>OY986439.1:92488632-93088632 GCA_963920525.1 Dichetophora obliterata | reverse complement strand
TCGACTAATAAGGGATATTATTCCTTAACATTCGTCAATTTCTCGTAGGAATTACTTCGTACTTTCTTTCATTACATTCGTAGTACTTACTAAAAAATTCATTCGCAGGTTGACCGTACGCATCATTCGTAAAAGGTACGAAGTTTTAGTTGAGTTTAAAAAATTTACAACTGAAATCGTTCAGACTAGTTTGTCGAACAATTACCGAATATAAGGAAATGTGTGATTGCAAGGGGGCTGTAGCCTACTGGAAGAGTGCGTGGCCTATAAGCTAAAGAACCGTGGTTTAAACCTCAGCTGAACAGAAGGTTTTCTTTTCGTAACTAGGTATTAGGATCATTCGTAAATGTATTCGTACAATATACATTTGTGTTTGTACGAATACGAATAAAGCATTCGAAATGTTTACCAAACTACGTCCATTCTACGAATTCTATTAAAATTCGTAGAAAAATTTTTTAATTTAAGAATACGTATTGATTAAAAAGTGTATGTAAAACAAGGGTAAATGAAATGGTATCGTAAGCTATTAGGCCGTGTTCATATTACGCGTTTTTGTCGCGATTGAGACACCGCTACCAATTTTTTTCGCAATCGTGGCTGAAAAATACTGAATATTAAATAAAGAAATGTATTTAAATACATACAAAATTCATTATTTTCAGCCGCTTCTGCGAAAAAAAAAACGTGAGAACGGTCGCAATCGCGACAAAAAGGCGTAATATGAACACGGCCTTACAGCAACGGGTGCAACATTCTATTTAAAAATGAATGGTTTACGCTCAGTTTTATTTATAAATTAACCTAATAAAATGTATTTATGTATTCTCTTCAAAATATATTAAATACATAATAAACATATCATCATATGAACTAAAACAAGCCGTAGGTTACAAAAAATTCAAAATCGACTTTTTGACTGATTGTGATACATCTTATCAAAATACATGTTTCGCAAAATTTTACACTTCTACAACTTAAAACGCTGTTTTTATTTACAAAGTTCTCAAAGCCCAAGTTTAAGCGCAAATTACAATTTAGAAAGTTTTTTGCTTCTCTCTTAAAATTTTTTAATTTATACTTACGGCTTTTTTGATTTAATATGAAGATATATAATAAATTTTCACAGCATATGGGGGTGCAAGCGCCCTCTCTCCTATGCGGACGCCCATGCATACGAGTACAAAATGAAGTGGAATAATACAGCAAAAAATGCTTGGACTGGCATGTACATTTGTAAATAGCAGTGAGGCGTTCTGCGGCAGGACAACTTCTGCCAGGGAATACTAGTTTATTATAAATTAAACTTTTTTGCCGCTAAAAATGTAAGCTCAATCAAAAGGGGTTCAAAAAGTATTTAAATAATATTCAAATGCAATAGCATCATGCAATATTATTGGATTTGCGAATGCAACAGCCTTTTGTTATAGCAAATGCATGAATGTTGCAAATGCATATAAGTGCTGTTTTGTTTTGGTAAAAGCAACTAATATTACATTTGCAACAATGCAACAAGATCGTGAATTACCCTAATATACTTCATAACTTGGACTACTTTATTATGCAATCAGATCAATTTCGTAGAAAACACATTAAGACAATTCACATCTACAGGAGGCACCTTGCCTCGTGGCATTTACAAAATATGATGTCAAATCTATACATTTTGTTGTTGTGTTTGCCATCAACAACAAGGCTATTTGTGTGGAAGTTATGTGTATGCTAATTTGTGTTTGCCTGTAATTGTGAAATGTCCCATTACTGGCATCTTACGCACTGCGATGATACAGTCCACCAGCTACTAACTATCGACAGGTAGTTAAAGAGCGTTTTTCTTCAGATCGTTAAGAGTTATTACTTGTTAATTATCGGTAAAACAAAGAAGGTTGCTAGTGGTTTTCTAATTGTTGGACGTGTAGTAGTTTTCGCGTACAGTGCACCAGCTACCTGTTTTTGACAATGTCAATATCGACCTAGGGTTTTCTCAGTATGGTTTTAAATAATTATTGTTTTCATTTCTATGCTGACATTTCTGTACGTAGTTCGATCTCTCTGAAAATTTGCATGCGTAAGTTGTTTTTAACTGTTAATCGATATGTGTGGTGGTGTTTTTTTGTAAACAATTGTTCCGTAAGATGGCCTCCAGTTTAGGGAAACTAGGAATTAATTTAAAAAAAAAACCGTATTTCCTGCAATGTCTTTCCTTCCTTTTTCATTATTTAGCCCATGTATTTCGCAACAGTTCCGTAATGATAGTTTTACGAAAAATACTAAAAACCTTCAGCACGCACAAAAATGAAAACTATATAAATTTTAGAACACATTTGACAGTTTTCTATCAGCTTTTATTTATTGTCTTTTACGCTCTTCTTGTGCTTGACAGCTACGGTTTGTGTTTAAATATATCTTGGATAAAACAAAAAAATAAGCAATATAATTAAAATCTTATATGTGTCGATAAATACAGATATTTTGAATATACTGCCATAATTTCAAATCGATCGGTAACGATTTGCTCGAGTTATGTGTCCGCCCGTCTCAAAAAGTGGTTTCGATAAAAACGCTTTTAATGTTTTAAGTATTAAAAATTCGTATAATATTTTCATATACATCTAATCGCATAACAGAAAATTTGGGTATTTAGACACTTTTGCCGGATTCCATCTCTTGGTATATTTTTTTTGAATACCCTGAAGCATCTTTTAGCCATTGCTTGTAGAGAGGTGAAGGCCAAACAGAAATATTAATTCAATTGAACAACATTCTGTCTCAGATAGGATTTGTACCCGCGGGCTATCCGCAGTTCTTTAGCATATGGGCCACGACCTCTAACCAAAATTTTTGCTATTAGTCCTTCTCTCTTTAAAGATGCCAGACGTTGATGCGCCACAAGAGGCCAGAATTGCGACTCAAAAACAAGTGGATTTTACCCTAAGATAACACTACGTCGCACACCGCAATCACTGGTTGTGACTCTTTGGCCCGCTAATCTCATAAGCCAACCACCAGACCTTGCCCCGCTTGACTTCTTCAATTCTTCCAGTATCCGGAAAAATTTTCAATAAAAGTTTTAAAAAGAAAGTTTACAAATTTGAACTTTGAAGTTAATTCTTTCTTTACTTGGTTCATTACCAGCGTTTTTTTTTCTGTGATCCACTTAGATTTAACTTTAATCCAAAAACTAACTTCGATCACATGCAATCAACCAATAGATAACGCGTTTAGTTAAACTACTTACTTAACAGAATGCTGCTAACAAAAAAATCACCGACATCTGTTGGAGAGTGAGCGAAACAAATCAATTTCGTTCTGAATCATTAGCTGCTTGTGTTTCCAAAGCAAAAGAAGATCCACATCAAGATCTTGACACCAAAAATGGTGGCTATTCTATCCATAGCAATATTTTCTAATCCTTTAACTAGTGTCCGACCGAAACCGGAATTTTTACCGAAACCGAATATTCGGCAATTTTCTAATATTCGTCCGTAACCGAAACTGGTTTCATATTGATATGAAAATTTAAATTTTTACAAATAACTTTTTTTAATTAAAAGATAACAAAAGTGGTTTCAAACACATAAGAAAAAAATTTAATATAAAAAATGTATTATTTGAGTATTGAAGTTTATAATAATTATTTGAATTTTACTATAATAATAAATGAGAATATTGAAATAAATGAAGAAGCAACTAGAACAGATGGCAACCCTTGATAGAGTTGATGGCGGTGATCTAAAATGGCTTACTGCTTTGAAGTGTCATATGATTAGCAGCCATACAATTCATGAGAATGAATTAGAGGATCTACACATTCATATGCTAGTTTAAAAGGTGAGTTGATCACAGCTTAATCACTCAAAGACTACTGATGAGGAATATGTAGCGATTTCCGAAACAGACTGTCTAGTCAGCTAAGTGATTGACTCTATACAGAGTTGTTGTTGTTGTTGTTGCCTTCTTGAAAACTCACTTGATCTAAAGCTCATAATCTTAATTCATGTAATTATTCAATAGATCATACAAACTAATTAATAAATGAGATAATTTTTTTAGTTTTTATTACAAGAGTATTGGATACTTTATATCTTCCGTACACACTTAAAATAGTATGCACCTACAATGTACATTTTCTTAAAACTACAAAACAAAGTATTTTTTTAAAGGCTTAGTATTATAAAAATAGCAATATTTCGTTTTCTTTTCTTAATTTCACTCACACAGAATTCGTTCGGAAGTTTTATTATCAATTTTTGGCTTTAGTACCTATAAAACTTTAATATTAATTGCAATATATAATATTAATAATAAAAATACTCTTCTACCTTCTACTGTAACTGTTTTCCCTAATGTGAACATACAGCTTGAAGATCATTCAACTGGAGCTGTCAATACTGATCAAATGACTGATAATATCGCACCAACTAAGGTCGCTGCGTCAGCTGATCAGATTTCTCCTTCTGTTGAAGCAATACCAATCATTGAGGAAAATGCTGATTCTCCTCGCGTTTCTGGCACAAAAAAAACTTACGCTGAAACTTGTATTGCCCCAAATGTGGTCCCTGCACCTTCTCAAATTACTTCGGTTTCTACAGGAGCGATACCGAAACAAATATGGAACAGCAGTATCAAAGCCCCTGTTCATAAAGAACTTGTGATTATTGAGCCTGCAAAATCTATATTTGTTTCTCGTTTTGCAGCTGATACATCCGGTGAAGACGTATTATTCTATATAAACTCTAAGCTGAATGTTGTAAATAAAAATATCTCTGTTTACAAATTCAATTTTTCATACGAACGTATTACGTCCTCTTTTAAAATATCTTTGCCTGGTGATCTTTTTCACAAGGTATTTGATCAAAAGTTTTGGCCTGACAATACGATGGTGCATGAATTTATTTCTAGACCTCGGCCTACAACTTCCTTGGCTACTTTTCCGGTTTTTAACAAGAATCAAAAAAACTAGATTGTTGCTTTCAGTTCCTTATCCTTTACCAAAACGTTCGTGGCATTAACACAAAACTAAATAATACATTAATTTTGAGTCACAACCTTCACTTTAATATAATTGCTTTTAGTGAGACTTGGCTGAAACCTTACACTCTAAATACTGTAACTCTGTGCAACAAATTTAGCATATACCGCAAGAATAGAAACTCCATTCCTGGTATTTGCTCTAAAGGCGGGGGTGTGTTGATTGCAGTCAAAGCGACACATTTCTCTGAAGAGTTATTAATTCCAAAATCCTTGGACATTGAATTCTGTTGTGTTCATGTTAAGTTTGGTTCCTTGAGCCTTTTTATTACATGCTCATATATTCCTCCCCTTTCTACCTTAGAAGTTTATAGCAAACATTTGGCTTCTATTAGTAAAGTTTGCTCAAAACTGCAATCTAATGATCATATTTTAGTAACTGGAGATTTTAACCTGCCAAACGTTTCTTGGAACTGCTGTTCTGAAATTCCTGGAATATTTTTACCTTCGTCTGATTGTTCATCCGATAATTATTTTTTAAACGAGCTCTCTGTTCCAACTTAACTGCATCTTTAACAAAAATAATCGTTTGCTTGATCTGGTGTTTTTTGATGACAGCAATATCGCTTCTGTGTCTAAATCAGATCCTCTGGTTACACCCGAAGATTCTCATCATCCAACATTAGAAATTATTTTAAATTTTCCAAAACCATGTGTGCAGTACTATGATTCTCAACCGCCTATTGAGTTTAACTTTAAAAAAACAAACTACGTGATTTTGAAGAATAACTTGTCTAATATAAACTGGAATTCTATTCTAAACATTAATACAAATAATTTATCTTCTCAGAGTCTTGATGATGCGGTATATGCGTTTAATAGAACACTCAATGATTGTTTTCTTAAGGCTGTTCCGCAAAGGAAAGCCTCTTTGACATCGGGTCCGGTATGGTACACAAATGAATTAAGAAAAATGAAAAACTTGAAATCTAAATACTATAAAAAATATCAAAAAACACATAACATAAGCGATTTTGGATGCTATACCTCGATTAAATACAGTTACCAACAGTTATGCAAACAATCCTGTAATATCTACTTAACAAAAGTAAAATTAAACATCAAATCTGATGCTAAATCCTTCTGGAACTTTGTTAACACAAAACGTAAGATTGATGCCTATCCTTCTTTTATGAAGTATAATCCTTTTGAGTCTGATAATGATAATAGTATTTGCAATCTTTTTGCTGACTTTTTCAAGACGACTTATTCATCATCGTCCTATGATTATTTAAGTTATCCTTTCAATATTCAATCTGGGGATATATATTTCCCAATAATTGACACAAACACAGTCTTATCATTTTTAAAAAATATTAAAACATCATATAAAAGTGGTCCTGATAACATACCTTCGTGTATATTAAAATACTGCTGTGAAGAATTAGTAACTCCAATCTCTTTACTATTTACTTCATCATTAAAATCCTGCTATTTTCCTGCAGCCTGGAAGCATTCATTTATCATTCCGCTGCATAAATCCGGAAATAGGTCTTTAATTGATAACTACCGTGGCATCGCAAAATTAAGCGTTTTGCCTAAACTTTTAGAGGCAATTGTTACATCACGACTATCGCATAGCGTTAAATCTTTAATGTCTCCTTTCCAACATGGATTCCTTTCTGGAAAATCCACTATTACTAACCTTCTCGAATTTACATCAAAAACTATAGAAAACTTTGGAAAAGGCATGCAGATTGATGTTATTTACACGGATTTTAGCAAAGCTTTTGACGTTGATCTTCACAAATCACAAACTATTGATCTTAAATTACATCTTGTTTGATTTCCTATACCGTTGGTAAAGTGGATTGAATCTTACTTAAGCAATAGAACACAGTCTGTTATTTTTAAGCTCAAGAAATCACATGAGTTTCCTGTTACTTCAGGAGTACCTCAAGGAAGTCATCTTGGGCCTCTTCTGTTTCTACTTTTTATAAACGATTTGCCATTTGTCATAATGCATTCTAGCATCTTAATGTTTGCTGACGACGTCAAACTCTTCCTTTCTTTTAAAAATGATAATGACGCTGTATTTTTGCAAGCCGATATTGATCATCTTCATAACTGGTGCAAAACGAACCGTATGAACCTCAACATGAGGAAATGCAAGCATATGTCTTTCTCGCGCAAACCACCAATTAAATGTACCTTCAAAATTTGTGGTTATCCATTGGAGTCCTTAGATATTTTCAATGATCTTGGAGTTACAATGGATCCTAAACTACGTTTTAATATTCATGTAAATAAAATAATAAATAGAGCAAATAGTACTTTAGGATTTATTAAACGTTAGGCAAAAGAGTTTAATGATCCATTCATAACGAAAACCTTATTCACTTCTCTAGTGCGGCCTATTTTAGAATACGCTTCATTTGTTTGGTGCCCACGATACGGTTGTTACATAGACGACATTGAATCAGTGCAGAAACAATTTCTTTTGTTTTGCTTAAGCTATCTTTATTGTAATACTGATTTTCACTTACCATCTTATGAATATCAGTTACAACTCTTAAATCTTCCTTCTTTAAAAAATCGGAGAATTATGATAAATGCTTGTTGGATTATAAAACTTTTACATGGTTATGTAAACAGTCCATATTTATTGAGTAAAGTATATTTTAATATTCCTCTTCGTCCTAGAAGATCTTTTGAGTTACTCCACATGAACTTTTGTAGAACAAATAAATCTTTGCAAAACGAACCTCTTAGAAGCGCTTGCGGTGATTTTAATTTTGTATCTGATGTTATATCCTTAAGTGAATCCATGGACTCAATCAAACATAAAATTATAGATTACCTGCAGTACCGTCGTTGATTATGTAAAGTTCTTTCAAACATATATCTGATGCATCTGGTGATTTGTAAACACATTAATATAACAATCTAAATGGAAAAATGGACCTAAGCGTAAAATGGAAAATTTTGGTGAATAAATATCTAAATAATCTGAATGGACCTAAACCTGGGATCTTCAGTTGCCTCATATCTTCATGATGATTGTAACTACACTTGTCGACGGTACCGTGGTGTCTTGGGTCTTTTTACCTCTTGAAACACTACGTTAGATCGATTTGTAATATATTAATATGAGTGGCCGATAAGACCTAGTTTGTCTTAGTGCCTGCGTTCGCAACTGGTTTTCTTTATTTTATGAAAATTGGTTTGGTGAAGTTGACCTAGTTTGTCGAGTAACCACCCTGTCAAGCCTGGACCTCACCGGCTTCAGGAAGACAGAACGATATATATTATATATGTATATACCTATTGGAGTGGTGTTTTATTGGGTATGAGACCTTGTTTGTCACACGACTCCGCCGGAAACAAAAATTGTTGCTAACTTGACCTTGTTTGTCTTGAAAACGCAACCCTGCTTTGCTGTCTGATATTACCGATTTTGATTTAACTTTTTTTTTTTGTTATTTTTTATACTTTAATAAAATTATATACTTTAAGCAATTTATTAAAACTTTTTAGTTTGTTAATAATACATGATTTCAATCAAAATCATACTTTTTATTTTTGAATTGTATTAAATATCTTATTTTATAATTGTAAATTTGCTATAAAACCTGTTAAGGTTTAGCAATGAAATAAATAAATAAATAGATATGATAAAATTGAAAATAATAGTATCGAACGCATAAAATTAACCAAAATGTTTTCCGTTAACACGATAAATCAAATTATAGACGCATTCATAATTGTTGTTTTGTACAATGCGTTGTAAATATTTTATTAAACCAAACTTATATACTTTAATTAAATATTTATTGTGCCATATTGAGGCAGAATAGCCGAAACTAGCCAAAACTGACAAAAAGAGCCGAAACTGGCCGTAACCGAAACCGAAACCGAATATTCGGTCGGACACTACCACTTTCAGTGTATTTGCCTAATATATTGGACACGTCAGAAAGTTGTTTTTATTTTATTTTGCTACGCTTTTTTTTAAATCAATTCATTTGGTTCTATGAAAAAAACATAAAACAACGTGATAAAAAAAATTTAGAGAGATATTGGACATTAAAGTCAGTTGGATTTTTGATTTTGTGCCGAAGAAAAGCAAACAAATTTCGTTTGGCTTATTTTTTTAACAAAACCTAACCGGACAAAAATTAAACTCAGGTTTTTTATCTTTTTATGGCTTTAATAATAAAAATATTAAGAGGGTTAAAAAAAACAAAGATATAAAGGGCTGAAAAACCTTCAAAGGATTAAAAAAAAGATTTTGTGCCGAGCAGGAGCAAAACAATTTTTTCTTTGTACAAGCGTGCAAAACGTTAGTAGCGCAGGTAAAAGTCAGGGTATTTTTTTCATCATTTTAGGACCTAAATGATAGGAATATTACCTCAAAAAAATAATTTTGTTTTTAGTTTAGCCTAGCCATTGAAATGGTTAAAACATTCTCTTAAAAACTCTACGTTGTAAAAGCAATGATTATTTGTTTAATGGCCTTATTTTGTAAACCGCACGCAATCACCACACTTGGGAATTTTTTGTCTTTCAATTCCATTTCCATATGAATTTAAACAAACACTCGCTTTCTCACTGAAATTTTCCTTTAAAATATATTGTCGTGGCAGAGAAAAAAATCTAACACAAGTAACTGCGTTCATTTTGCAAAATAAGGCTATAAGAGTCTACTTTTGAAATCGATGTGGCCCGATTTCCATTTCAAGATGGCTCCCGCAATATGACGGCTTAACCGAGAGAACTGTCCAAAAATATCACTAAGCCCAAAGTAAAAAGGTTTGTCACTTTACAAAGAAGATTGTGATTAAAAATTAATTTTGGGATCTTAACATATTTGTGATAGTGTTCCTATTGATTGCCGTATATCCGTTTTTTTAATGTCAAGATGCCGCAATAACGACTTGAGCTACTTGCAATGAAAAGCAATCTGATAACACAAGGATCTGACAGTGCGCAATCTATTTAATAAAAATACTTTCTAGATACATTTGTGTTCAGAATTTGTTGCATTGTTATTCTGTGAGCCAACCCCATTACATTTTTAATTGCTGTGCTTTTTAGAGACATGATAATAATGTGGGTAAAGGCACCTGTAGCTCGTTCCTGTAACAAAATCGGCAAGTTGCCGATTTGTGTGACGTCACGCGTTATCGATCCCTAGTTACCGATTTCGTGACAACTAATGTTTGTGTACGTTGAAATCGGTAAAAATTCGGTCCGTGATGAGAAAGAATCGAGTTAAATGGCAAGCAGCTGTCTACTTGCATTTATTTTATTTTATGTGCACTAAAATTTTATAATAAAAAGCTGATTAAAAGCTGTTATTAAAAAGTGAGTATTTGATTATTTATAGGTATTATAATGTTTGCGGAAAAAATCAACTATTATGAATGTAAATAATTTGACAATAAGTGATGTGTAATATAAACTTCGCAAATATTTGCAACCGGGTTCTTTTGCATTGCTCTAACACATATTTTGTTTCTTAAATTTCCTTCTTTTATGTAGATGGGCATTCTTTTTAAATCGCATTACCTTGAAAGTTAAAACGTTTTAAAACAAAAACAGTATTGTAATCAGCGTATAACATGAAAAAATTTAACTTAAGCGAAAGTACCCGTTTTAGAATATTAATTGCGAGTACTTGATATTTAATATATACACAATATTAAGGCCCAGTAATAATAGACGTAACGTAATGTAGTGAAATGTCACTGCAGCAGTGTGTTCTGTCACTTACTGTTTCAATCAATACTTTTCTTATACAAGTGATTATAATAGAAGTAACGTAATGTAACGGGACGTAAAGATCCGTTGGATTTCGATTTTTACGTTACTTTACATTACGTCTGTTCAAAGAACAACTAAACATTGAGGTTAGATTCGATTATTGCGCTATTTTAATATTGTTGAAATACGCTTTTTGTTAAGTTTTTGTTATTAATGTGATAGTTTTATGTATTCAGAGCTATGGATGACGAAGATTTAATTGTATTTGTACAGGAACGTGCAATTATTTACGACAAACAACTGCCTGGCTACTGCCTATTATAATTGCTACAACGTTTTCTTACATTACGTCCCGTCACGATGACAGTTGACAACATTACGTTACTTTACATTACGTCTTTTACTGTCATTTATACAGATCGGTAGAATTCTCACTTGCCGCAGAGTGAGTGAGAAAAACATGAAGTTTTATCGATTCACTTTTCTTACACAAACACTTTTTTTAAAAGATTCTATTGAAGTGAAATCGGAACATGTGACAACTTATCGATTTGGAACAAACGAATAGAACAGAAATCGATTCAGATTATTACACAAACAGTGTAGGTGAGAATTACGTCAGAGTGACGTCAAATCGGTAACATGGATCGGTAACTGCGATCGTTACGAGTTACAAGAAGTAGCTCGTTCTCGTTCTCGATCGTGTATTTTTTGGAGTGGTATTATAGGACATGCGACATCATAAATTGTAAAAAATAAAGCATCTTATTTTAATGTTCAAACCACAAATAACAGAAACTTTTATTCAAAGCTAATATATTTAAGGTATTTTAAGAAGTATAAAGAAATTCATTTGTTTACAGCTTGGCGTTGAAAAATCCGTATCTTGGATCTGATGGATCGCATTAAATGCTGCAATTGGACACAATTACAAATACTACCAAACGTTATTGAAGCTATTATTTTCACAGGATCCGCATCTGGTGCACACACCAAGAATACCTACGTTTTTTTCAATGATCCGTGCCTTCTATAATTTTTTGATCTGAAGGCTAAAATGCGAAAATCCAAAAGGGACTCAAAAAATTTGTAAAAAATTAAACGTTTTCTTTGAGGAACTCTAAAAATTTTTTTTTGTGGACTTTTTTTGTTTTGTTAAATTGATACTTTTGAACTAAAAATATTAATTTTTTGTTTTTTCGCAATTTGTACATTAAAAGCTTAAACTTTATTGTGCGATGGACTTTAAGATATTTTTGTGCACGATCTTTCTAATTTCACAAAACATTAAACATTGGGCTTAGTGGTTTTTTTTTAGTCTGCTCGTTTAAGCCGACATATTGCGAGTTGCGACAGTTTGAATATTGAATTTAAAAGGGGGAAACATTGAACTCCAAAGTGTACCTTTCCACAAAAATTTTGAGCCCTTAAAAAGTATTTTTACTAAAAAACTCAAATGGGGAGAAGGCAGGGGGCTATGTTGACTCCTAAATAAGTTCATCTATTTTTTAGAGTTTCTCATTTAGCAGATCTTTAAGCAAGATCTTTAAAGCAAACTGCAGTATCTATTACTTTCTTAGGGCTAAGACAACCCTCATTGAATCCGAATCGAAATAAACACATGACTCATTAATAATTCTACAAAATATAAATATAGCAGCAAAAATGCTGAAATGAGCCCACAAAGATACTGATTTTTTAATAAGATTATAATCAATATTGATTACGCTTTGATATGGCAAAAATAGTGCCTAATCTTTTTAAGGCGCTACTTCGTAAGTTGCTATTTGGTGTTAGATTATTGTATGTACATTTGTTTCCAATAAACATGACAACAAATTAAACACACGATAAGAACTTACACCTGTATGTTCTCTAGACACAAGATAAACACTTTATGCACAGGATTTCTAACCATAACTCACCACAAATAATGGTGTGTCAACATAAGCCCAAAAGACTGAAAAGTTAGACTAAGATAAGAATTTTATTCCACACATGAGGGTTGCCATTTTAGTTTTTTTAATAGTAGTAAATATAAGTTTTTTGGGCATTATTTTTGACAGATAATTCTTCAATTTATATGTTTGTTTTAGTAAAATTTTTATTGAAACATTTCCTGGAGCCAAATTACAAAAACTGAAATCTGATCGATGAGAGTCTATAAAATGTTTGCTGAATGAAATAAAATAAAAAAAAGTTAAAAATGTAAAACAGAGTTGATTTTTGGGGTACTGATAACAAAAATGCAGATGAAAATGGGGAAAACTGAAATTAGAGGTAGTGCATTCAATATGACTTTTGTTACTAACATATTTTGAGCTTAACTTGGACATTTCTATATGCCTTCTTCGATCGGCCATTTTCGACTACAGTTCCGTTAGCAGCGACTGAAAACACCTATGAAAAATAAATTTAAACAGATTTCTTTAGAAATAAGAATATCCCTGTAAATATTTTTAATCGCCTCAGAATCGCCAACGAATCGCTTGAAAGACAATCGCCGGCAAGCTCATTTGGGAGTCATTCGGGTATCGCCGAACATAAGCAGCTGAGGCCTTAAAAGCGATTCGAAAGGTTTTCAAACTAAACGGCTGCAGTGTTCGTAAGCGATTCACTGGGAAGAGTCTGAAACGAATCGCTAATAGAAGTCCTAAGCGATTCGAGACAAGAGTCGCACAAGAATCGGCATAGGAGATCTTAAGCGATTCGCCAACAAGAGTGGCAAATGAATCACTGTTTGGGTCCTCAGCGATTTGTTGCGTAGCATCGTTGTGAACGTAACAAATTGTTTAAAGTTTAAATAAAATTCTTTTATTAACATTCTTCAGAACTCTAACATATGTCAGGCATTTAAAAACAAAAATTATTAATATATTAAATATAAACATTTTAAAGGGAAGTTTCAATTCAAGTCACAAGTTTTTGATCTTTAAAATAAGTAATTTTAAATAAAAAGAGAATGAATTGAAAAGGAAAATTACTTGTTCGTAGTTTTTAATCGCTTGTCAATGCAGTCTTTTGCATGAATGAAATGTTGCAGAATTGTGTTCATTTTTGATTATTATTTACGCAAAATTCTTACCTTTTTTGTCGGGAAAGACCTTAAAAGAGAACTCTTTTATTCAGACTTTTTCACTTTAACTTTTATTTCATTTCATTTTAACTCCATGTTGCTTCTGAACTATAAGAAAACATTTGACATATTTTTCACAAGCTTAAGATTTTGCTTCAGTTTAATGATTTTTCAGAGCCTGTTTCATATTCCAAAGATCGATTATGAAAATTTATCGAAAAAAACCTTCTTCCAGTGATCACCGGAGTGGGCGAAAAAAGATTTTGAAAGTATTTCTTAAATGCTGTTGAAGGAACAACTTTATAGTTACTCTTACTGAACTTGAATTTTAAAATCAACAATATTTTTCTTAACATAACAATTTTATTGTTGTAACAACAAAAATTCTAATAAATTCTATAAGTACAAAATACTGTTGTTTTAAGGGGGCACAAATAGTTGGGACGTTCAAGAAAAGGTTTTGCTTAGGATTTTTTTGGCACACCAGAAATATAACCGCAAAAATAATCCTTCGTTCATCAGGAGTAATGCTTCCAATCCCGGGATCTCGGACTTTTTCCAGTCCAGACAGTCCCGGGGTTATAAGGCCTTAAATTCCAGGATTTTCAGGATCCTAGGATTGTTTTAAAATTGCAAAAATGCAACACTTTAATTTGACATTCGATTAAAAACTTTTAAAAAATTTTAATATGCCTCTAATGTTTTAAAATGATATAAAAATATATTTTATTGCACTGCTTCAAAAACCATATGATTATTTGATAAAAATTCCGCCTACTAGTGTTGAGTCCGAGAGATGCTTTAAGAGCATATTTTCAAAGTCAATCAGCCTAACTAACCGTTCAAAGACTTCAGTGATCTTAAAAAATTTACCTTTTTATGTTAGTATTATTATGTCAGAAAATATTAAATTAAAGAATTATACTGTAGATATTAGGGTGTCCCAAAAATATATTTTTTTGTTTTGACAGACGTCCGCGGCTTTAATACTTCTACTTGACCTTAGAAACATCCTCTGTGAAGCGCACCTCAATTGGTAAGGGTTTAGAGGACGCGAATTAGTTTTCTAATTTTCCCATACGATTTCTAAATCAATTTTGCTGGTAAATTGAATTTAGAGCCATTATCTCTTAAGCAAAATGGTTTTAAAAAACGTGTTCCCTCAAATTTTGTCTGTTATGACATATCCAAATTTTATTTTCATCGGATTATTATTTGATGGTTGCCCAAAACGATTAAAAATATATATAAATACAAAAAACCAGCTTGTTGTAACTTTTAATCCAAAAACATATTCAATCTAAACATACAATATGATTTTTTCTTCATTGTGCATTTCAACTATCATTATCTAAAATTTAAGACCACTAACAATTATGAAAATGTAGTACTCAAGAGATATTGATTTGTAATGAAATAATTCTGAGTAAAAGCTTTAATTTATATAGGTAGCTCTAATAAGTGAGCCACAGACCACCAAATAATAATCAGATTAAAATGAAATTTGGATATGTCATAACAAACAAAATTTGAGGTAACAAGTTTTTTTACCATTTTGCTTAAAAGATAATGGCTCTCAATTCAATTAACCAGCAAAACTCATTTTCCTCATACAAATCGTACGGAAAAATTAGAAAATGAATTCGCGACCTCTAAACCTTTACCAATTGAGATGCGCTTCACAGAGGGTGTTTCTAAGGTCAAATGGAAGTAGAAAAGCCGCGGACATCAAACACGATTTTTATTTGGGACACCCTAATAGATATATATAATAAATATATGTATATAATCCATATATAGAAATAAGATAAATTCCTTTGGACATTTTTTTATTAAAAAAGTATTCTAACTTTGCACACGAATTCTGTTTTTTTTTGTTAAAAAATTACTTTTTATCTGTTTTTCAAATCCCGGGATCCCGGGATTCTAAACTATCAATCCTGAAATGGCTATTGAGTCCCAAAATTGGAAGCCCTAATCAGGAGTACAATTTTGTATAGAATAAGTGAGACAAATTTTAAACCGATCGGTTAAACCGTTCTAAGGTTGCAGTGATCACTGGCTTCGAAAACATGGTTTTGAGAAAAACTCGTTTAAAGTTTTGACTACGATGTGCAATGCAGATAAAAAACCCCTTTTAGAAGTTATTTATCACCATATATAATAATCCGATTAGTCTGAAACTTTTAGAGAATACTTTTGAAATATTCTGCTTTTAATAAATGGACAAAAATATGTTTTCCCCTAAATTCTAACTAGTTGTGCCCCTTTAACTCAAAGAAAAAGAAGACAAATTTAGCCAAAAAAACCTATTGGCTATTTCAGCCTTTGAAAGAACTTTGACCGCATTTCTGTTGATCAATTGTGTTTTGAGTGTTATTAAATTTTTGAGCACAAATTATCGTGAACTGGACCTACGCGACTCTGAACGGCTCATATTCTCAAGAAGCTTAACATGGCCGTTTTTTACTTTGAGAGGTTTGCCATTGTCTGCAGAGAGTTGACGGGCGAACAGAAAAATGCACTCAATAGAAAAAAAAACTCTGTCTCAGACGGGATTTGAGTCCGGGTTATCACGGTATGCTATATCCCTCGGTCACCACCAAAGGAAAATTGACGTAAAAAAGAAATGTTATTTGCATTTGAGTTTGAGTAAATCGCCTACTATTTTTTAATCGCTATCGAAAGAATTTTTTAAATAAAAAATAAAGTAGTCGTTTCGATTCTAAATGTTTCGCATTTTGCAACATTTTCTTTTTCAATTTTCACTTTGTAAAAAAATTTCTATAATTTTTAGTGATATTTTAATACCGGGATCCCGAAAGGAAAATCCCGGTATTCAAGAAGACTGAAATCGTTTGGGATCCCGGGATTTCTGGATTGCCTTCCCTACTACGTACTTATGTTATGTACATATGTTTGAAGCAAGTCAAGGTCACTTCAAATGAAGTGCAATTGAGTATTTTTTTCTACCTAAGTTCGATGGATTTGTTCGACATAGCAAAATTAACTCAAGTAAGAACATTTTCCGGCCATAGCACAAGTATGGGCCAATATAATAAGTTAACGAAATGCCAACTTTTACCACTGCTGATAAGATAATATTTACTTCTGAGTTTAAATATTGAAAGTACACGTACGTTCTCACATTTAACAAAGTTAACTCAAATGTAAGGGAACAACAAAACATCAAATTCACCACTGAGCACAAGTCTCAATTTTAGCACAATGAGACTACGATAATGCAGCAGAATCAGTCATACAGCATCAACTGAGAAACAAGATCAGTATCAGAATGAATCTGTATACCAGCTATCTAGCGCACCCGCATAACATCATCATTGAGTACGGTGAGTAAAAAACGTTTGAACGTACGTAAGACAGATACCAGAGCTAAGTACGGTTTATTTTTTCTCCGTTCTTAATCACATGTTAATCAATTTGTGAAGCACCCTTACTGGATGGTAAGAATATCAAAGCTAATCAGTTTGTGCAGAGATACGGGCGAATCCGGGCAACGCGTTCCGACGTACCGATGGAACGGAATCTGTACTTTTTGTGCCTAGAGTGTGATAATGAACAAGAGAAGAGTGAAGAGTGAAGAGTGCGAAAACGAAACAAATAAATAGTGCAATACTTGTACGCCAGACTTAAGACTGCATTTTGGCTAAGGCAAAGCATGATAAGCCATATCAATGTTTATAGAACCCAAATAATATACCATCGGCAAATGTTGGTATACGCAAAAATCGTGTCGTGATTAAAAGAAAAATTAATTAATAAGAACGAACCAAAATAGTTGAGGAATTTGTGAAAATTATATAAAATAAAACGCGTTTGACTTTTAATCTTTGAGATATTATCTGATGATAAGATATTTCTTATCTGTTAGTAACTACTCGTATAAAAATGAAGTCATTTTAAAAACTGAAACAAAAAACATAGTCAAATAACATCAAAATATAATGGATCGTGCAAGTAAGAATGAATATAACGAAACACCAACTAAGTTAACTGTGCTAATAGAAATCGTGCTTTCACAAGATCTATAGTGATCAAAATAGAGTAATATTGCGCTAAAAGTGCGTAAATCATGTTGAAATATAAACAAGTCTAAAAATTCCCAACTCCCATTCCGATTGATTGGACCCCTAATTCGTTCAAAAGTTATCCAAAAAGTGTCTGCATCTAAACAACTTTGAGAGATCAAAAACAAATTTTTGAGTATGGATAAATACAACGTGGAGAATGTATATCGTCCAAGTCCTGCTGCCAAAAGTTCGCTTGAAGCAACGCTACTTTCCACACCGGGGGTGCGGCGAGCCCCACGCGCCGCCACAGCTGTCGCAACAGCGGGAGTCCAGCGTCGACGTGTGATCAAAAAACACATACAACAGAAATATTTGCTATGTGGTTTGGCAATACATGTACATATTCATTATTTTAGTCTAACATACACTTGCATTGAATTTGATGCCAAAAGTTGACAAAAAAATAACAGTATCAACAAAAATTCAAACAAAAACAAAACCGAATGTATGTATAATAAACAAAGTAAAAAAACAAACAATAACAAACGCAGAATTTTTGTTTTATTTTGGCTTAGTTTGTTTGTTTGGTTTAATACTGTTATTTTTTTTTTTTTTGTTCTTATCGCTGATAAAGTTTAAGTGATGGCATCATTCATCAGTCAGGTTTTCTGTCTGGTTTTCTTTGGGTTTTATCGTTTTGTTGTCCAAAAACAGTGTTAAAAAGAATTTTCACATATTTTCCAGGCATTTCTGTCAACTCCTGCTTACTTATATGGCAATGTTGTTGAGCCCGACAAGGAACTGGTGTTACGCATTTGGCCAGCAATTGTCTATCAGGCCACAGCTCAGCTATGTCGATCGATAATGGAGCACTTGACTGACGAGTATCGCGGCAGACCGCGTGAGTCTTCTGAATACCGTCGAGTATTTTTATTTGCAACACTCTTCACCTGCTCCTCTTTGATGGTGAGTGGCTTTTTCTTCTCCTCAGCCTGGTTCACCGTAACTACGACCACTCAAGCATTCGCCATTGTTTTCTATGGATTTTTTGCAAGTGAGTTTTTATCAATATTAATTCAATTAAGTAAATAGTTAGTTTTACATAGTTAGTACATAGTTAGTTTTAGTTACTAAGAAACTACCAATAAAACATCTTTTTTTTTTTTTGATTCGCCCGGAGGTATGAATCTTCCAAAGATACGTATACCCGACCTATACGCATGCACGATTTACATTCTAGATCCTGCCCGGATCAGCCGGTACCTACGTACTAAACATACCCCCTATTGGCATCCAATAAGCACATTAATTGGCTTTTCAGCGGAATTTAAAAATTTAATATATAACAAACGCGTATTTAAGTATATTTAATTGCATATAAATAAGCAACATCGAAATAAATTATAGTGATTATCAATTTAAGGTACCCGAAAAACAATCCTGATTTCAAAAACAATCCAAAACACTAAACTCATTTTAACTGGTTTGCGGCCATTGTGCAACCCAAGGACCTACGTGGAAATGAGATAAATCTCATATCCGCCAAATCAAAAAATCATCTTGCTCAGCTTTTCATTGCAATATGAAGAACAACCAACCAACCTTAAGCAAAATCGAGTTTATTTTATAAACCTAAAATTTAATAACCATTTTTAATTTTGCTTAGCATCATTTAGAACATTTTTTACTCCACCTTCACTGAAAAAAAAGTTTGGTTGGAAAAAAACTGGCTTCTGGTCTAAATAAATATTTGGTTATTGAAAATAAGACATATAGTAGGCCTTTAAGATGATATAAATATTATTTTGTTATAGTTACCTATCCGCTTAATGCTTTTTTAAAACACAAAAACTAAACAACTTAATAGATTTATAATTAAATTGTGACCTTTTCATGATCTTACAAGGTTAAAATGAGCTTTAGGTCAAGTAATTTATTAAAGAAAGCAACAACAACAACAACTCTCTAAAAGTTAAACACTTAGCAGACTAGGTTTTATATTATTTGATTTGACATTTCTTTGAAGTTTTTTATATTACGAGTTCTTCTAAGGCCAGATTATTAACCATATACTATCTTTGATATAGCAGCTATAAAGGTCATTATTAGGTCATACAATTGGAAAAGGAATTTTATATTCTTAAGATAAAACTATTTTTAATGCAAATTTGTTCATCAACCGTCATTATTCATGAGTGTAAAACTACAGAAACTATATTGTACAGAGGTCCTAGTTTGAAGTTCACTCAATACATGTTGCACAAGCGTCAAGAGGATAAAAGAACAAAACAAAAAGAATTATGCTTTTGCCTCAGCAGTTGTTTCATGCGCACCTTTAGAAAAGTATAGGCAGCGTCAAAACGAACGCTGAGGCAAAGCATAATTATTTTTCTTTTTTTCTTCTATACTCCGGACGCTTGTACAACGAAACTTGAGTTAAAAGAGCATTCGAAGTCGAACTGGAACTTTTGTCTTTGTATTGTTATGCCCAAACCCAATCAGCTTTTTAGAAATAGTGATTGGATTAAGCTTACATACAATGCAAAAACCAAGCCTTTTCCAAGCAAGCTTGTACAACACTTGCGTAGGTAATAAATTTCCAAGTTTCTTTGTAGAATTATTGCGTAAAAAACAAAAAGTAAGTGTTGTACAATAATACTTGGGTTCGGTCACGGTTCTTTTCACTTTCTTTGTTCTGTACTACATTTAAGAATTATGGACACTAAACATAGAAATCCACGACTAAATTGTGGAAAATATTGAATTAAAAGGACAAGAACCACAACTGAGGGCTTAAAATGCAACAAGGCAAGTTTTCTTGAAGGCAAGCCGAGTTTTATAGTGAGAAATGAGGACGGTACAGCTTCTCGTACCGGCGAATTTTCTTTTTTTATTCTTATTTGTCAATTTAAGATGGCTGCGCATTGTTTGGTAAATATGTTTCTACATAAAAGTTGCGTATTAAAATACTAATTTCCAATTTTAAAGAAACACTTGGAAAAAGCTTATTCAAATACTAATTTCCAATTGTAAAGAAACACTTATAGTAAGGAATACTTTTCCAAGAGATCGTTTTCGTTTATTCTCCAATTACTTGTAAGCATTTTCCAATAGTAATCGTAAGCTTTTTCCAAGCTTGATGCTTACGATTTCGTTTATTCTACAATTACTTGTAAGCATTTTCCAATTGTAATCGTAAGCTTTTTCCAAGCTTGATGCTTACTATTTCAAGCTTGTTTAAAGCTTATTTTAAGCTAGTTTGGCTGATTGGAAAATGTACAAAATTTTACTCATAAGTGGTCATTGTGCCAATTTTGGTACACCCCTTTACAGATCGATTCTGTCGCGGTAACGTTAATCTAATTACCAAATAAATTCAGGAGTAAGAGGGACAAATATATATAGTAAATGCTCTAAGTGCGCATTTAGCTCTCAGTGTGAACATAGCATAAGAGAGGTAACGAATTTCGGTAACAAGATTACTATTACTGGTAAAGCACAGAGTCGATCTGTTAATGTCCTGAATAATTTTGATTTTTAATTTTTTTTAATTTTTCTGTTTTCTTGTATTGCTTATAATAAATAAACAAAGAAATTTACACTTTTTGCTTGTAGTTTTTGATTGAATTCAAATGGGTTAAAGGAGCTGTTCTTCTTTTAACTCTGTTGAGTGCACTCCGCTAAGTGCATTACACGCAATGAAAAGTGCATTTAAATTATTTTTAACAAAACGACGGATTCCAGTTTCTATTACTTTAGCAAATAGTGGATTTTCATCTGGACATTTGACAGCTAGAAACTTTTTTGTTTTCTCCTTTACACAAACCATTTTGTGCTTGTAATTAAAAATTTGTAATTTTAAAAAAACCCGATTTTTTAGTTACGCAATGTTCAAACCCTCCCAGCGTCATGATATTTATGGACAACTCCTAACTAGGTAAGGTTAGGCAAAGATAGCGGCAGGTCTTTAGACTAGCTCACTTAGTCTAAAGTTGACGTTAACGTTTTTGGTCCGTTATGATACCACAGAATGGAAGAAGGGAGTAATCATGGTTAAGGTAGCGGCAGGTCCTTAGACCAGCCCACTTACACTGTAATTGGTGCTTTATGATACTACAGAATGGAAGAAGAAGTAATCAAGTGAAACTTTAGTGTAGGAACATGTGATATTAAATCTGAAGCAAGTTTTATGCCTTGCCCTCAGTCAAATCAAGTTACAATGCGTTCCTCTTCACAAACTTTTCCTACCACCACCAACTACAACTTTTTGTCGTAAATAGATGGTTAAAGTTCCTTTGATTAGAAATAAGGAAAGAAAGGTATAGCGTAGGACCACGGTGATTCAACCAGGGGAATTGAACCCGGAGCCCCTGAGCGACAGTCAAGCGCGCTACCACTAGACTATCGAGGCCGCCTATCGGAACATAGTACCGATACAAACAAAATTTGAATAGGTATAACTCTAAGGAAATAGGTTCGTACATAATTTTTTAATATTTTGACCAAGCTATGTCAGTACACGAAGATATTTCTTGAAGTGAAACTTCTTAGGCGGAGATTTGATGAGAGTAACATTTTTCGAGTCTCGTAACGAAACTTTCTCTTATTTCATCATGATTCGAGCCTCGTCCCGAAAAATTTAACTGTTTCGAGTACTAAATGGTTTAAGGGAAAAAAGTGTTGCCGCACCTCTTTTACTGCCCACAAATTCATGAAAATGCTTTATTTTGGACGGTTTTGGTCGTTTTAGATTAAAATTTTGTAATTTATTTTCTATTTTTTGTGTGTTATATGCTGAGCTGTAAAAGAGTGCATTCAATTTGATTTTATTCACAAAAAGTGAATAACGAAATAAGAATGCATTCAATAAATGCAAAATTGTTTTAGAAATAAAATTTTAGCTCACATTAATTTTAAAAAAATTATTAATTATTCATTTTCGTTATTCAGAATAATAAAGCAATTTGTTACTCATTTTAAATTTTTTATTCATTTTAGTCCTAAGCCATAAATAAAAAATGAATAACAAATGAATTAAAAATTTTTTCTATTTTATTTATGGCTTAGGACTAAAATGAATAAAATATTAATAATGAATAACAAATAGATTCATTCATTATTCTGAATAGCGAATATGAATAATAAATAATTTTTTTAAAACTAATGTGAGTTTTATTCATTTTTTATTCATTATTCATCATTTATTCATTACTAGCTGATATACCTGGAGTTACTCGAGAGTCATTTATATAATTTAATTTAATTATGTTGACTTTATATGATTTAAATACAAATTCTAAATGTTTGATAGTTTAAATCATACTTGATTTTAAATACAAATTCTAGTTGTTTGACAGTTTAAAATCGTTTATCGAGCTTAAGGTCAAAGTTAGAAACAATTAATTGTTCTAACGAATTTTTCTAAAGAAACAACAACAACAACAAAGTTTTTTCAATATGAAAGGAAAAAAACCACTAGCAAATTGATTTTATTGTACAATTTCTGCGTGCTAAACGCGTCATCAGAAACGGTTTAGCACGCAGAAATTGTACAATAAAATCAATTTGCTAGTGGTTTTTTTCCTTTCATATTGAAAAAACTTTGTTGTTGTTGTTGTTTCTTTAGAAAAATTCGTTAGAACAATTAATTGTTTCTAACTTTGACCTTAAGCTCGATAAACGATTTTAAACTGTCAAACAACTAGAATTTGTATTTAAAATCAAGTATGATTTAAACTATCAAACATTTAGAATTTGTATTTAAATCATATAAAGTCAACATAATAAACATAGAGGTCATTTAGGAAAAAACTTTAATTTAATTTAATTTTAATATAAAATTATCAATTTAATGGTTTTAAATTCTGGAATAATGAAAAACATGTTGAGTTTTAAGTTTGAGCTACCGTTAGAAAGGTAATTGAACGAACTTTAATCCAAAAAAGTTTTGGAAAATTTTAGTTGTTGGCGGTTCCATCTCTTGCCGTGAGCTTATTGAATTCAAAGAAGGTTTACGAAAAACATATTTTAAAAATTAAAATTAATTTAAATATTTACTTAATCTTAAAGCTAACAAAATTACCTTTTCAACAATATAAAAATTATGGTGGGACTGAATGGGTCCTTTAGATATGCGTTTTTTTCACAAATGATCTGTAGCTCCAATTGTGTTAAAAGTTACCAATTTGTGTGACGTCAGCCGTTATCGATCCCTAGTTACCGATTTCCGGACAACTAATGTTCCTATACGTTTAAATCGGTAAAAACTAGGACCGTGATGAATATTAAACACAGTTTGAGAAGAAAAGTTGCGAAATTGAGTCAAATGAGAAGCAGCTGTTTACTCGAATATATAATTTTAGTTGCGCTAAAAATTTATAATAAATAGGTGCTTATCTTGTTAATAAAAAGTGAATATTTGCAGTTTGAGAAATTTAATTATGTTATAATGATGTGTATAAATAGTTGCGGAAATAATCAACGATTATGAATGTAAATAATTCTACAATTACTGCAGTATTCTGTATCACGAAGAAGCACACCAACGATGAAAAAGACACGAGAAGCAATACAATTTTGTATGGAAGAAAGTATTGCTTCTCGTGTCTTTCTCATCGTTGGTGTGCTTCTTCGTGATACAGAATAATGCAGCTAGTGCTGTGCTGCAAAAACTTAGCAAAAATATGCAACTGGGTACTTTTTCATAGCTCAAACATATACTGTTTTGCTAAAAATTTTAACTTTTATGTAAATAGGCATTATTTATAAATTTCATTACCTCTAAAATTAAAACGTTTTTTAGGAACAATGAAATATTTCAACCCGTAAAAATGCGACTTATATGAAAGTAACCATTTTTTAAGGTATATTTCGAGTACTTATAACTTAATAATATACAACATTACTGACATCAGATAAATTGGTAGGATTCTCACTTGCCGCAAAGCCAGTGAGAAACGTTAAACATTGTTATCGATTCACTTTAAGTACAGAAACACTTTTTTAAAAGGTTCCATTGAAATGAAATCGGAACATGTGATAGCTAATCGATTTGGAATGAACGAATCGAACAGAAATCGATTCAGATACGTATTGAAACATTGCAGGTAAGAGTGACATCAGAGTGACGTCAAATCGGTAATATGAGTCGGTAACTACGATCGCTACGAGTTACAGGAACGAGCTACTGATCTCCCAAGAAAAAAAATACAGCTATTGAGCCAGCCAAACGTGTGAGGTTAAATTTGAAGAAACTTGTGGTAGACATCTTTCGGCTATTCACAGCAAGGTGTATAGTTTGTACCCACAGTACTTACAAATCTATCTATGAATTTAAATCACAGATCTATGAATTTAAATCACGGCGCCATCTATCTATGAATTTAAATCACAGATCAAAACCAATGAAATAATTGTGCTAAACAGATGCGCATATGTTTTATTATATAGCTATATAGCTGAAACTGATTACATAAAAATATTAACTTTTACAACATTCTATTCACGGTCATCTTTTCGATGAAGTGGTGATATAAATACAGCATTTAAAGTAGCATTGATAAAGGACTGAGTGACAACGGTGACACAATAATGGGAAGAAATAGAGCCATCAAAACAAATTTAGCAAGAGGGCGGCGGGGGTGGAGAGGCAAAAGAACTAAGTGGATTAGGACTAGTAGACTTTAAGGAAGATTTTATATAAACCAAAATGTTTGTAACTACTCTAGACATACAACTACATTCTTAGAGATAAATGAGGACGTTCAAGTTAGTTTGGTCTGGTATGAAAAAATAGACTTTTAGCCATAACTTTTGATTGGAAAGAGATATTGAGGTAATATTTCGCATAAATTATTTTTGAGATTTGACTTGTTGTAAGAAATATAAAAACAACATTTTGGAAAAAATTAATTTCGCGAACAAAATCAAACCTTTGTTGTTTTGATGACAAAAACAGTAAAATAATTTTTGCGCTTAGCTGGAAGAATTTTTGCAAATAAACGCTATGTCATATGAAAGGTAGCCAGATATACAATTTTTAATTAATTTCATTTTTACAACAAAACCAATTTTTGAGTCATTTTGTGAGTAAAAAGTCAATATTTTGGACCTTTTTTGACATAATAATAAAACATATATACACTGACTTAACAATAGAGTTCAACCTAGTTTTTTGAAGTGATTTTATCGAACTTTGAACAAAAAAAATTTGAATGAAATATATTAATGGAAAGCGTAGATATTTGCATCGAAAGACCAATCTTTGATTTTCATGTCGTTTTTTCTCATTCTTAGGTAACGATGTCTTATGAAAAAGTTGTTGTACTGAAAATTTCTACAATTTTGAATATATGTGATGTCAAAATAACAACAATTTTTTAAATTTAAATATACAAAAAACTCCGATGGTAAAAGTATTATAATAACAAAATTACCGTTACTTGAAAAATGTCCGTGGGGCGTGGCAAAAACTAAGTATTTAACATTTTAATCTAAGATTCACTTAATGCGTATACATACCTAGTTTGAGCGAAATCCGTTTAGCCGTTAGATTTGTATAAAGGCCAAACAACCAAACAGAAAATGAGTTTTATTACTATAGATTCATTTGTTATTCATTATTCATTTTTTATTCATTTGTTATTTATTTTTTATTTATTTGAATTTGAATAAAAAATTAATAATGAATAACTAATGAATAATAAAAAAATAAAAAATAAATAAATAATTATTAAGGTAATATTACAATGTGTATAAAAATAAAAATCCATTTTTTCGTTAGAATATGGTTCTTTAAGGTCTTAGAATACGTTTACAAAATTTTTGAAAAAAAACAAATAGAAAAAGTTATAACATATAACTTATATAATATAACATAAAAAACTTGAATTTTTTTCTGTATGGCTGAAAGTTTCGGCAAAAAAGGGGTTTTTTACATTTTTTTTTTCAACGCATGCCATTTTTTTTTTTTAGGTTGAATGCTCAAATACAACCCTTAACTCAAGAATGCACTTTGGTTTTTTACTTTCAGACGCTTAGTAAATGCTGGAGACGAGAAGCCAATTGCAACAATTTTTTAAACACGCTAACTTCAGCGCCCTGTAGAATATTAACAACAACTATAAAAATAAAAAAAAATATTTTTTTTCCTCATTAATAATAATTCTTATGTAAAAAATTTGAATCATTAAAACTAATAATACTAGGTAGAAAAATTATTAATAAAAAAAGGTGGTATTTTTATAGCTACACACTGTAATAGTATCTTAATGAATAAATAATTAATAACAAATGAATAATGAATCCAAAATTAATAACGAATAAAACCTTTATAATGAATAAAAAAAGAATAATTGAAAATTCTGAAATGCTTTGTGAATTGCATTCTTTGTGAATAGCATTCAAATGAATAAAAAAATTGATTCATTATTCTGAATAACGAAAATGAATAATTGAAATTAATAATTAATCATTTTTTTTAAAAATGAATGTGAATTAAAAATTGTATATATAAATCAATTTTGGATTCTTATGTCGTTATTCTGTTGAACTTAAAATTCTGAATATGAATGCCGATTTTACAGCTCTGGTTGTATGGGAACCCCCAGTTCGGTGGCAGATAGAGCGTAGGTGTGTTTCGAAGTTATGAAGTTTTACTTCTGTACTGTAAACGCTATACTGTGATTTTTATATAGAAATATTTTATTTGGTTTGGTTTCCACATTTCAAATAAATAAAACGAAAGTAAGACATCGAAACAATACAAATATATATACGAGTCATCCTGGTCCAAGCCCTGACAAAATGTTTCAACTGATTTCGTTTATGTTTGTCTCTTTAACCCTCTGATGGGTATTGAGACAGTAGATGGACTATGTCGTCTGGCCAGACGAAATCAAAGGTTTGCCTATTACGAAGGTAAAGCATATAGACAGATAGGCTAACGGTTGTTTTATGTTTCAGAGTATGCAAACATATGTATGATACGTATGTTTGAGCAATATTTATCAGACGAACACAGGATAAGAGAACAATATGAAATTGAACAAAACATCACGCTCTTATCTCTCAGAAATTAATTTCGTCTGGGCAGACGACATAGTTCATGTATGAAGATTTTGACTTTGTGACAAAAGTTGTCACTACAAACATTTACAGAACTTTTCGATTTGATACTTGTCATAAAGAATGCAAATATGCTTGAAAAGTTACAACAGAGTTTGCCGATCAAGCAATCAGAAACAAAGTTATTCTAAAGAGAAAAACCATTTCGTCTGGCCAGACGACATAATCCATCCGAGGGTTAATAGTTTCCAGGTTTGTAGCCGACTCAAATATATCAGCTATTGCAACCGAAATAGAGCTTATTTTGAAACCGAATGGGCATTTTATACCTTATTTTCATAGCTTTTGGAAGAGATTCTCATCCAAATTTATTAATATTCTTGTAGCTAGGTCGCATAGAATCCAGGGACACCAAATTCTCAAGACCTAGCCTTTTTGAGTATTACAGAGTTTGCAACTGGTCGGTTGAATTATATCTAAACTTATTCTATCTTACATAAGTGTTTGTTTTTAATATGCGAGTATTTTTAAATAGCACGTAATGGAAAGTAATGTTATCTTTTTTTAATCGTATGGATAAATTTTAAATTCTATTATTGTGTTGTTGACTCTTGATTATAAACACATTAGAAAACACAGCAGAAATTTCTCCAAAGTATATTAGGCATTAACGTATTTTTTTCTAAAAAAAAAAAACAGTCACTCCAAATCTTATCACTTTTTAATCTTTAACAAAGATCTCTATAATTTGTAGGCATTGGAGCCAGTCTCTTTATCTGGAAGACTCATGTTATTCTCGAAGCTGTGCGTCCACGAGAGGATAAGTTTGTGCGCAAAACCATCTACCTTGGTGGTGAGGCCTTCTGTCAACTCTTCCTATCATTCGTTTTCACCAGTTTGCGCACACTCTATGGCACTGCACAGTCAATAATGCTCATGTCAGCACTTTTGGTGAATCTTATACCCATTAGCTTGATTATAACGCGTCATCGTGAGGGTGCAATAACAAAACGTATTTCGGTTATAACAGCCGAAAGTGGTTTTACGCCACTTCATCATCAAATGGGTAAGCTGACTGCTAGTTTTACCGATCAGTTAGATGGCATTGAGCTGCAGCTACAACGTCATTGGAAGAATCCCATGATGGATCATCATGGCACGACTGCAGCAATGGTAGCAGCAGCAGCTGCTGATTCACATTGCAACTACATGCTGCCAAGCGATGAGGCATATGTGACTTTTATGAACCCTAGTGGAGTAGAGATCATGGAAATAATACCCGAGGAGGATGAAAACGTATCGGTGATGCGTTCCAGCTCTGCAACAATTGATAATTATGGACGCATGAGTGTGGGAGCATCACAAGTGGTAAACAAATCCATATCGAATGGCCTGCAGTACGTGGAAGCTGATGACAGCAATCTGGTGAGTCGTGAACTGGATAGATAGTATATACATATATAATTGAATTGTTTAAAAACTTATGTGCAACTCTATCTACTTAGGGCAAAATTCAACAGTTCTCGCGTGATGTCACCACTCATCTGTGGGGAAATTTGCTGGACAAGATCGCTGTGCCACTGCGACGTGCCTTGTTGGTGCCAAAACTTTACACAACCACGTTGCTGCTATCTGCAGACATATTCTCGTACGTGATGTGCATGACCGTGCTGCCCAGTCTTGCCGTCAGTCATCATGCATTGAAAAACGCCGAAATACCATTCCTCTTCTCGTTGCTTGCATTTCCCTGGATGTGCTTCTCACTGATGACGCCACGTTTTGGCAATAGTCTCTATAAGCACAAATTTCAGTGGCATACGCTTGGCTGCTTATGCAAGGGTTTGGCGCTGATATGTGAGCACTTTTCTAACAGTAGTTTATTTATTATTTTTACTCTCTCTCTCCTCCACTCAGTCATCAGCTTCTCCACATCGAAGCTGCTACTGAGTGTTTCTTCGGTTCTACTGGGTTTTGGCCAAGCTGTGACGCTTTTCCTGCAGGATTTAGTCTTTCAAATGAGCATGCCACGCTCTCAGTGGACTGACATACGTTATTCGGTACATTTTACAAATGGACTGCTTATACTACTTTGGGGCGGCTTGGCCCATTGGGTTGTGGTGAATTTCTCCTTTCAGGCCAGCGTTGGATTTGCTGGTGCTTTATACACGTTCAGTATTGTATTGTGGCATTTAATATTTATCTGTTTCAGTAGTAAAGACTGAAAGATTCAAGAAGTCATGAGATTAAAATGTAATCTATTTGAAAACATAAGCAATATGGATACTCTTAAACAGAAGTATAAAATGTTTGCTCAGTAAAATTATATAATTTTGTTAGATAAAGTTAAGTTTTCGATTTGTCAAATAATATTAGAAAACATTGTTTTGTACTATAATGTAATATATTGTAAAAATTGTTATTATGTTCTACTGGATAACTGGTTTATCGGTAAAGATTTGTAAATGATTATTCTGTCACAGGATTGATAAATAAAATTCTATAAAAGTTTACCAAAAGAGTTGAAAAGAAGTTAAATGCGTAAAAGCAGTTTGCATTTTAATAAATTAGGTGTAGTCAATTCGGGTTCTTGAAAATGTGCTGAAAATTTAAAAAGAAATATATTTCATGAAGGGAATAACAGAGATAGTTTTACAATATAAAATGTCTTGCTTAAGAGAATCTACAGCTAGTTCTCCTCATATTCCACTGTTTTTCTGACAAAAGAGGTGACCGCCGAACAGAAAACTACTTACATTTTTATCCTGGGAAGTTGATAACGAACAATGTTACTTCACGGAGGGAAAAAATTTAACAGTCTATGCTTAAACCAAGCAAGAAAGCTATCCGTTCGCACATATGCACAAAATTCTCCATTACAACATGGTTTTTTTTTATTGAGAAAATAAAAATGTCCAATTTTAAAAAAACACGACCTCTGTAGTTTAGTTGTAGCGCACTGGACTATCACTCAGAGGTCCTGGATTTGATCCCGGGTTCGGCCCTTTTCTTCTTATTTCTAAGCAAAAGGACTTTAAAACTCATCAATTTACGAAAAGTAGTTGTGAATGATGGTAGTAGAAAAGATTTTTGGAGAGAATCTCTGAGTAACTTGATTTGACTGAAGTGACGGCATAATGACTTTAGATTGAATAATCACATGTTTCTTCAGCTTTCTGCCACACTAAAAATATCCTTCACAAAAGTTTAAATTGATTATTCTCTTCCTTTTCGTCTGTGGTATCACAACGGACCAATAATCTGGTCTAACTGCAACTTTATATATAACGAAACGAAGACTGAACGTGGTGAGACACGGTCAGCAATACATTTTTTCATATTATAAAAAAATGTTGCTCGTTTCTTTCACGACGTTCAGCCTTCGTTTCGTTATACATAGAGATGCAGTAAGTCTAGAGACCAGCCGCCACTTTAACGTAGCCTATACTAATCTGAGAAACATATTGCTACGTCCAAGAAACATTTTCTTTAAACCTCCGTATATTTTTTCTTGATTCTACTCAATTACAGGTACCAAATACAGGTACGTACCGGCCTTACGGAATGACCATCTCCGATTTGAATAAAATTTTGCATGGAGCATCACTGACGGAAATAAAAAACTTAATTTGGAGGAAAAACGACAAAAACGTCGGAAATTGATTTTTACTAAAATTCATATCTCAAACATTTCTTAACAAATTGTTTAGTATGGACTACCGTTGAAAAGATCATTAATTGGAATTTAATTCAATATTTTGGTGGTTGGTAGTTTCATCCCTTGCGGTAATAAAGTGTAATTGAACAGACTTTAATCAATAAAAATGTTAAAATGACCATATCTGATTAACCCATTGCGTCTCCACTCTAATTTTTATATTGTTGAAAAGGTAATTTTGCTGGCTTTAAAAAAAAAAGTGTTATATAAAATTTGTAAATGGTTTTCTGCGAGCCCCTTCTTTGAAATCAGTTACCATACCCCAAGGGATAATGCCCCCAACCAACAAAATCCCCAAAACTTTCTCAAAACTATTTTTGAGCAGTTACCGTTGCTAGTGATGTTTGTTTCATGACGCTACAAGGCGTTGAGCATTGAATATTCATAATGTTCCTCGTATGGAGCTTGAATTGATCGAAAAGTTGGATTTAAAACTGAACTTACGTAAGAGTATAATACAAAAAAATGGATACCGTTTCTATAGTATCATAAGTAGAATTCTTTTTTTATACAGTAATTGAGAAAAATTGGGTGTTTTTTATTTATATTTTTCAAAACTATTTTAAAGCTTTTCATCTTCTAAATAAAAATTATTTAAAGACAAATTTGTTGTGTATAATAATTTTTCGTTTGATATTTTTAGTGATGATGAGTGAAAAAGACTAGAGGTAGAGTAAGTAGAGGATGTCCCCAGGGCGGGGTGTTATCGCCAACTCTGTGGAACATAACTGTGGACTCACTACTGGTTAGACTGGATGAATCGGGCATACACACGATAGGGTATGCAGATGACATTGCGTTGGTGGTCCGCGGCAAGTTCATTGACACCATCTCTGACATCATGAAGGGAGCACTCCGAATGGTGGAGGAGTGGTGTCGAGAACAAGGCCTTACCGTAAACGCAGGCAAGTCAGACAATATTCTCTTTACTAGAAAGAGGGTAGGCCTGAGTACAGAACCACTCAGACTTTTTGGAGCTGAAATCAACATGTCCACGAAAGTTAAATATCTAGGGGTAACCCTTGATAGCAAACTGAACTGGAACGAGCATGTAGAAGATAGGATTCAAAGAGCCAAGAGGGTTCTGTTCCAGTGCAGACGCGTTTGTGGTCTCAAATGGGGGCTAAACCCAGAGGCTATGAAATGGGTTTACACTATGATGGTTAGACCTGTCATCACGTACGCTTCGGTGATTTGGTGGACAAAAGTCAGCCAGAAAACCATTAAGAAGAGACTGGACAGAGTCCAACGGCTGGCGTGTGTTGGAATAACAGGTGCAATACGCACCACTCCAACAAGCGCAATGGAGGTTCTGTTAGGTATGCTGCCGTTGGATTTAGAAATAAAGAAAACAGCGGCGCTGTCAGCCCTCAGGATGTTGCGAAATGCTACGTGGCATGGGGCAACGGCCCTGCATGGTCATATTCGCATCCTTGATATTGTACAGAGAGATGTCAGGGAGGCGTTTATGCCTATGGATGGAAGGCAGAGAGTAAAAATAACAGAAAAATGTTATAAAACTCTTATAACGGATGGAGCCGTTTGTGAAGAAATCGCTGGTAGCGATATCAGTATATTCACAGACGGCTCTCTGATGAATGGCCGGGCCGGGGCAGGCGTGTACTCAAAAGAGTTAAGCCTATCCTGTGTACTGAGGTTGGGGAGGTTTGTGTCTGTATACCAGGCAGAAATGTTTGGCGTAGTGCATGCGCTGGACCACCTGATAGATGGCCGGATCAGTGGCAAGAAAATTGTCATCGCTCTCGACAATCAGTCTGTGATTAGGTGTATGCAACGGACAGACATCACTTCCAGGTTGGCCATAGAATGTCTTACAAAACTCAATAGGTGCGCCCAGACGAATGAGCTTACACTTATGTGGGTGAGAGGACACTCTGGCATAGAACAGAATGAAGAAGCTGATTCTTTAGCAAGAGCAGGATCAGCAGAAGAATTCTGTGGACCAGAACCACGTATCGCCATAGGCGACAACATGGTGGCAGGCCTTATTAAACAATGGACGGACTCGGAACACAGTAAAAGGTGGGAAGAAGCCGTTAACTGCAGGCAATCAAAGGCGGCCGTGATGTGGTCTCGTAGTGAGGCAGCAAAAGTTATCCGATACAATCGAAGGACTTTAAGCTGGCTTACTGCACTGGTCACAGGACACGGTCCCTTCATGTACCATCTCGGGAAGATGACTCTGACCGAGGACGATGCGTGTAGGTTATGCCTAGAGGAGCCGGAAACAGCAGCACACATTCTGTGCCAGTGTCCGGCGCTGGCAAGCATAAGATTAACCACTCTGGGACGCCCATTTATTGGCGAAGCCGAGATTGGTCAACTAACCTATAAGGATATGCTTGAGGTGACAAAGGATGCTTACACGAAGAGCATGCTCACGTACGAGTACTCCGAGCAGTAGTACCCTTTGTCCAATAGGGGACGAAAAGGGACCCACTGTGGTCTGCTTCGGCAAATCCCCAACTTATTATATATATAGTGATGAATTTTTTGTTCTTGTGCTTTTTCGTGTTGGTTTAAGTTAAATGTAATTCAAAGTTGTGTTAAATAACGGAAATAAATACTTCGGAAATACATATTCATATGTATATTTTAAAATTAATTTAAAATAAAGTTTTTTTCTAAATTTTATATGATTTAAATACAAATTCTAAATGTTTGATAATTTATCAAACTTGATCATACTTGATTTTAAATACAAATTCTAGTTGTTTGATAGTTTAAAATCGTTTATTATAAGCTTTTATTTAACTTGCTTCGTTCGTATGTATGTCCTCAAAACGTGCAAGCCTTTTTTCGACAATTTGTTGGTGTCCGATTAAGCTGAAATTTAGCATACATATGAAAGGCAGGTGACAATGCAATATTACGATAAAATTTTTTGCTACAGCCTTATTTACCGCCCACAAATCAATAAAAATTCTATATATCTAAAACTACGGGGGCTGATTCAGCTGAAATTTAAACAGTAAAATTTCATCAAATAAAGCATGGAGTTTATGAACAGCATTTGGCCACAACCCCTTTTACCGCTCGCAAATCAATAAAAATGCCATATCTCCAAGACTACGGGGCTGATTCAACTAAAATGTTGGTAGTTAATTTCCTTCAACCCCCTTTTCACAGCCCCTTTCACACCCTCTTTTACCGCCCACAAATCAACAAAAATGCTATATCTCTAAAACTACTAGGCCGAATCAGCTGAAATTTTGGCAGTAATTTTTCTTCGAATAGAGGATAGTTAAGGAAAATGTTTGCCACTCCACCTTTTACCTCCCCTTTTTACCTCTAAAACTACGGGGCTGATTCAGCTAAAATTTTGGCAGTTAATTTCCTTCAAGTAGAGGATGGTTCAGGAAAAAATGGTGCCACACCCCCTTTTACCACCCACAAATAAATAAAAATCATATATCTTCAAAATACTTTATTGGTATGCTACATTCGTATGTATGTGTGTTTGTAAGTATATATGTATGCATGTATGTGCGTCAAAATTTGCAAACCATTTTTCGCAATTTTGCAAACTTGTTGGTATCCGATTAAGCTGAAATTTAACATACATATGTAAGTCCTGTGATAATGCAATATTATGATAAAAAAAATTTGCCAAGCCTCCTTTTACCGCCCACAAATTAATAATAAATAAAAAGTAAAAAAAAATTTTAAATAAGCTTTTATTTAAATAATGTTGATACTGTAATAAGGTTAATGGTCTAAAAAAATAAAATGCTGCAGTATTTGCTAAGTTTTGAAAATAAAATATGTTAATAATAAACCTTTAAGACTAAAAAGTAACAAATAAAAAAAGTAAAATAAATGATTAAAGTTTTTTCTAAATGACCTTGTTATTAATTATGTTGATTTTATATGATTTAAATAAATAAAATTCTAAATGTTTGATAGTTTAAATCATACTTGATTTTAAATACAAATTCTAGATGTATGATAATTTAAAATCGTTTATTGAGCTTAGGGTCAAAGCTAGAACAATTAATTGTTCTAACGAATCTTTCCCAAGAAACAACAACAACAACATTTTTTCAATATGAAAAGGTAAAAATCACTAGCTGATTTTATTGCAATTTCGGCCGTGCTAAAGGCTTCATCAGAAATCTTTGTGATGCCCGACAAGCGCGTACTAGCGCACTGCACCACAGAGGCGATGAGATTTGAAGTGTCGATTTCTCAGTTTTTCTCCCATTTCACATAATCACATTTGTTGTTGTATTTTTGCTTTACTTTAATCTTTATGCTTATGTTATCAAGTAGGATTTAAACTATCAAACATTTAGAATTTGTATTTAAATCATATAAAGTCAACATAATAAATAAAGAGGTCATTTAGGAAAAAACTTTAATCAAATGGTAGAGCTCGACCAAACGGAAACAGCTGAAAACAAGATCAGCAAAAATCTAAAAACAACTTCAGTAAACATACTTTGTTAGTGGAGACTTCCAACAGACTGTTGGACTCCATAATAATAACATAAGCATTATCACTCAAGTAAAGCAAAAGTACAACAACATATGTGAAAATATGAAATGGGAGAAAATTGATAAATTGACACTTAAAATTTCATCGCCTCTGTAGTGCAGTGCGCTAGTGCGCGCTTGCACGGCGTATCACAAAGATTTCTGATGAAGCCTTTAGCAGGACCGAAATTGCAATAAAAATCAGTTAGTGTTTTTTTCCTTTATTTGTTTTAAAATCATACTAAAATTTTGGCAGTTAATTTCCTTCAAGTAGAGGATGGTTCAGGAAAAAATGGTGCCACACCCCCTTTTACCACCCACAAATAAATAAAAATCATATATCTTCAAAATACTTTATTGGTATGCTACATTCGTATGTATGTGTGTTTGTAAGTATATATGTATGCATGTATGTGCGTCAAAATTTGCAAACCATTTTTCGCAATTTTGCAAACTTGTTGGTATCCGATTAAGCTGAAATTTAACATACATATGTAAGTCCTGTGATAATGCAATATTATGATAAAAAAAATTTGCCAAGCCTCCTTTTACCGCCCACAAATTAATAATAAATAAAAAGTAAAAAAAAATTTTAAATAAGCTTTTATTTAAATAATGTTGATACTGTAATAAGGTTAATGGTCTAAAAAAATAAAATGCTGCAGTATTTGCTAAGTTTTGAAAATAAAATATGTTAATAATAAACCTTTAAGACTAAAAAGTAACAAATAAAAAAAGTAAAATAAATGATTAAAGTTTTTTCTAAATGACCTTGTTATTAATTATGTTGATTTTATATGATTTAAATAAATAAAATTCTAAATGTTTGATAGTTTAAATCATACTTGATTTTAAATACAAATTCTAGATGTATGATAATTTAAAATCGTTTATTGAGCTTAGGGTCAAAGCTAGAACAATTAATTGTTCTAACGAATCTTTCCCAAGAAACAACAACAACAACATTTTTTCAATATGAAAAGGTAAAAATCACTAGCTGATTTTATTGCAATTTCGGCCGTGCTAAAGGCTTCATCAGAAATCTTTGTGATGCCCGACAAGCGCGCACTAGCGCACTGCACCACAGAGGCGATGAGATTTGAAGTGTCGATTTCTCAGTTTTTCTCCCATTTCACATAATCACATTTGTTGTTGTATTTTTGCTTTACTTTAATCTTTATGCTTATGTTATCAAGTAGGATTTAAACTATCAAACATTTAGAATTTGTATTTAAATCATATAAAGTCAACATAATAAATAAAGAGGTCATTTAGGAAAAAACTTTAATCAAATGGTAGAGCTCGACCAAACGGAAACAGCTGAAAACAAGATCAGCAAAAATCTAAAAACAACTTCAGTAAACATACTTTGTTAGTGGAGACTTCCAACAGACTGTTGGACTCCATAATAATAACATAAGCATTATCACTCAAGTAAAGCAAAAGTACAACAACATATGTGAAAATATGAAATGGGAGAAAATTGATAAATTGACACTTAAAATTTCATCGCCTCTGTAGTGCAGTGCGCTAGTGCGCGCTTGCACGGCGTATCACAAAGATTTCTGATGAAGCCTTTAGCAGGACCGAAATTGCAATAAAAATCAGTTAGTGTTTTTTTCCTTTATTTGTTTTAAAATCATACTAAAATTTTGGCAGTTAATTTCCTTCAAGTAGAGGATGGTTCAGGAAAAAATGGTGCCACACCCCCTTTTACCACCCACAAATAAATAAAAATCATATATCTTCAAAATACTTTATTGGTATGCTACATTCGTATGTATGTGTGTTTGTAAGTATATATGTATGCATGTATGTGCGTCAAAATTTGCAAACCATTTTTCGCAATTTTGCAAACTTGTTGGTATCCGATTAAGCTGAAATTTAACATACATATGTAAGTCCTGTGATAATGCAATATTATGATAAAAAAAATTTGCCAAGCCTCCTTTTACCGCCCACAAATTAATAATAAATAAAAAGTAAAAAAAAATTTTAAATAAGCTTTTATTTAAATAATGTTGATACTGTAATAAGGTTAATGGTCTAAAAAAATAAAATGCTGCAGTATTTGCTAAGTTTTGAAAATAAAATATGTTAATAATAAACCTTTAAGACTAAAAAGTAACAAATAAAAAAAGTAAAATAAATGATTAAAGTTTTTTCTAAATGACCTTGTTATTAATTATGTTGATTTTATATGATTTAAATAAATAAAATTCTAAATGTTTGATAGTTTAAATCATACTTGATTTTAAATACAAATTCTAGATGTATGATAATTTAAAATCGTTTATTGAGCTTAGGGTCAAAGCTAGAACAATTAATTGTTCTAACGAATCTTTCCCAAGAAACAACAACAACAACATTTTTTCAATATGAAAAGGTAAAAATCACTAGCTGATTTTATTGCAATTTCGGCCGTGCTAAAGGCTTCATCAGAAATCTTTGTGATGCCCGACAAGCGCGTACTAGCGCACTGCACCACAGAGGCGATGAGATTTGAAGTGTCGATTTCTCAGTTTTTCTCCCATTTCACATAATCACATTTGTTGTTGTATTTTTGCTTTACTTTAATCTTTATGCTTATGTTATCAAGTAGGATTTAAACTATCAAACATTTAGAATTTGTATTTAAATCATATAAAGTCAACATAATAAATAAAGAGGTCATTTAGGAAAAAACTTTAATCAAATGGTAGAGCTCGACCAAACGGAAACAGCTGAAAACAAGATCAGCAAAAATCTAAAAACAACTTCAGTAAACATACTTTGTTAGTGGAGACTTCCAACAGACTGTTGGACTCCATAATAATAACATAAGCATTATCACTCAAGTAAAGCAATAGTACAACAACATATGTGAAAATATGAAATGGGAGAAAATTGATAAATTGACACTTAAAATTTCATCGCCTCTGTGGTGCAGTGCGCTAGCGCGCGCTTGCACGGCGTATCACAAAGATTTCTGATGAAGCCTTTAGCAGGACCGAAATTGCAATAAAAATCAGTTAGTGTTTTTTTCCTTTATTTGTTTTAAAATCATACAAAATCAACATAGTAATTTCAAATTTATATTTTAGCTCACAAAATATATTTCCAATTTAAAAAAAAATATAGTGCATACATAAATAATTCGACTTTATGATATTTCCAGAATAGAATTTTCAAAGCACAACGCATGCTTAGTAACGCATGTGCAAACCTGTGCAGTAGCAATATATACTGGCTCTATAGCTACACGCATATGTATTCAATATTGTATTTATCTTGCTAAAAATAAACAAAACCAATAACAAACGACAAAAACAAAAGCAGCTGATGCATTTATATATATTTGTACATTGTACATACACATTAATAACAACAACAAAAGCAGCACAATAACAAACGACACGATTGCGAACCAAGCCAACAACCACAACAACTAACACAGCAACAACCACAGCAACAACCATAACAACAGCGTAAGCAGCTACTTAGCAGCTTGTGTACAAATTTTCTCATACTATATATGAATGAATATATGAATTTCTTCTTAGATTTTGCTATTTTGTGACCTTATTAAAGAAGTGGCTCGTACTCTAACTGATATTTTGGCTTATATTTTTGCTTTGTACGATGAATATTAAAGACTGTAGGTATATCCCAAAGTGTGAACTAAAATCCTTAAATGTGCTTTAAAAAATTTGTGAAAATACAAACCGAGCTGAATGACATAATCCTACGTCAAAACACAATTTTAGAGTCGAAAACACCTTTTGAAATTCTGACATCAGATTCGAAAACAGCGACCAGTGCATCTACAAAGAGTTTGAAGCAAAAACACATTTTTTAGGTCCACTCTAGGTCAAACAAAAATTTGAAATTCTTACATCAACTTTCCGCAGTGATACCAAATCGACTAATGACATACCGCGTTTGAAGCGTCATTCCAAGCAAATGTTTACAATGGAACAGTACACGCCACGCGAACGCTCTAAAATTGTTGAAATTTACATTCAACAAAACAAGTCAATAGTGAAAACTCAACGTGCTTTCAAAAAATGAGCGATGAAGCTCATTTTCAGTTGAACGGAACAGTAAACAAACAAAATTGCCGTATTTATGCCACTGAAAATCCACAAGAGATTCAAGAGGTACCTCTTCACGATGCAAAAGTCACTGTTTGGTGCGGCGTTTGTGCTAAAATGCTCATTTGGCCGTTCTTTTTCGAAGATGATAATGGCCACAGAGTTACTGTCAATCAGGAGCGTTATCGCGATATGATAAACAATTTTTTCATGCCAATCGTTCGTCGAAAGCGTATCAGGCACTACTGGTTTCAACAAGACGGCGCGCCACCACACACAAGCCGCACTACAATCGATTTTTTGAAGCAATTGTTCCCTGGCCGTTTGATGTCAAAAAATGGTGATTTCGATTGGCCGCCAAGATCACCAGATTTAACGCCTCCAGACTTCTTTTTGTGGGGTTATTTGAAATCAAAGGTTTACATCAACAAGCCAAAGACCCTAGAAGAGCTGAAAACCAACATCCGTCAAGAAATAACCGCCATTCCCATCGAAATGTTGAAGAAAACCATGGAAAATGCTGCAAAACGGGCACAATATGTCGTAGAGGTCAATGGCGACCATTTACGAGATATCATATTCAAGAAATAATGTAAGCAAATCTACTTGAACCCAATTAGTTTTTATGATCTATTGAATAATTACATGAATTAAGATTGTGAGCTTTAGATCAAGTGAGTTTTCAAGAAGGCAACAACAACAACAACAACAACTCTGTATAGAGTCAATCACTTAGCTGACTAGACAGTCTGTTTCGGAAATCGCTACATATTCCTCATCAGTAGTCTTTGAGTGATTAAGCTGTGATCAACTCACTGTTTAAACTAGCATATGAATGTGTAGATCCTCTAATTCATTCTCATGAATTGTATGGCTGATTAAATGATATTCATGACGAACAGACAAAAAATTGTGGTTTTTTTGATTTATTTAAAAATAAAATGGGCTTCGAATATGGACAGCCCTGTACAAAGAGTATATAACAAACAAACACATTTTCAGGATCCACCCTAGTGTCAAATAACTTTTAGAATTTCTAACATTAGATTACACTGTATTACACACATTTGCTGTAGTATCCATCTCTTAAAACTTAATTGCAATTAATATTCTCACGTGATTTGAAATAAACACACAAACACAAAAAAGTATGTGTGGGGCTGCTACACACAGTAGAAGTGAAACCTTCAGAAAACTGTAGAAATTTTTGAAACAACGACTTTTTCATAAAACATCGTAACCTAAGAATAAGATACAGCGACTTGAAAAACAAACTTTTGACTGTTTTTAAATATATTTAATAAAAATGTTTTTTTTATTCAGGAGTCCAATAAGGAAACTTAACAAAAATATTTCTTTATCGTATTTTGTAATAATTCAACCCATTCTTGTAACGAATTTTATTACTCCTGTGTTGTCAATATTATTTCTAGTATGTTCTAATATTGCCACTCCGATTTGGCTAATAACGCTTTCTTAACCGTAATTTGTCATAATTGTGCCTACCCCTGTACTAAATTTAAGTACCCTAGTGTGAAATTATTCGCGATACAGTGTTTTTATATTTTGACATGCCCTTTATATAATAACGCCCACTTTTTTCCGCATTTTACCATAATTGTGTCTACCCCAGTATTAAATTTCAGTACCCTAGAGTGAATGTTATTCACGATGCAGTGTTTTTTTAATTTCGACACGCCCTTTGTATAATAACGCCTACTTTTTTACCGTATTTTATCATAATTGTGCCTACCCCTGTACTAAATTTCAGTACCCTAGTGTCAATATTATTCGAAATGCAGTAGTATTCTAATATTGCCACGCCTAATATTTGTCAAATAATGTCCACTTTTTAATGGGCACCTCCGTGTTCAATGTTTCTATCTGTTACTAGTTTGTAAGTCTGCTCGAATTTCAACACTCGCACGCACACACACAGGGCACTCGTCTGCTCCTAGTAAAAAAATATGCGATCGCTCGCATGGAAGCAACAAGGGAGCGTTCTTTTGCTGTTTTATTGGATCAAAAAGTGAGCACTTGTGCTCTTTTACTGTTTTATAAGATCAATAGGCGAGCAAGCAAAAAAATAACATAAAGTGAGGCGTTTGCTTTAAAGGACACTCTATCATTAATTTCTGTGAAAAAATATTTTAAATGTTCCTTTTATTCGATTCTCGTCGTTTCAACACCGAGGACGTGAAGTGCGACCAGCCAACGGTAATTGCATTTTGTCCATCCGTTGATGCGACTGACGCAATTAAAGTACAGTTTTAAGTAGAATCAAAAACGATTCGATTTGCTTAATTTAGTTAATTTGTGATGGCGTTATAAATCTCACGATTTGGCCAAACAATTTCCTTGCCAGTTTAGGGTCTTGAAGAGTCTACTTGAGCTACGGAAGTCTAGTTTTCGAAGTGATCCAAAAAATGTTCCTTTGCTGATTCATTTGGATCATTTATTGATTGCTCTTTTTGAGTTTCTCTGGGATGTTAAAGGGAGCGCTACCCTTCCTAGGACATGAAATGTTAAAAGAGAATACAAAATACACCTGGCTTGGATCAATACGGAGCACTCCCAGATCGCTCATAGGATAATTCACTTTTTTACTGGGCTAGTTTGTAGTCTGCTCGATAATCGCACGCATACCCACAGCAATCACATAGTTACGTGATTTTTTTCTACCAAATCGCATCACCCGCATGCTGCGTTCCAAAACAAACACAGTATTTTAAAAAACATATGACATTGATTTAAAAAAAAACAAAATAAGGATGAAGTGAACATAACAAGAATCTATGCTATTTCAATCGTCGGTCGCAACAATTTTTGATTCAGTAGCTCAGTTCTGTAACTATTGCGACAAGTTGTCACTTTTTCTGACGTCACTGTGTTTCATTCCAAAATACTCACTTTTGCGAAATCTAGTGTTTCTGTAACTGGTAAGCGAGTAAATAGTGGTCCGTGATGAAAAAGATACACAAGCAAAAGAGAATATATGAAATTGAAAAATGTGACAGACAAACTTTGTGTGAAATTTGATGAGGTTCTTCTATAAACAATAAATAAAAACAAATATAAAACAAATATAAATATTAAAAGTGCTTAATATATAAAAAGGCGGATATACACGTTTATATTATTTATGCCGACAATTTCTTGTTTTGATGTTAGACACTTTAACACTTGGTGGTGTTGATATTAAATACACAAACATTATCCACAAATTGCAATCCGAGTATTCTTTTAATGTGGTTTCTTATTGCAATAATACAAATATTATCATCAAATTAATTTCATTTATGAAATATGTTAGTATATATATTCAATAATTTATAAATTGTAGTGCATACAATATTGTGTTAATAATATATTTATAATCTACGTGAAAAAAATTTAAGTTGATACCTTGTACCCGGTAGAAGCATTTGTAACGAGGATATTTATTTATTTCCAAAACTTCATTGGATATGACCGTTGCACAAGCAAGCAACAATTTTTCTCACCAAGTTAAAACATGGTGAGAGCTGCAATCGATTCGAGTCGCATATTTTAGTTTACAGAAACACTTCGTCTATGGAGTTCCTTTAAAAGTGGAATTGAAACAAGCGAGAGGAGTCACCGATTTTTCTCATTTTATTACGGAGACAGTGCACGTGATAATGACGTCACAATGACGTCCAAGTGAGAAAATCTGGTGAGAACTTCGGTGAGTAAGGTTACAGAAACGGGGTACTGTTCAGGATCTAATGAAGTAATGCCCATATTACACTATGTCCGTTTGCTTGGCGTACAAATAATTTTGTTGTTGCTTCCAATTGCTGAGGTCAGACGATGCTCGTTTGCTCGGCGAACACATGGCCGAGCAATGTGGTTGTTGTTGTATTCTCCAAAATTTTTGACAGTTTCGCAAGGGCTGTTCACATTTCAAACCGCTCATCAAATCGTTTGTCAAATCCAATAGAACAACGTGGGAATTCCATGAAAATTTCACGTTGTTCTATTGTATTTGACAAACGATTTGATGAGCGATTTGAAATGTGAACAGCCCTATTGGAAGCAACAACAAAATTATCTACTCGCCGAGCAAACGAGCATCGCCTGACCTCAGCAAATGCGAAACTGTCAAAAATTTTGGAGAATACAACAACATCCATACAACAACTATATTTTAAGGCCCAAGTGTACGCCGAGCAAACGATTCACATGTCTGCATTCAACGCCATCTAGTTGTCAAATACTTTTCATAAGCAGCAAATCAAAATAGCGGGGTTCGCATGGTCCTACATGTTGTCACGCATTGTAGGACAAGCCTCTTATTTGACCGTTCGAAGGCTCGATACAGCCGATTGACAACATTTGAAATGTTTCAAATTCAAAGCCATCACACCAGGCGTGACAACATGTAGGATCATGTGAACCCTGCCAATCCCAATCCAGATTTGGATGTTGACAAAAACGCAGCTGATAAAGAAATAAAAATATTGAAAGGTAGGCATTATGCTATTACTTACTACTATATAAAATTTTTGCAAAAACCGAACAATTTCCTTTTAAATTACATAAAAATGTAAACGTTGTAGATTTGTGTTTTCTATTCAATCAATTAGTAAGTTTGAAGTAGACGTAAAAGCGATAGTAGGTTAAAAGTTCGAAGTAGGCTGAAAAGCGATAGTAGGTGAAAAGTTCGAAGTAAATTGAAAGGCAAGAGTAAGTGAAATCTATGATGTAAAATGAAGTTAAATTGAATTGATTGAGATAAAAAGAAGTTTCTAAAAGTCAACAAATCTACAAATGCTACTAAGCTAACCTTATTTCACAGATTAAAACTTAGCTTAGACAAGACTATAACTAATCTTATTTAATTTAATGGAGCTATACCGGAAAGATACCATATTTAGTAATTGATTTTTTTATATTTCCTAAACGGTTTATACAAATAGCATACAATTTTTTTGTTACAAAAGCAAAAATAAATAGTAAATTTAAGTAAACTTAGACAAAACTAGTAATAATAAAGTGAGCCAAAATTAAACTAAAAGTCAGAACAAAATTAATACTTACCTTGTTTATTACACTAAAAAAAATTAATACTTTGTGATTAAACTAAAAATTAATACTTACCTCTTTGATTACACTAAAGAATTAATACTTACCTTTTTAATTACACCCAAAAAAAAAATTAATACTTACCTTTTTGATTACACTAAAAAAATTAATGCTTACCTTCTTGAGCACTCTGAAAACTTTTTGCCACTTACCTTTTAAATAAAAAATTGGTACACTGAAAAATTAAACCCAAACTGGATGAAAACAGTTTTTTTTTTGTTATTATAATTAAATAAAAATTGTCATATGAGTAATTAAATCTTAACCCTTTTATTTGGTCAAGGGAGTAGAAGATTTTTCTTTTGGGAGGGTTTATTAAAATTTATAGCCCCTGAACTCTCACAGTAGGGTGGGAACAGTGTGGGCAGAGCTCGTCTACCAGAGCTCAAAGAGTTTTGTTGTTGGTTGATTGGGCCAGGGGTGCCCGAACGATTTAGTCCATTGCTTTTTCTTTTGTAATTAACTTTCTCTTTCCAGGTCCAAATATTTTTTAATTTGGTTTGAATCACCGACGTACTGATGGAACATGCAAGTGATTATTTGTACGGCGAGGGTACACGTGGACGGCCACAAGACCCCACCCAGCATCTCACCGAAATGCTAGCGATGGCAAACCAGCACGTGCAACCTTATGTCCGCGAGTCGCTTGACCAGACCGTAGGTGCCACCTTGGTGAGGAGGAAGCACCTATAAGTCTGGTTAGAGAAAATCTGGGGCGCTATAACTAGGCACCCTCCAAACCAAAAATTGAATTTTTTTAAATACATTTTTGACGTTCGGTCACAGTGCACGGTATGAAAACTTCGCCCTGTTAAAATACTTAAAGGCAAATTCAAGGGCAGAGAAGTGCTTATTCCTAGAACCCCACTGATTTCAACCGATTTACTTTTCGAGTTTAAGCGCATTCAATTTCCGGATCGCCTTGAATTTATCATGACAATCAGGGTAACCGTTTTCAGTAGATTCACTACAAGACTGGTAGATTTAGTAGATTTTTTCTAGTCCCTGGTAGATTTTTAGTAGATTTTTATGAATGGTAGATTTTCATAAATGGTAGATTGTTAGTAGATTTTCCATTTTCAAAAATATTATTTACCTAAAAATTTTTGACGTAATTTTGTGGACAAAACTATCCTATTTGTTTTGTAGCAAATATTAGTAGTAAAAATATATGAAAACATCTTTAGGTGCACAACGCTGCTGCTAAAAGTTTACAACACTGCAACTGTCAAAGCTTCTTTCTTTTTTAAGCGAACAATCAAAAAGAAATATTTGAAGGAGATTTAGTGATTTCCTAAAATTCAATAAACTTTTGCAATGAAAAGAACATGTGAGCATTAATATCGCTACGATTGGAAAAAAATTAGAACTTCAAAAGCTGGCTCTGCCAGAGCAAAGATGGCAATACAAGACGTGCAGTGCAAATTTATTGAGTCGTTTTTGGTTTGCAGAAGACGTAGCAAAACTTTATTTTTTGTTTTTGGACTAAGTTCTACCGATCATTAACAAGTTGAATATTTTTAAAATAATTCCAAAGAAACAAATGCTGGTTAATTTTACTTGCTGTTTTTCTTTGAATTAGCTATATTGTATGCTGTATGTATTAGCTTTATTAAATATATGGCTAAAGTTTTTGCAGATTTTTTAAAGTTCATTACAAATTAAAGATTTTCTTGATCTCTTTACTAATACTATTTAACTATATCATATGGCTGACCCTATAAAATAAACTCTAGCTGCGTTCCATTCACTTCAAAATAATCCTGATTATTTTTTTACATGCAAAGCAAAAACAAAAATAATAATCCTATATCATATAGGATTATTTTTGCTATCCATATAAAATTGTGATATAGCCTTTAAAAAATTTGAAACACAGGTGCCGCACCTGAATATTTTTATGAGCTGTCATTTCATTTTTTGAATATTTTGTTTGTTTGATACAATGACTATAAGGTAGCCATGACAGCTGCCTATTTTCTCACGAGCTGCGACCATCGAATGTTAAACAAAAGAAAACAAAACAAACCACGTGTATCACACACATTGGACGCATTCAGCGGAGCCAAAAATTGCACTTAAATTATTTATATAATTGCATAATATTAATAATTAAATTAAATAATTTACAATTTTTCTGACGTTTAGAGTAAAACACATTCAGAAAAAAACATCGTTCACTAAGGTATCGCTACCATAACAGTTCACAACAGTTTTGAACGACACACGTTCTCATGACACCTAATAGTTATTGTATCATGATTGCTTGTTTGAATTTTATTTTGACTGCAACGGTAGTGCCCTCTACGAGTCGTTTGTCTTACCGTTCCTATGAGAAAATTTGTTATCGCGATTATATTAAGGCGAAAGGAACGCAGCTTCTATTAAAGTTTTGTACTAAAGTAGACTACTATAGAGACTACTACTCTAATACTAAAGCAGACTCTTTAATAAAATAGACTCTAATACTAAAGTAGAATCTTGTATTAAAAAATCGAAAAATCCAAATTGGAAAAAATTTCAATGAAATGTTTTGGTTATATTTTATGTAACAATACCTTATACAGATGCAAAAAATTTTACGATTACCTTGAATTACCTGGTCGTTATGGAATTTTTTGCTAGAAGGATACCTTAGAATTTTTGATTTATGTGATTTTGTGCAATAAATTATTTTGTGCAGTAAATTAAAAAAAAAACAAAATTAAAATAGCAAAGTAATAGCTGTTGAAATTACACTTTTTTCAAAATTTTTAAAGTGCCCTTGGTTTTAATCCTTATTTGAAGTACGGTGTGACTCCTTGGAAGGTTTTGATAATCTTAATGCTGCTCTTAATGGCCTCACTCGTGCCAACCTCTGATATTTATTATCGGCGTTAATAGATAAATGTGTGATTGTTACTTACGGGAAATTTACTGGATCAAAAGTATGGATATCTTGTCCGAGTTCTCCACGCATTATATCAGGTTCTTTCGTCACGCCAAAGAGAGTGTCGTATAGTCTATTGAAGGTCAATTCATTGATATGCAACAGACGTACGAACTAGACCTCTGCATGGGTAGTCTTAAACCGAGTTTTAAGATATTCGTTTGGAAACGAGTTATTGCTATGTTATATATAATTAAATAAAATTTCAGCCAGCATCGTCGGACAAACAAATCCAAATCAATCGGAAACCGAATCGAATTAATGAATGATTCGGAAAATATGAATCCAGCATAAATACATGATTCGAATCTTATGTGTACAACAACATGTGATTGTGTAAAATGTGTTCTTTTGTTTTATACTCTTAGTATATGCGCTGAAACATTTTTATTTTTTCAGTTTTGAAGCTAGGGCAAACACTAGGTAAAATGGGTTGCTGATGCCAAATCCATTGTCAGAACTTATAAATTCCAAAATTTATTTAAATACAGGGCTGCCACCTTTATGTGGCCCTGTGTCGCTGATGCCAAATCCATTGTCCGAATTTAAAAATTCCAACATTTATTTGAATTTAGAGCTGACACCTTAATTTTAGCGATTTCGAAGCTGGGGCGAATACTAGGAAAAAATTAGTCGTTGAGGCCAAGTCCATTATCAGAATTTAAAATTTAAAACTGTTTTGACAATAGGGTTGCTACCTTTCAATTGTTTATATTTGCGATTTCGCAGCTGGGGCAAACACTAGGTAAAAATGGTTCGCTGACTAAAAAACACATTTTTAGGGTCTATCCCAGTGGCAAAACAATCTGTTTAAAATTCTAACATAATATTCGAAATCAGTAACCCCTTAATACTGAGAACATACACAAAGAGTATAAAGAAACACATTTCTCTGGTCCACCCTAGTGTCAAATATATTTTTTAAGATCTGACAGTGATTACACGAGTCAGTACTGTTAAGACAGTTGCAACATATTTACAAATTTTTACCCACACACTCACTTTTCTTGCTGTTACTGTTTGCAGTCCAAAATGAAATCGTTGGACAAAAGTAGCGGTGACATTTTGCCAGAATAAAATCTATTATATTTTTTTCTATAAATACCGACAATTTTCTCTCTGAGTGAAATTAGTGCTACCATACTTTTGCTAATAATTGGCTATGTTTAAAGTCATTTTCATAGTTTTTGTTATGTTCTCATGTTTCTTTTTTGTTTCTGTTGTACTTACAACAAAGACATAAAAAATAAAAAATAAACTAGCCATTTCAGCCCTTGGTACTTTGACCTAGCTTCTATTGATCAATTGTGTTGTGCGTGTTATTGAATGTTTGATCACAAATGACCGAGAACTGGGCCTACGTGTTTTATGCCGACTCCGAACGGCTTATGTTCTCAAGAAGCTTTATATGGCGATGTAAACTTACTCTCTGAGGTTTGTCATTGTCTGCAAAGAGGTGACGACCGAACAAAAAAAATTAATTCTATTGAAAAAAAATTCTGTCTGAGCTGGAATTGAACCCGGGCCACTGCGGTTTTTTAGCTTAGGGGCCACGCACTCTACCCACTAGGCTACTGCCGCCACATCAAAAACATAGCTGCTATCAAAACTATGCTATATAAAAGCAACCCTGCATCGTCGGTCGCAATCGGTTCATTTTGGGCGGGTTCTTTGTGACTGGCAACCAGAGAGGATCGCGAGTCATAACAACTTTTGTTTTTTTTGGGCTCTTAATTTGCATGTATTCAATTGTTTCGCGATATCGCCTAGAGTAACGATATTTGATTCTGTTCGGGCTCTAATGAAGAACTTCATAAAAATAATTCAGTTTAAAAAGATGTCTGTCGGACCACCACATCAGTATTGCTGTAAAAATTAGAGCACGTCAGTTGTAGAGGATTAAAGAAATAGTCACCTCCAAGGTTCATTTGTAAGGTTGTGGCGCTTGAGAGAAATTCACTCTTTTCCGCCTTTGCTTGAACTGTCACTGTGCTTTTCTTTGTTCTATGCATGAATTTTCTTGATTTCTTTTCATCCATTCTGACAGTTCGATCGAGCTCGCTCTCAAGTGTCACAACCTTATAAATGAGCTTTGGTAACCTCAATCAACGTAGAATTATCATAGAAAATAAGGAAATGGTGTTTCGCACACATACAGCGTACGTGTAGTGCGGCATTTTTTCGTGTGTTTTTTTGACAGTTCGAGTCACTCATAGAAAAAAAAAACAAATAGAATCGCTGTGCTTGCAAAAAAGTTTTAAAAAATTAATTAATAAGTGGTTGTGATCACTAAAAAGTGTTATATAATACAAAATAAATTTTAAACAGTATTATAAACATGCGTTGTATTGTGCACAGCTGTGAAAATGGCCAAAAATTTAAGAACAGTGCGATTCCCTTTCACAGGTAATGATGCCCACAACAGTGTGTTTTTAAAAGAAAAATCACGGTATTTATATTAAAGTGGTTTTCACAAACTGAATATCAATTGTAAATTAATATATTTCTATTTAGATATATTAGAAAAATCACAAAAAAGAGCCCGCAGTTTTTTAGCGATCCGAACTGTCAAAGCGCGAAGAACACTTTTCAGTATATTAAATCAGTATTAAAAGATATTTGTGTTTCTGTTCAGATTTCCGCACATCTTGGACATAGAAATAAATGGAAAGGAACTGCATGTTCAAACGAAGTTGTAAGATAAAAATAAATCTATTTTGCAAAAAATATAATATAGTAGAATATTATTTAATACGCAAAAATCCCTTATTGGAGAAAATATGTTTGAAGATCATACAAAGTCTTCCGGCCATTATTATACCGTAGTATCTCATCATAGTTTTAAAACAAATTATCATATGAAATAAAAAAGCCGTAAATTGTCAAAAAATCATAAAATATTTTGATTGATTATGATGCACCGTATTAAAATATATGTTCAGGGAAAAATTGTACACTCCTACAACGAAAAACTCCGTTTTATATTAACAAAGTTCTAAAAGCCCCTTTGTGCAATTTTTTCAAATTTAGCAAGAATTTTGCTTCTTCTGTAAAATTTTTAAAATGTTACTTACGACTATTTGGTGTCACATGAATATATGTTATTATTATTATGATTAATTGTATGTATTAATGAATTGGGTTCTTTTGTTTTGTTAAGTTATTTAATAGATATGATCTCGGCATAATTAAAAAAATATAATATGGGTATTTCCCTAACTACGCACGTGACAGTGGTACGACTTTACTTAGTAGAAAAACAAAGAAAAATTAAACCTACAGTTTTCTTATTATGATTTTTCAATAGTTTACTAAGCGCACTATACAAGGTGTAAAAGCTAAGAGTTGTCAAAAATTCGGCTTTCAGTTAGAAGCCACCAAAAATTATATGTTACGTGACATAAAATAAAAGTGGTTTTTACCTGCATCAATATAAACGAAAAAAATCTGCGAAGTGTGCATGAGTTTTTTTATGAAAGTTTTTTAATATAATCTGGAATAATATTACTACATATTCATAACTGTTTCGTTGAAAAATCTTTTTTATTATTTTTATACAAACCCTAGTATGATACGTTAAGTGATATACGTTATGTGACAAATTTTTTCCTTCAAAGAAGTGTAAATATTTTATAGTTTTATTTATTTAATTGGACTAGAAAAACATGTAAAGTGTAATTCAGGACCGTTACAATCCAAAACTGAAAAAAATTTAATTAAACTTTGTATTATACGAGTATTTATTATACTTATAAAATTTCAATTTTTGTTGCCATCCATCATGTTTGCTGCCATTTTTTTTTAAATTCAAATAGAGATCAGCTCTCAGTACTCTCACAGTACAAATCTAAACGTTTTCTCTATTATGGAGGTTTTAACGAATTTTAAGTAACATATAATTTTTCAGTCGTGGTAGACCTTTTGGTGGAAATGCCCGTATATAATTGTTTAAATAAAAGAAATTAAATTAATGGGTTCTATTAAAAACATCATTGGAACACTTTTTTTAATATGCAATTCCTATCAAAAAACTGGGCCTAGTTGTGCGCAACAACCGTAATAAGACCGTAGTAAGACAAATGCCGCACTTTTATTTCAGAACACCACTTCCTTACCTCCTATTTCTATGAGAATTATGAATACAGAATGGTAGAACTAGTAAAGGTATATGCATTTCTGACTGCTCTCTTGTTCTCATAGCCAGAATTGTCAAACTCAAGAATTTTGCTATTCTTGCCTATTTTTGCTTTCTTATCGCATTCTCATCGTTTTCAGATCTTGTATGAGCTGTCAACTTCGTTTTGACAGTTCCGGCAGTCTGTCTCTCCGAAATGCATATACCTTCTCTAATTCTATTATGGAATACAGTCTATGATTATCAAAGAGATATTCAGAAACCCCCTGTTGTATTTGTCCTGCCATCTAGTTGTCATTTATGTCACCCATCCGCTGAAGCACAGCTCGCTGGTGCTAACTCTACACATGCAGCAATAAAAACACGCAAAACTTCAGCAGGTTCGCCAACATAACGCACGTGAACTACATGTGTCATTTTTTAATACAAAATTTTCTACAGACGGCGGCTTTTTCACATTTTCGTGCAAAAGGGAAATTTTGTCTATTGCAAAAAGAAGCGGTGCGGCTTAAAAAATTTTCCAATTAACAGCAAAAAATTTCAAGTTGTTCATATAAACGATAAAAAGTTACAAAAAAATATTGTTTTATTCGTTATAAACTGCAAATTTTGGATAGACTTATAGCAAGTGGAAAAAATAGAACGGATCGTTGGGAAGAACTGCGTTAGCAGAAAAAACGACGACGGTGACGAAGACGCTTGTACAAAATTCGACTTAGGTGGTGCGAAAATATCTTGCTTGACAGCAGTGCCTCGAGTAAATGGCGCAGAGTTGTTTCCGTGTGGCATTAAGTGGCAATTTGATTCAACGCAACAGCACCAACGAGGGGCAGCTGGCAGCTAGTTTTGTGATTTTTGATAATGTACATTGAATACACGCCACTAGAAGGTCATTTACAAACCATTCTGAGAAATCCAGCCACGGCCGCCGCACTGTTGGCGCACGTAGAGGCCGAGGAGGCTGCCACGCAAGTGCTGCAACTGCAAGCAGAGGCTGTCGAAGACTACGACGTCGACGACAGAATTGCCGCAGACAGAGTTGCCTACAGAATTGCCGCACCTGGCGTAGCTGGGGCGAGGGTGACCGACACTGTGCAGGATCGGGCTCACTTCACTTTCAAAGCACGTAGATCTGCTAGTGCGGGAAACAGGCTGCGTGCAGCACTTGAGTTGGTGCCTAACCTAAGAGTGGAGGAGGGGGAGGACGACGACGAAGAGAGAGCGAACTACGAGTTATTTGATGTGATTGATGCTGACGACGACCAGCCGCAGCAGCAGGAGTACTCTACAGCACAGTTGTCATCAATATTTCCCAAAACAGATTTAAAAAAAGGTATCCAAGCAAACGGCTACGAAGAAGGGGACTTGCCAGACTTGGTTGATGCTGGAAATAACATTGTAATCGAGCTCGAAGACGAAGAATACGATTACGTGGTAACCAAGGTGCGCAGAAAGCCAGAGAGTAAAATTTACAGTTCGGATAGCCGCGATCCTCATTTTTATCAAAAGGTGAGTTGAAGGGAGTTGCTTAAAAATGTATAACTCAGATGTTTATTTTATATTTTTTATAGGCTTACACCACTCCTTATCCAACCGTTGCAAAGACCAAATTAAAACGTTCGCTACCTTCGCTGCATCCCCTACCTTCTGCACTGACGCGCAGCTCTTCGTCCCAAAACCTACGCCAGACAAAATCAACTCCTGGTCTTAAATTGCTAAACGGCAACTTGCACAATTTCTTTCAGCAGCGTTCTATCAGCGAAGACAGCAATAGGAGCAGCTGCAGCAGTCACGCCAGCAGCCAAAACAGTTACATATACGTGCCGCATCGGCGTCAGCGTCAAGACACACACACTAGTAGCTACAAAGCTGCTAAACACAACAACTTTGCCGCTGCTGACGAGGAGGAATACTACGACGAGGACGCTGACTTTGAGTATATTGATAGCAGAGCTCAAGTGCAGCTAAACAACGAATTCCCCGTTGTTGAGACACTTGGCGCTGAACATCTAGATTCCCAAATGGGTATACTTAATAAGATACGGGAACTATTGCGTATTAAACCAACATCTGACTACGAAGCAAACGAAAACAAGCGGAAGCGCAGGTAATTTGAACGAACAATGGAACACCGGCCGAATTAATTAATTTATTCTTTCTTTACTCTACTTTTGTAGATGTGACAACTGGTCACCAGATGCTACTGCTGATGCCCATCAAATCAAGTATCGTAAAGTGGAAAATAGTTTTCCCAAGATTATTACTGGTCCCCTGGATGATGGTTAGTTAGTGATTGTTTGGCCTTGTTATTTACATCATTCAAATAATTTTTCTCATTTACATTTTATTCTCTACTCTTTCAGATAACATAGATTCCTTTCCCTATCCGAAGAAACCACGAAAACCTTTACTATTACAGCAACATAATCGGTCGTCAAAAAGTTCACCACTGGTTATGTCGCAGCGCAGCTCCTTACATTCAATTGGTGAGTTCTTTCAGCTGTCTTGAATCTGTTTACTTCGAACTTTGCTCATAATTCGCTCTTCTCTTTAGAAAAACCGAAGCAGCGTAAGTCTATCTTTGCTCCGCCACAAACAACACACAAGCTTGTAAAAAATGCTTCTTACGCTGATGTTGAGTTCTCCGATGATGATGAACCCGAACTGCTCAACGGTTTTGGTTTTTCGAGCTCAAATACGGGATTTAACAGTCAACATAATCTCGGTAGAACACCTAAATTTTACAACATTCCCATCAGTCATCAAAGCGAGAAACGCTTGCAACTTACTACGTCGTCGTCATCGGTAAAGCCACTACCACCGCCTCTAATTGAGGCACGCTCAGGCAGCATTTTGGCTTCCTCATTGTTGCCTGAATTGCGTTCGGCATCAGTTCGGCCTTCCTATGCTGACACTCTGCGACAAAATATATCAAGTTTTGGCGGACACGTGCTTGGACGTGCGCCTAGTACCGTCTCTTCCTCGGGCGCCTCCACATGTAAGCGAAGTATATTGTATTTCATTACTATACACGATGTAAAACTCTTACCACAACGACTTTTCTCGTGTACATTCTAGAAAGGTTTTATATTCCATTGCTTAAGGGTTTATAACACAAGTATAATACTTTTGTAAAGGGCTTCAGAGTCTACCATAAATAAGAAATACATAATTCCTAATTTTTTGGAGCGTGGAGTAAGAGCTTTGATAAAAAACAGCTGAGTTTCTAAAAATAGAAACAGATTGGGCTGTGGTTTTGGTTTTTTTTTTATTTGCATTGTATTTGTAAATAAAAAAATAGGCAACAGCGCAGACTCGCATCGAGCTAGGAATTTTTCTTCATATCTTCAATAATTTGTAATATTTGCAAACAAATTTACCTTTTGATCTGGGTATTATACAGAAGAAACAATATACAACGTAATCAGCCCTATTCGAGAATCCGTCGTAATGAATTTCCGAACGTAAAGCTACGCTACGAATACGACAAATTTGCTAATTCAAAATCCGAACGAAACTTCCCCTTTTCAAACTTACTTTCGGGAGTTCGAAAACAACTGGTTTCAACAGCAGACAAATAAATAAAAAGAAAAATTGAAAAACTGAAGTGTTTTTGATCAACATTGCATTTTTTTAGCTGTGATTTTTAATGGATTTCATTGCAATTGCAATTTTCGCACAATAAAAGGAAGATTTCTCACATAGAGAATCTATGAAAATTCGTCGAAGAATATTGCTAGATTCCATTAACCCTTTGGAAATGGGTTACGAAACATAGAAAATGCACTAAATAAATTTCAACTAACATATTCACAGGTTTAAATAAAAATAATTTAACTTTATTAACCAAAAATTAATTATAAGTTTTATTTTACGACCTAATTTAAAAAAATTTAATTGTTTTCTTTTGTCGTAAACAAATCCGTCGAGGCAAGGCTTTCGTGAAAAAATCCGAAAAACAGCTGTCAAAAGTTGATACGTTCGGAATGTGTAGTTGCAATGCTACGAATGTAAGAATGTTCGAATTCGATTCGGATTGTAGAATACTTCATTACGAATCCGAAAGAAAATTTACGCTATGACGGATTCTGGAATATGGCTGAATAGTTGCGTTTTTCTGGTAGTGTTCTGAGTTTTTCCGTTTACCTCCCACGTCAGAAGGCAAATTTCTGAAAATTTTGATTCTACTTAGGGGGAAACCTAAGTAAAATTTTGAAAAAATCGAAAAATTTTTCCTAAATGTGTCTAAAAAGTGTCTAAATGCCCAATTTGTTCATTCTCCGATCAGAGGCATATGAAAATATTATAAAAATTTATAGTAATTAATGCCCCTATCACCGTCTGCGGATCGAACAAAAATTTAAAACGAATTCGGCAAGTTGGTATCACCGTCAGCAAATGTAAAAATTGTATTCGACATAAACGTCAAAAACAGGCGAATGAAAAAATTTGTGGTATCACTGGTAACGTAGCACTTAAAACTTATTCAAAATCAATATGTATTAGGTAAAAATAGGCACCTGTGTGAAAAAATTGTCCCGTGAATTGTCGTGAAAAAAGGAGATTGATAAAAAAAACGTCCGTGGCGGACAAAAGTGGCCTGCTAGTTAGTTAATAGTCTTAATTTATTAAATAAATTAAAAAAATTGCCGATAAGTCGAAAACAAGGCTAGAATCGATAAAATAAGTTTAATTAATTACCAAAATATATTTTTAAGCTTTGTTCGACGCTTATAATATAGTTTAAGTATTCAATACTCCAAAAGTATATAATCCAAACGAATTTTCAAACTATCTTTTTTCTAAAAAAAAAAGATCAAAGAACTATGTCATGTGCCTATACAGACAAGGTTTGGTCTTTACTAGAAAGGAAAGGGATAGATTTATTTAGAGGAATTGACTGGAACCATGGAATTATTGATTAGGTGAAACAACTGTGAAAGACAATTTGAATTGCTTTTAACCGAGGCTAGTGTTATGCCTTAACCTCAGCAAGCATTTTAAGCTCTTAGTTGTTCCTTTACTTCCACATTTTAAACAATTTATTTGTGGATTTTTAGTTTTCCATAATTCTTAAATGTAGGAAAGAACAAAGAAAGTGAAGAGAACCATGCCCGAGCCCGGATTCGAACCTAACTTAACGAATTTAATAAAAAAATTATGCAGTACTATGTGAAATGTGTGTTAAAATTTTTTTGCATTTTTTTACTAAAATTTACAATTACTAAAATGTATGTCCTGTTTTAAAATTTAGCATACTTAACTTGGAAAATTAAATTTCATAAATTTTTCAAGTCAAATTTTGGAAATTTGAAACCTAATATATTTTTTGACTTTTGTCCGCACCCGCGACACTGCGGCGTCTTAAAAAAGAAAAAAATGTGGTATGCGTCAGCAAATTTTTTGCTGCTGTTCTGCAGAAATTTAATTTTGAAGTCTTAGAAGCAGCAATGACAATCGGTGTGCGGGGTTTATTTGTTACTGTTTCGGTTTTGGTTTACGACGCAAGGAGAAATCAGAACAAAGCATATCATTTTATTAGCTATTTTAACAACAACGCTACCATTATGTTTCGGTTTCTCTCTTCGGCCAGCTAGGGGTTGTGCTTGTGTTTGAGTTGCAGAGCTATAATCAAATAAAGCGGAATACAGTTTGAGCTTTTAAAAAAAAAACAGAACAGATGAGGAACGAACCATTCGTTAAAGTTTCTTTCCACTACCTGGTGATTAAATTGAATAACTTGGTCGTTTAAAAATTTTTTACTAATGGTGTAACATTTTGTAAATTTCGGGAATGAATTTTTTCGTAAAATTCCAAAAATGCAAAACCAAAAAAAAAACATCGCGGGTGGCTATGTCTTAAGCTATTTTGGACAGAAAATAAGAGAAAAAAAAATATAGTGAAACACACCAAGTAACACACACTTGAGAGTGTGATACTCTTAATCTCTTAAGCATATTGTGAGTATTTATATTACAGAACTCTTCTTTGCATAGTCATTTGAATGAGGCACACTTCAGCACTGCACTCACTGTAGAGTGCAGTTCAAACATATTCATGCAGCTATCTAGTTTGCATCAAACAAATTGGAACGTATATTTTTGATTTCAGATTAAAAAAATGCCAGTGAAAAATAAGTCAAAAGGTATGTCGCAGAAAAAACCAAAGTGTTTTCAAAAATAAATGAAGCCGATAAAGATTTTTTGCTTACCACTCTAATCAATACTAAAGCTAAAATGACAACAACAATCAATATTCACATTCTTCTCTCTCAAAGCCACAGCAGAATTACCCAGGTAGTGTTGACAGTTTTTATGGGAAACATAACCTGTCAAAAAATTTACTCAAAAAGAGAGCGCTTTCAATCGGCCATTGTCAATAAGTGAAAACATAACAATAACTGCAGGCATCAATCCACCTCTGGCAAGGAGCTTCCTTTTGAGACACTGAATAGAATTTAATATCACGAACTGAAAATCTTTTCGCACAAATCACACACGATTTTTTATGATTAACTTTCATGATTTTAAATTTTTATTTGTTTATTTAAACGCAAACAAACAAAACGCTGATTTTAGTTTTCGACGCTTGCTTTCTTTTTCGCTTTCTTTCCTAGGATTGTTTTTTTGGACAGGCTATGTTTTGCTTTTGAAGAGAAAATAAGCAGTTGTCAACACTACCTGGATAATTCTGCCATGTCTCAAAGCTATGCACAGAAATCAGTGTCATAAAATTCATGAAAAATACTAAATGCACTCCATGTAATAAAGTATTTGTTGTGTAAAGATTTTGCTGTGAACTGAAAAATTATATTTTTTAACTGTGATGGATGTAGATGATGTAAATTATTTTATTATTAAATAAATTAAATAAATTGGACATTTTAATTGTGAATTAAAAAATTAGAATTGAAATAAGTTATGTTGAATGTGTTACAAAACCATATGTTCCTTTAACATTGATATTTTCTTAGTTATCAAAAATTTAACCTTTATTCGGCACACTTCTCTGGTTAACGTGATCGGCACGCTGGAAGCATATGAACCCCAGTGACCCAAAATATCATAAAAAATAGCTATAGAATATTTTGATTTTTGTTTGCTTCTTAAAAGCTTAGTTTTGAATAAAATACAAGTTTCATAAGCCAAAAATTTAATTAACTTAATTTAAGTAAAAGCATAAGAATGTATATTTTATATCCTGACACAACGGAGTGGGATGCACATGATTTCAGTGTGCTGAATAAGGGTTAATTAAAATTAATTAAAATTTTTACAGTTTTCAGTTATTGCGGAGCACAGAATAAAAAGTATATTGACTGAATTGCTTTTAGAGGGCCCCTAGCAACAATGATTTAAAGAAACAATGACTTTGTACTTTGCACTCACTTCTTTTGTTCGTCTTCGCTACAGTCTCTCATTTGATTTGTTTGCGGAGAGCAAGTGATTGCGGTGTTTTGTTAAAAGAGTAAATATCTTGAAACTGGTTTCAAATGTACAAATGCAGCACTTTAACTCCTACCTTGTAGTTATTGTATCATGATCAGAATTAAGGACACCTTGAATGAGCATGTCAATTTTTCGCATTTGGAACCACTACTTATCCTAATTTTTTCTTAAAGACTGAAAGGATTTTATTTTTTCATATCTCATTTAAAAGATCACATTCCAACCTTATAATATGTAAACATTTTTCTTAGAACTACTTTCACATAAAAAATGGGCCGTTTTCATACATTTGAAATAAAAGTTTTTCAAAATTTCACGGAATTTATCTCCTAAACCATTTGAAAGTGATATTTTTTATAACCGGCATTGGAAAAATGCCACGTTAGAAAAAAAAAAGGAGAAAAGAAGGGGCTCCGGACCCTAAAGTAAAATTATTCTAAAGATTGAAACAAATACTTAGAACAAGAATAAAAAAATTAAAATCCCAAAAATTTTTACGTACCCAAACCGATTTTGATATTGGGGATTTTGTGTTGGGGGGGGTTTTGAAAGTGTCGCTTACGTTTGTTTTGCTTGGTCAGAGTTTGATTTGTTAATTTTCAAAAGGTTAGTTTATTAAACAATGCTATTGAGAGCTTAAGAAATATAGGGACACGAATTAATTGTGACTAGGGTTATACATAATTTTCTTTTCTTTTTCTCACTGATAATCTCCCACAGCTGCTTCAGCGCGCGCCAACTACAATGGCTTGAGCAACTGTATACGCACTAATCCTTGGGGCCTAAATTCACGCACCATTCTTACACAGGAGAAAGAGTCAGAAGATCGAGAAAAATATCAAGAACTGCTAAAGCAGCTGGTGCCACGCATCTATGGCACTGACGAAAATGCTTTTTCATCCTCTATCAAAACACAACCATGCATTGATGTTTTGCGCAGACGCAGTGCACTCATGCTGTCCGCTGCCAATAATATTTCAGCATCGGCAAACAGATCCAATTATGCCAACAACCAACAAAAACCACAAGCATTAGCAGGAAAACTATTTTCAAAGCAACAGCAGGTGCCACTAAAACGTCCACCGCTTTCATCCACCATTAATTTGGATGATGAAGACGATGAGGAAAATGAAGTGACCCTTGTTGACGACTTGCTGGGTCAGCGCAAGTCCGCTCGTTCCAAGCACAATAACTTGACTACCGTCATCATTGACGATGATGACATTAGTGAAATTATTGATTTGGGCGATGAGGAGCGCAATATGTTGTCAGCCTGCTCCAAGTTAAAGGCAGATTTGGCAAAAGGACGCGAAGAGGAGAAAGAAAAGGAAAAGGAAAATCTGAAGAAAAAAGAAGAACTGTATGGATAACTCTTTTTTTTATAAAAATTTAAATTAAATGTTATTAATTTTAAAATTTTTATTAAACAGACCCTACGTTGAGCCAGTTAATAGCTTGAAGCTGCAGTTCAGTACTTCGCCACATCTTAAGGATAACTGGCTAGAAAACTGGCAGCTAAAATGGGACAAAAAGAAGAAGGAACACAAAGTAGAAGCATTAAAAATTGAAAAAGAGTAAGAAAAAAGAAAAAAGATGTAATGTTATTTTATTAATTTTTTAATTATTGTTAATATCCGTCAGAGCTCAAAAACACACCAATGTTCGTCGCGCTGCAGAGGTCGAAATACAGGAACGCTTGAAAAATTTCCAAATTTACACTCCAGATTTTCTGGTTATTGATGATTTCCCTGAACCCGAGGAAGAAGAATCTGAATTTGTTGAACTCAATGATGAATATCAGGCACGCATTAAAGCCGCTATTTGTGGGCCACCCGAACAGGTAATTTTCGACAATCCGTGCAGACTGGTTCTAAATTGTTCTAAATTGTATAGAGTTGAACAGTTTTTATTATTTTTAAAGCACGGCACCATTTTATGCCAGCGGTGGTCATCTACATATTCATGCTATAATGAATATGCGATGTTTTTTATACACTAGACGTGTTCATAGTTCCATATAAATTTTCAAACATATCTCCGATTTTCGCTCCCCTTAAAAAATGTGAATATTTGGATTAAAAAATAACATAAAAAAAAATATCATAAAAATGTTGAAAATTGGGACCTCTCTCTCCAAACATAAAAATTTTAACCAAATTTAAATTCGTAAAAAATATAAATTTTTCTGAAGTGTATGAAATTTAATTTGGGCTTAAAATTTGTTTTTATTTTAAGTAATTTGCAATAACTTATTTTTAGGCTTCTATGTATTCCCAATCGACTAGTGAAATACAAATTGGGGATTTTTTAACAAAAAAGTTTACTTTTTTAATATTACGCACACTCATATCGCGAAATGGTTCCAGCGCACTTTCTTGTCATCACTGCTTTTTTTCGCCATTGATGGTAATCCACTTTATCGATAATTGCGCTTTTTTAACTTAATTAAATATAACATTTTTTCGTTTTTACGAAAATTTACTTTTTTGTCCCCCAAAAATCTGCTGTAACTCAAAACATTGAATGCCGATCATATGTACGTCATTCTGAGCATTAACATGTGTAGATTAACGTGTTAAAATTTAAGACCGAGTGGATAAATACTTTTCTTTTCGTCATGCACTCCAACTTGAAAAAAGTTGTTTTGAGAAAATCGTGTTTAAAATTAAAATTCCTTGAAGAAATTACCTCAACGAGCTGTATATGCTTACAAAATTTTTTTTAGAGAATTCGTTTTTTATTATTAAAATCATGTCCTTAAAGGTTTATTCTAACATATTCTATCAAATTTTATCAAAAAAAAAATAATTAGATTCTTTGAAAATTTGTAAGGTGCCTACAAAGGCGTTCCTTTAATTTGATTATAGATAAACAATACACGATTGCTTCGATCCAAATAATGTTGATACTTTTTTGAGGTAAAATAGCTTTACAGATATTTTAAATAGAAAGAAAATAGTAACCATTTTTGCTCATTTGTTAAAAGAGTGAACAATCAGACATGTCATCGATTTCAACTCTTTTTAAAAGATAAAGGCTGATAAAGAGAACCTCCTTTTGGCTAGATTGTTTGCACAAAATTCTTCTCTCTCATAGCAATCAGCAACTGCCCTTTGTTGAGGGTTGATATTCTGCAATGCAGGAGATTTCTTTTCGATCAAGAGCACTTTTAAGGGCTCCTTATAAATCTCAACATAAACAAAGCTTCTGGTCCTGTTGGAATATCGCCAATTGTTCTTAATATGTGTGCTTCTTCGCTGGCTCGTCCTTTGCGCAACCTTTTCAACATCTCCTACAGAACAGGAGTAATTCCATGTCCAGCCGGTACCTAAAAAGAGCGATGCCTCGAACCTTGCAAACTACCAACCCATTCATATATTATGTTTTCCCAAAGTTGTGGAGAGCGTTATAAACTTCAACATTATGAATTATCTGTAGCACAACAAACTGCTCAGTGACTGCCAATATGATTTACGTAGGGCTCGCTCTACTGGGATCTTAGGGCGTTCTTAACGGAAAAATATAACTCATTAGAACGCTCTTGACGTTCTATGCAAATCGATCCAATCTGATCTTCTTTGGAATGATCATACATTCGATGTTTCGAAAGAAGCGGTCAAGTGCCTAGGTTTTCTTAAATCGGTACAAAAAATATTATACTTCAGATGATCTTCGCATAATCTACAACTCATATATCAGGCCAAAAATGGAGTACAATTTGCACATTTGGGCAGGGGCTTCAAGATTTTATTTGGAGTTTCTGCATCGAATTCAACGTCGTGCGATATATGACGCGCTTAAAGCAAAAGAAGGAAATATTTTTTGTGAAAACAAATATGAGGTAGAAAATTTGTGAAAGCAAAACGATTCATGCCATGATAAGTAAAAAATCCAACATACAGTGTTGCGGAAAACAATAGCATCAAAATCAGTACGCTGCTACAAAATCGGGTATCTTTTTAAATATTAGGGACACACAAAAATGTTTATAGGAACTAAAGCATATATTCATACATCATATTAAAAACAAACCATATTCAAATTTGGTTTTGTTTTTATTTATCAAAATTAAAATTAATGTGACTTTATTCAGTTTATCTGAAAGCAAAACAAAAGCAACATAATTAATATTTGGTGTAAGATTCATTAATTTTGATAACCGCTGCACATCTGAGAGGCATCGACTCTATTAAATTGGATATTTTGGTATTAGGTATATGTTCCCAATTAAGTTTCAGGGCTTCATACAGTGCAGTCTTATTGGAAAACCTTTGACCAGAAACTTTTACCTTCAAAATCCCAAAAAGATTCCTTCAAAATCCCAAGGACTTGAATGTCATTCCCTCTCATGTAATCTTTGATGAGCTTTGAAGTGTTCTTCGGGTCGATGTCGGGCTGAAACGTTCTGCTTTCTAACATCTTGCTTTCTAAAATATTATATACAAATCGGTCCATAATTCCATCGATTTTTTGAAATGGTTCAACTTCATTATAGGAAAAACAAGTCCAGACCATAATGCCACCGCCTCCGTGCTTAAAATTTATTTTGCGGTTTCGGGCTTCAAGTCTTGTACCTGGGTGGCGCCGTACCGTGCACATCCCATCTGAATTAATCAAGGTGAACTTTAATTCATCGCTAAAAAAACGGTTCTCGATTTTTGAACGGTACAATTTAAGTGCTCTTTTGCAAGACTGAGTCTAAAAAACAAAAAATTGCAACTTGTCACAATTTCAGACAGAATTGTTTGAATTGTAACACCTCACCTTGTTTTTTATGCTTAGCTTAAGCAAAGGTTTATTTGCCGGTCTGTAACTTCTTAAATCGTTTTCAACGGCTCGTCTTCGAACAGTGCTGTGATGGATATCTAAATCAAGTTTCCGAACAATCTCTTTGGATGCGGCAAAAGCTTTTCGTTTGAAAACGCCACAAATGTTCCTTTCATCACGCAGTGATGTCTTCCGCGGTCGCCCTCTTTAATGTACCTTTGTTACGTCTTTTGTGATGGTATATTTCTTTATTAATCTGCAACCTATTGACCGATTAATACCAAACTGTTTCACGTTAGATATTTGCGAATTTTCGTTTTTATATTCGGAAATAATTTGTAATTAAAGAGCTTCACAGTATTTAAAACTTACCATTATAAATGGAACAGTCAATGTCACAACTAGCGCAAAAATAAAACTAAACTTAAATGTTTATGACTTACAAACAACACGTGCTTGACAATAACGTAACTTTTACCGGTAATTCTTGGAACTTCTGTTCTCTTTTTAAATTTTTCAAGTTTTGTTTCTTTTGTTTTGCTCTCAGACAAATTGAATGTAGTCACATTAAATTTAAATTTAATAAAAAAACAAAACCAAAGTTGAATTTGATTTGTTTTATATATGATGTATGAATATATGCTTTAAATCCTATAATCATTTTTGTGTGTCCCCAATATTAAAAAACATACACGATTTTGTTGCAGCGCACTTATCTTGTTGCTATTGTTTTGCGCAACACTGTATGTGTAAGTCGAAGGGTTGTAAATCTTTCGTTTAAGTTAAAAAAGAAAAATACAAAATTTTAATTATTTAATGAGAGAACAGTTTGGCAAACAGTATATCTTACTTCAAAAGGGTTTTATATATTCAAAATCTTTTATTTTTATTTTCTTTGATTTGAATAACACAAAACTAAGACAAGAAAAAAAAACTTAAAAATGTATTTCATTGAGCATCCTTAATGCCAATTGATATAACTTCAATGTCTTCATAATTTTGTATTAGCATTGTGGACGATAACTTAACAGAAACATAAATTAATCATATGATACAAAAATCGATTAACTTCATTAAATTTAATTGATTTTTATTTTTAATCATTTGCTTACTAATGATTATTAACTATTGTTATTATTGATATTTTATTTGGATTGCCTTCTCTAGCATTAAGATGTTGAATATTGTTGGTTAGTTTACTTTCTAAATTCTTATTTCTTCACCAGTAAAAATAAAAATTTACATTCTTCAATTGTATCCATGTTTTAACGTTGACAGAATTTTCGATTAAGATCTTGTAACAGTGGTTTTATCTTATGGCTGAGGTCAGCTCAGCCGTGCCAGGATCGAGTGAAAGATCCACAAACTTTCAACAAATGAGAACGCAGTTGGTGTTGGTTTAATATTATAATTCTGTATTTTATTGATTTATTCTCCTTAAAAATACTTAATGCAGCGTAACGTCAGCAGTTTGGGTAACAGTGAATGTAAGTGGTCGAATGGTCGGAGGTTGTAGGTCCAGCTGGCGGCAAAATCGGTATTCGGTTAAGCGTTAAATCGGTGAATCGGTAATTCGGTAGATCGGTATTCGGTAATCGGTGGATCGGTAAATCGGTGAATAGGTTATCAGCAATCGGTAATCGGTAGATCGGTAAATCGGAAGATCGGTATTCGGTGAATCGGTGAATCGGTAATCAGTATTCGGTAGATCGGTAGATCGGTAGATTGGTAAATCGGAAGATCGGTATTCGGTGAATCGGTGAATCAGTAATCAGTATTCGGTAGATCGGTATTCGGTAATCGGTAGATCGGTAAATCGGTGAATTGGTGAATCCTGCCAGGGCCCCTAAAGCGAAGATCGGTAATCGGTAGATCGGTAAATCGGTGAATCCTGCCAGGGCCCCTAAAGCAAGACTCATTATTAATATTTTTAGAAAGTTAATATATGCCGGACTGCGTTGGGCGAACCAAAGACAGGTTCTCAACGCAAGTGCGACGTCATCAAACGGAGACTCAAAGGGAAGAACCAGCAAGCTGGCTCGCCATCGAGTCCCTGCAACCAAATCCCAATTAGAGTATGCCGACTGCGTTGGACGAACCAAAGATTGGTTCTCACCGCAAGTGCGACATCTCAAGCAGAGACTCAAAGGGAAGAACCAGCAAGCTAGCTCGCCATTGAGTCACTGCGACCAAAAATATAGAGTATGCCGACTGCGTTGGACGAACCACGGACTGGTTCTCACCGCAAGTGCGACATCTCAAGCAGAGACTCAAAGGGAAGAACCAGCAAGCTGGCTCGCCCTTGAATCATTGAGTGAAGCTTACCTAAAGCAAGACTGCTTTGGTTGGTTTTGTGTCGCCCTTTTATTCGATATGGACAGAAAACCAGTTGGGAATTATACGTTCAGTTTTGTCTTTGGCCTGCCTGGCTATGCATAGATAGGTGGTGTGCGTATTAATTAGTGGCTTATGCAGTAGTGCGGTTGTGTGTTGTCATTTAGTTTTATTGAGTAGGTATGTAGCGTGTGTTTGTTTCTATGGTCTGGTGTCGTAGTGCGGTTGTGTGTTATTGCTGCTTTAATAAGTAGAAATATTTAAGAAATATATAAGAATATATATATCGATAATATTTAATATTATAGTTTACGTAGTGTATAAAAATATAATATTTGTAACGTCTTTATATTTATAATAATAAGTAGGAATATTTGAGTGATATAATATGAACATATATGTACATCGAAATTATTTAATATTATAGTTTATTTAGTGTATAAAAAGTATATAATATTTGTAACGTCACGTTACAGTCTCCCCCCACTTAGGAGAATTTCTTTATGTATAATAAATAAATAAAGATATTTAAGATTTAAGATATTTAAGATATTAAAAAAAGGAAGGTGAATACAATAATAGTTGTAGGTAGGTGGTGATATTTCAGGGTGTGTGTGGAATCTGGATCTGTGTCAGTTGCCTGTTGGTGAAAATTCTTTTTTTCTTGTAGTGTAAGCACGACAATTCTGCTTGCGTCTCGTTGAGAATTTTCACATGGACCACAGGTTTACTTGTTCGGCGCAGTACTGCAGCGATTTTGCTTGGCGCGACTGGTCGTGTTAGTTTGCGTTCCATCTTGAGGGTCTAAAAACGAAACAGAGAAGAAGACGGATTAACAATGGCCCATGCAGTTGAGAGTATGAGGTGAGAACATGGGATAGGGAAAAAAGGAGTTGGGAAAAAAATGATAATGAGATTGATTAATCGAGCAAATAAACCAAAATAAAGCAAAAATACTTAAATAATAAGATGAACCAAAAAAAAAAAGAATACAACTTTCCCGGATAATCGTTGGTTTTTTTTTCTGGTCTCTGGTGATATTATTTTAGATGCTGCAGGTGTGCTCGTACTCGGGTCTTTCGGGGATTCTTGGTATATGTCAGGGTTGTACCAGTGTCTATGAGAGCTAGGGTTCTTAAACCGCATATGTTGACTTCGACGTAGAATCGATTTTTGATACTTTCTGCTGATGCAGTGGCGTCAGAAGTGGTACATTTGCAGGAATTTGAGAAAACGCCCTCTTCGCCACAGTAAGAGCAAAAGAGTATTTTCTGTGTGCTCTTGCAATGATGGCGTTGGTGACCATATTGTTTACATCGCCAACAGTGGGTGCTTCTATTGTAGGACATGTCTTCGCCTAGATAGAAGGTTGGGTGTTGACGGCTAGTTCTTGCTTCATCCTTTTTTTTTAACAATTCGTACTCATCGGTCATTTCCATTTTTAATAGGTATACCCAGCCGACTGAGTCTGGTGTTAAATACTGAGTTTCCTTGCTCGGCTATGAAAAGCCAGAGTCGGCTGCTGCGTCAGACGGCTGCTGCATATTAATATTATTCTGCGTTTGACCTAATCCTTCGTCGTGGGTGGTTGGTGATTTTTTTTCCACAGTCGGCGTTGGAGTTTGGTCCCTGTTCGGGCGCCATTTGTAACAGTGGTTTTATCTTATGGCTGAGGTCAGCTCAGCCGTGCCAGGATCGAGTGAAAGATCCACAAACTTTCAACAAATGAGAACGCAGTTGGTGTTGGTTTAATATTATAATTCTGTATTTTATTGATTTATTCTCCTTAAAAATACTTAATGCAGCGTAACGTCAGCAGTTTGGGTAACAGTGAATGTAAGTGGTCGAATGGTCGGAGGTTGTAGGTCCAGCTGGCGGCAAAATCGGTATTCGGTTAAGCGTTAAATCGGTGAATCGGTAATTCGGTAGATCGGTATTCGGTAATCGGTGGATCGGTAAATCGGTGAATAGGTTATCAGCAATCGGTAATCGGTAGATCGGTAAATCGGAAGATCGGTATTCGGTGAATCGGTGAATCGGTAATCAGTATTCGGTAGATCGGTAGATCGGTAGATTGGTAAATCGGAAGATCGGTATTCGGTGAATCGGTGAATCAGTAATCAGTATTCGGTAGATCGGTATTCGGTAATCGGTAGATCGGTAAATCGGTGAATTGGTGAATCCTGCCAGGGCCCCTAAAGCGAAGATCGGTAATCGGTAGATCGGTAAATCGGTGAATCCTGCCAGGGCCCCTAAAGCAAGACTCATTATTAATATTTTTAGAAAGTTAATATATGCCGGACTGCGTTGGGCGAACCAAAGACAGGTTCTCAACGCAAGTGCGACGTCATCAAACGGAGACTCAAAGGGAAGAACCAGCAAGCTGGCTCGCCATCGAGTCCCTGCAACCAAATCCCAATTAGAGTATGCCGACTGCGTTGGACGAACCAAAGATTGGTTCTCACCGCAAGTGCGACATCTCAAGCAGAGACTCAAAGGGAAGAACCAGCAAGCTAGCTCGCCATTGAGTCACTGCGACCAAAAATATAGAGTATGCCGACTGCGTTGGACGAACCACGGACTGGTTCTCACCGCAAGTGCGACATCTCAAGCAGAGACTCAAAGGGAAGAACCAGCAAGCTGGCTCGCCCTTGAATCATTGAGTGAAGCTTACCTAAAGCAAGACTGCTTTGGTTGGTTTTGTGTCGCCCTTTTATTCGATATGGACAGAAAACCAGTTGGGAATTATACGTTCAGTTTTGTCTTTGGCCTGCCTGGCTATGCATAGATAGGTGGTGTGCGTATTAATTAGTGGCTTATGCAGTAGTGCGGTTGTGTGTTGTCATTTAGTTTTATTGAGTAGGTATGTAGCGTGTGTTTGTTTCTATGGTCTGGTGTCGTAGTGCGGTTGTGTGTTATTGCTGCTTTAATAAGTAGAAATATTTAAGAAATATATAAGAATATATATATCGATAATATTTAATATTATAGTTTACGTAGTGTATAAAAATATAATATTTGTAACGTCTTTATATTTATAATAATAAGTAGGAATATTTGAGTGATATAATATGAACATATATGTACATCGAAATTATTTAATATTATAGTTTATTTAGTGTATAAAAAGTATATAATATTTGTAACGTCACGTTACAATCTGTTTCCGGTCACTCAAAACTCACTTGAATAATAAATCCTATGGCATTGTCCACAAAGCACAGTTGAATTGGTTCAAATTAGAAATCAGTAGGCATAGCAAAGCACAAAAAAAGGGTTTTTAAGATCTTTGGGCGTGGATTCTCCCATAACACTGGAATTCATTTTCTGGAGATCCAAAAAAGTTACGATAATAAAACTTTCAGCAATAATCAGCTATGTCATTTCTAATATGCCAATAAATACAATTTTTTCATATGGTTTTTATTTGATTTATTATAAGGTAAAATTCAACTTGAAGATAATGAAGAGTCTGTATCAGAATAGAATGCACAAAATTATGCAAAGCAAAAACCATCTAAAAGTTTAAGCATAACACAAACGTCCAATTATCTCAAAACTAGAAAAATGCAGTTAACTGTTTTTTGCTTTGAAAGGCAGAAGGGCAGTTTCTAATAGAATTATGAGGACCTTATCAGTAATTATCAACAAAAAAACTATCAAAATTAACCATCTTTAATCAATTATAATTAGAATAGTGAAAATTTCATATAAATCCGTTCAGCGGTTTTTAAGTTTACGGGTAGCTACAAAAATGCTCAATATTTACAAGTTTCATTTTTATATTATAGTATAGATGTAAATAAATATAATTATAAAAATACTTCCTGTTGATAGAAATACTTACAGTTTCAATTGCATCTAAAAACACTTCCTTTTAATTTTTATAGAAATCAAAAACTTAATTTTTGCATGATGAAAAATACATGCGTAAAAATTAAACACCTGTATCTACTAAACCTTAACACCATAACCAAAAATGTACTAATGGTATTCAGTAAAATTTGTTAAGTCCTTCTTAGTTAGCAGCTGTTGATGTGAACGCATCTGCTAAGACATTTTACAATAGTGTGCTAAACTTTTATGTCAAAATCATCTTACATACTTCTACAATTAAAAATCTGTGCTTTTAATAACTCGTGCAAAATGTATTTGAATTTTTATATTACAGTGCGTTAACACTTTTGATATATTTGCTTCTCAGAAACTTTAAAATGTTTTAAATCTCTACCCCAGCACCATTGTAAAATTATTATTTTTTTATTCATAAAGATCAGTTTTTAGACTTTGAAACTGCAAATCAAAAATGATTCATCACTACCAGAGATGGGGGTAGTGCACTAAATGATGAGCGCACTAAGCATTTCACTAGCGCTAAACTTATTGAAAGAAATTATATTTTCACTATTTTCTACCAGCTTATGATAGTGAAGAGATGTTTCACTAGATCACTAGAGACTTTAGTGATAGTGTTATTTTGTTGCACCATAACTAAATTTAGAGGTAGTGATAAAATCTGCACTACACTCAAACTTAGTGCAAAATTTGAGCAGTTGGAGCAGAACTTTCGAATAAAATTAATCTATAATAATAAAATATGTTGCTTAACGAAAAGATTTTTAGCGTAAATCAGCTTAAAAAAAGATTGTCTTAAGTAATTTTCCTGTTAATTGATATTGCATCTGATGTACTGTAAGAGACTTTCAGTCTTATTTGTACAAATGTTTATAACAAATTTAAATAAATAAATAAATAAATAAAATTTTCTATTTGGGCTAACAATTTTGAAATTTTAAATTCATATTAGTGCAATAAAGTGGACACATAAAAGTTGCACTAAGTGTAGGAATTTTTTTCCACTATTATATGAATTTTAGTTAAAAATTGTTCACTATCACTATCACTGATGTATGGTGAAACTTATATTTTTCAATTCACCAATATAATATCAATAGAAGTAATGAATAGTATTACACTATCAGTACATGTTAGTTGAAACTTAAAACTTATTCCACTTCCCCCATCTCTGATCACTACACTCAATAAGTTTGACGTTTCCGACTTAAAAAATTGTATCTGCTAAACAAAAACACGGAGCTGAGCTTGTTAACTTGCTAACAAGCTGCTCAGTCTTTTCCAAATTTGTTAAGTTACCAAATTTCTTAAGTTTAGCAAGTTAGCAAGACTTAACAAATGTAGTGAATACCATTATTATGTTACAAGTTATCTATCGATGTACTATAACTATAATTTCAAATTGTATGTGATTTGGAAGACTATACATTTTTTACCCCATAAAATATACACGTGTTAGTTATGTGGAAGAAAACACCACAATTTAAAAAAAATTCATCAAAAGCTTTGTGCATGTTTTCGCACTCTCTCATAGTCAGGGCTTGAAAAAAGTGATATAAAATGCAAAAACTGCAGTATCCCTCTAAACATTGAGTAGATTGTCAAAAATGCTTTTCCAAGTTTCACGATTTTCTAAAAATGTGTCATTTTCAACCGTCCATTCATTACATGAAAAATTTTAAAATACGAAATAAAATTTAATCCCACTCAAAAGAACATATTTTGATCATAAAACGTGATTTTTTCAATCTGTTTAGAACAACTTTGAAAAAACTTTTTGTTGTAAGCTGTTTTTATAACTGCAATATTGAGAAATATTCCGTTTTTACCCACTTTTTAGCACTGATATTTTTTAATAACAAGAAATAGGTAAAAGCAAATATTCAGAGGCCAGCGTACTTTTGTTAACATATCTTCATTTTTAAAAATAAAATTAAAATTTGATTTTGACTTTTTTCCTTAGCATGCCATTTCGTTCAATTGTCCAACGTACACAGTTACGATTGTAACAAAGCCTAATAATGCACTTGATCGTTTGAATATAATACGTTCACACATGCACCTAAATAAAAGTATTCGTCACAAGCAACAAAACCTAGAACACTTGGGAAATTCGAATAATTCTTGACAAGGATTCTATTATGCACTGTGTAACATGTCTTTAAATATTCTGGACATTTTCTTATATTTGTGTGTTTGCTAAAAAATATTCAAGTATTTATCACTAACACTTCTGGTTATGTGAATATTGTATTTAGTTTTTATGAGAGTAAGCTTAAAAATACAATAGTTAATAACTTAGAACGTATGTTTTTTAATGGCGATTGAAAAATCCGGTATCATAGCATAGCATGAATACAGAAAAAAAAATATCTAAAAGAAGTTAAACAATTTGGAAAATACGTAAAAATCCAGATTATTTTTGCAATAGAGTAGACAAGAAAAATTATTTTAGCAAATATAAAGAAAATAAATAAAATAAAGAAATTACATTAAAATCAAATAAGCAAATTAAATAATCAAGTCCACAAACATTAAGTTAAACGATATTACAGTTATCTTGCTTATTTGCAATTGCATTCAAAGCTAGCTGAAGGTGTTTATAAAACAAAACAGCTGAAAACTAATATTTTGCGTTAATGCTATATTAATGCCAATTCATCATCACGATCAAAGCAACTCCATGGACACATGCTACACATAATCTACCCGGAAACCCATTTCTCTGTAACACACGTCATATTTGATAGGGCATGAAAGTATTTTCATCATCTCTAAACTCTATTGGACATCTACGTAGTGTTGGTTTCTTCAGCCTTCTGTGTAGGTATACCATGGGAAGTGTTCAAGGCATATTCATGGCCTGACGCCACCAGCTCGTGTGATTCCCAGGTCCACTTGGGCAGCTGTCCAAGCCCACCCCTTTACCATAGCCTCGATATCCAACAGAACCTCGTATTACCGAGTAATTCGTTTTTTAGTCACACGGTAAAGTTGTGGAATAGTCTCCCTGCGAGCGTTTCCCGGCAGTTTTGAGCTGTGAAAATTTAAAACAAATCTTCACTGTCAATACTCCATCTATCCACTCTCCAACTAATTATCACCCATCTTCAGAATCAACACAATGCTTACGCATTTATAGAGGGCATCCCCTGAGCGTTGGTTGGGTCTAAAGAAGAAAAAGAAAAGTGCGTGATCTGGTCCTATTATTTTTTCAGCCCCAAAATATCTTCCATGTTAGAACTATTACATAGCTTCTCGGGGATGACTTAGAGGAGGGAAAAATTAATGAGCTGGTCCTGTTATTTTTTTAACTCCCAAAATTTCTTTCAAACACACCTACCCCTGTCTTCCCATCCTACAAAATATGTATAAAGCTCCTTATGGGTGAACCTTATGGGCGCCAAATGTATCAGCTGGTCCTGCCAGCTTTGTAGAAAAATCCGTACAAAATGCACAACATGGCGTAACCTTTACTAAAAGATACCAAACGGCCTTTTATGTTTAGCATTTTTAACATTTTAGCTAACATTTAGTCGTTCCATTGAAAGAAACATTATTCTTTATGCCAAAATTAGCAACATTTTTTCGGTAGCTATATCCCCGAATTTCATGGTTTGACTGGTTTTATGCAAAAAATTTATATTGAAAACATATGGCGTATTGTAATGGCGTTCTGCACCTGGATCTAGTTTTAAAAATAACGTTAAATACATCATACCTATACGATAATGGGTTTCTTGAGTGATCTGTGTATGTGGTCGCAATATAATTTCGTTATTTCTAGGACTCTTTTTAAAGCCGCTGGTATAAAATGGCGATGTGAGTTTAACTAAAAATTTAATATACGATCAATCAAAAAAACAATATTACAATGTTTAACTATTTTAAAATATTTCACTGATTTATTCCCTTAGGTGCTTATTGCCAAATTCAATTTGAACATCTCACGGCGTGATATACACACTTTGCTTGGTCACAGCTGGCTCAACGATGAGGTTATTAATTTCTATATGAATCTTCTAACAGAACGTGGTGAATTGCGCCACGAATCCGATGGTCTACCACGTGTCTATGCCATGAATACCTTCTTCATACCGCGTCTTATGCAAGCTGGTCATGGTGGCGTCAAGCGCTGGACACGCAAGGTTGACATTTTTGACAAGGATATCATTCCAGTGCCCGTGCATGTTGGCGGCGTTCACTGGTGCATGGCAATCATACACTTGAAGAATCGCTCTATCAAATACTACGATTCAATGGGCACACCTAATCCCAGCGTGCTTAAAGCATTGGAACAATATTTAAAAGACGAATCGATGGACAAGCGAAAGCGGCCCTTCGATACGAGTGAATTTGAGGTGGAGTCTGTACGTGATGTGCCACGTCAGATGAATGGCAGTGACTGCGGCGTCTTCAGCTGTATGTTTGCCGAGTTTGTTACGCGCAACAAGGAAATTACCTTCTCACAGCAGCACATGGAGTATTTCCGACACAAGATGATCTTGGAGATTGTGCAAGGCGAGCTGTTGCAGTGAATCAAAGAAGTTTTTTGAAAGTTTTTGTGTGAAATACTATTCAACACTATTCTACATTATAGTTCTAAATTAAATTTTGTTTCGTTCATTCTTTAATTAATACCAATCATTATTTATCTTCGTCTCAAGTATAACACTGAAATGTTAGAGTTTAAGCATTGTTTTAGAGCAGAACGAAACGCATTAACAATGTGAAAGAAGCATTCTTCAGTTGGTTAAGGATGCGAATGTCTGTTAGGTTATTTATTATGTTGCGTATTATGTTGATAAGTGGGTAAAACAGCCTAAATCAAGCAAATTGATGCCTTTGAACTACAGAAAAACAATGTGTTTTGGCTATTGCTCAGTCCAGTCCCTGCAACCGTTGCAACTTTTTTTAGGTGTAACTCATTTTTAACATCGTTTATATTAAATTCATCATGAAACACTAGTGCTTCAAGAACAGTGTCAATTTTGTTTTTTTACACACCTCATTTAAACCCTTTTACATAAATACCTATAAAATATGATAATATAATTTATTGCAACTTTACTAAAAGCGAAACAACTAAAACCCACTGTTTGGGATTGCTTAACATTATATAGATTATCTAAAGCAAAATATAAACAACAAAAACATATTTAAAAAAGAAAAACAAAAATTATTACAAAATATAAAAGTTTTAAACGTGCAAAATTTAAAGCGCGAGTATCGCTTTTTTGTCGTTTTTAATTAATTCAAAAACTCACACACACACACACACACACATAACACATATATTTTTAAAACAAAACAATCTACATATAATAGTTGCTAAGCAATTCATATTCAAAACCATTTAAATTGTGCTGCAATTTATTAACTTCTCTGCTCTTTTCTATAATGGTGTATTTTTAATAGCATTTTGTGGAAATTTTTTTTTATTTTTGACTTGAATGTGGAAGCTGGAGCTTAAATGCTGGAGCCAGCTTCTCCCAAATAAATAAATGTATGTTACTTCTTTTGATTTTTCTTTAATTCTATTTTTTGCTGAGCAGCGACTTCTTTTTAAGCTTATTTAGTTAGCATTCTTTCAATACTTATATCTAGTTATTATCTAAAATCATTAAGCAGCAACAATAACAATGAACAAACCAAATTCATTTACAACTTGTGCTTAAAATGAGTTTAATTTTCAAATATGTCTCGCCTAGATTGTATTTAATTTTCTATCTGCACACAACAGCAATAACATTTAATATATATATATAATATCAGATGTACTTTAAATGGAAATTCAATCAATAAAACTATTTAAAATGGAAAAGTGAGTTAAATTTTTATATTAGGTGGCGAGCAGGAATTTTTAAGTATGCTTTTTGAAATTCTATATGAGAATTGAAGACATAAGTGGATGAAGGTCGCAATTATCGAGTTTCGAGAAAATTAAGTTCAAACTTTTACATTTGTGCTTAAAATCTATACTAAATCAATCTTTGTGAAGTGGTTAATTTCTAAAATAGTCACAAACATGGCTATTTTAAGTTTTAAAATGGTTTGCATGCACATAAGACTTTCATCCATGCGTAGAACACCGATAATCCGAAAATGCGACATATCACCTTCATCCCCTTATGTCTTCAATTCTCATATAAAATTTCAAAAAGCATACTTAAAAATATCTTCATATTTTTGAAATATTCGTTAAACAGTTTTTTTTTATCAAGAAAATTAAGAAAATCGTCTTTAATTTATTTCGTCACTTTGAGTCGACGTCGACATTAAATTATTGTTAAATTTGTATCAGCTAACACTGACGCATAGTGTAACGATGCGGCCAAAAATAGATAATGAAAAAGATTTCGTATCGTAAATACTTTGTATGCAGAGTATGCAGATTTATACCAAAGAGTCTTTGTTATACGAATACAAAAGCATTTTGCAATACCTTTGTTTATATGTTGCCTAAAAATTTAGTTTTTACAGTTTCGCACTGAATATTTTCTAATATCGTTACAACTTTAGTGTAACTTACACGCAAAACTTGAAAAGAGATTTATTTTACAAGTTGTAGCGAAAAAAAAGAGATAAATAAATTAATAAAAAAAATAAGTTCAAAAAACTAAAACCCGACTACTAAAAAGCGCTCTCTAAATAGTATGAAACAAGAAAATATTCTCACCTGAAATTGTTATAAATAAACTATTAAAATTTTTTTGTCTATTAAATAAACAACTTACACATAATATATTTTAATTTATTTATTTATATAATACTAATTTATAGTGATGTTTAAAAGATATACGTGATAGTATGTCACCTCATATAATTGTCATATGTCGCTCTCTACAGCGTGAATCAAAGTAACTGTCGCATCTATATTAATACCAATTACACAAAAAAAAGCAACACTGGAAAACATATATTGTTTTTTTACGACTCTGGCATTAATTGTACACTTATTGCATGAACCGTTTCAAAAGATTTGTCAATAATAATAATAATAATATTGCGAAATTAAATAAGTACACAGATCCTTCGCCAGCACGCAGGTTGCAGTATCATATTTTCCGACGAAAAACTCTTGTTTTTCTTTCAGCTTGCATGGCAGAAATTTCTAAAGAAAAAAAAAAACCATTGAAAGATTTCAAAATGTTTCGTCAATCATGGTTTGGGGCGCTTTCTCCGAAAAAGGCAAATTGCCCCTTCTTCTTATCGAAAAAGGCGTTAAAATAATTCGGAATATTACTGAGAACATGTTTTAAAGAACTATCTTGGCATGCCAAGCAAATTTACAGAGAGGATCACTTGTTTTCAGCAAGATTCTTTTCCAGCACAAAAGGCAAAAATCGTTCAAAGCTGGTGCAGAGCAAATTTGCCATGTTTTATTTCTGTTGAAGGAATGCCCTCCGTCATTCCCTGACCTAAGCCCCCCTGGACTTTTCTATTTGGGGTACTAATTCGTTAATTTGGGCTGAGCAAATTAACGAACATAAACACATGACGGTAGACAAACTTAAGTGATGATCAATGAAAATATCAGATGATATACCTGAAAAACAGATGCCTGCCGCATGCTCGTCTTTCACAAATTGTTTTAAATTTAACAAAAAAAAAAAAAAAAATAATGGCGGAAGATTCGAATTTAATGATGAGTTATAAAGAATGCTTAAAATAAAAAATACAAATTTTTGTTTAATAAAGTTTACACAGTGCTTTTGATTTATGGCATAAAACAAGTGCGACAGTTATTTTGATTCACGCTGTAGATGTATAATGCACTTTGCCCTAAAGCTTTTGATCGCTTACTACTTTTAGAATGTATTGTTTTGTTAGGGTAGGTGGTATACGACCACGGATCAGAGTTGGGCGTAGTGCACTAAATGTTGAGTGCACTCAGCCTTTCACTAGCACTAAAATATATTGAAAGAAATTCTATTTTTCACTATTTTTTTACCAGCTTAGTCATAGTGAAGCATCTCTTCATTATCACTAGGGATTTTAGTGGTAGTGTTATATTGTTGCACTATAACTAAATTGAGTGGTAGTTACTAAATCTCCACTACACTCAAATAGTGCAAAATTTGAGCAGCCACTAAATGAAAGCTGCAATTGAAATTTTTTCCACTCAACTTTCAAATATGACTGGTTTTAAAACTATTTCAGTAAGACTCGAATTAAAAAAAAAATCTATAACTAAGAAAAACTATTTTTCGAGCTTCTGGTCATATATGTATGTTTACGAAGAAAACAACAACAACAGCTCTGAATGAGCATCACCAAGCTAGGATCAGATAGACAGTTTATATAAAATTGGTGTTATTTAAAATAATAGTTTCCTGAAAGTTAAATTGATTACAGCAAATAATTGTTAGCATAGCTTATTTTTCTTGTTTTACTTAATATTTTTATATTTTACTAAGAATAGCATAGAAACATACAAATTTCTGTGTAATATTAAAATACTCAATACTACAAGTAAACTGTTCCTGTTTTCTTTCAATTGAGTGATAACTTTCTGTGCTGTATTAGTGCAAGTATTTTATTTGCACTAATTATTTTGTGCAACAAAAAAAAATTTTTCCACTAAGCTGTAAACAATTTTTTTCCACTATTCTTACATGAATTTGGGTGAGAAAGTTTTCACTATCGCTATCACTCATGTAAAGTGAGGCTTTTATTTTTCAATTCAGCAGTCAAAAATAATAGAAGATAGAGAATAATTTAACACTATCAGTACATGTAAGCTGAAACTGCAAATTTAGTGCACTATGCCCAACTCTGCCACGGATATCTTTTAAACATCACTATTAATTAATATTATCTATATATATAAAATGGAATGTGTGTTTGTTTATTTGTTTGTTTGTTTGTTTGTTTGTTTGTTTGTACCTTATAGGAGACCAAACCTCTGGACCGATCTTCCTGAAATTTTCACAGCATTTAACTGGGACTCTGGCATGATTAATTGGTTAATTTTTCGACCACGCCCACTTTTACGCCCACTTTTTTTAAAATTATGTAATTGCTCCCATATAGTTTTTAACAGATTAACTTCAAATTGTATACACATTATACTCCAGGCGAGGTAGAAATAAACGTTTCTTACGCCCTTTCACGCCCATTTTCATGCCAAATTTAAGTTTTTAACGTTTTGTTCTCTGTACAAATTTGTTCCTTCCAACGGACTATTTTTTATTTGGTAGTATATTGCTCTTAATACTGTTAACGTCGCCATTTACTATGAACCACGCCCAACTCACCGCCCCCTTTTTTAATTCAGATACTTATACCACTAACAATGTTTGCTATACAAAATACTTTTTTGTAATATGTATTTACCTAAAGTTTTATATATTTTTTATCTACAGGTAAGGTAGCCATAGATTTTTTTATTACCAAATCCCCCTTTTTCGCCCCCCTTTTTACTTTAATTATAATTAATCTGCTTTCAATCTATATATATAAAAATGAATGTCTGTCTGTCTGTTTGTTTGTTTGTGCTTTATAGGAGGCCATGTTACTGTGACTCTGGAAAGAATAATAGGCTTTTTAAAGTTTTCATTGGATAAAGGGGCGTGGCACCTCCCATATAACCCAAAAATTTAAATCGCCATATTTGGGGCATTTTTTGACCTACGTCGATGATATTTGGTACATATGGTATTGGCATAGTTAGGAATACGTACCAGTAGAAAAGTGGGTGGGACCACGCCCCTTTTTGGGCAAATTAAAAATCGTTTTATGGTTTTAACTACTGGACCGATCGTCATTAAATTTTCACAACAGGATATTCTTACGAAATAATAAATTCTTGACTCAACATCAAGGGCTTCCGAGACTGCTGTTCAGCGCGAAACACGCTTAGAGATTCAGCGATCTCAACATCAAGGGCTTCGGAGACATCCGTTTAGCGTGAAACACGGTTACGAAGCGACCGTTCTCGAGCCTTGACATCAAGGGCTTCCGAGACTTCTACTCAACGTCAAACACGCATGCGAAGTGACCGATCGCTATCCTCTTTATCAAGAGCTGCCGAGACACCAGAGCAACGTGAGGCACACCGTCTACAAGATCGTAGTCGAAGAGCACAGCATCGTCGAAGCCCTGAATCATATCAGCTGATTGCATTCCACTACACATCAGAAATTGATTGCAGTGAAGATGAGTTAGTTGCCATTGCACCAAGTAATAAAGTTTGCCAATACTACAATGCCTAGAAATATAAAAATGAAGCACCTGGAATGTGCTGCGCAAATGGTAAAATTGCTTTACCCGAACTGCTACCACCACCAGAACCACTACTATCGTTAGTTTCAGGTAAGAACAAATAAATAATTTGCCCCTAAGGCATCAAAAAAGGAAGAAGAGGAAAAAATAAAATGATTATTATTCAAAATAATAATATTCCACTTCATAGGAACAACAGCGGATTCCTAACATTTCTTAAGCAACATACAAAAATACAATTCGTGCTTTCAAATGACATCGTTTGGTGCGGCTAAAGTGGTTCGAGACAACTTCATGCCAACATTTAGAGTTCAAGGCCAAATTTATCACCGATGAAGATCCTAAGTTTTTACAATTTTATTTCATGGGACAAGCGGATGATAACGAGCAAGTGCAACAGCGTGAGGGGGGTAGCGAAGCACACCGGGTTCAGCTAGTATGCAATAAAATATATTATGTGTAAGTTGTTCATGTAATGGACAAAAAAAAAATTAATAATTTGTGCATAACAATTTCAGGTGAGAAAATTTTCTTGTTTCATAATTTTTAGAGAGCGCTTTTTAGTAGTCGGGTTTTAGTTTTTTGAACTTATTTCTTATTTAAAATATTTTGGGGATACAATTTTTATATAATCGAAAGTATTAACTACTAATTAATTATTTGATGATCAATTTATAAACAAAGATGTATATTATGGCACTTAAAATTTTTTTTAGTGCATGACTTTATGTCGTATAGAAGACGCCACATTCAATTAAATGTGACGTCACAAAACCTATAATAAGCGGACTAAAAGAAAACGCATTCAACGATACTTGATTTATCAAATTATGATAAGTAGTTAAGAAGTTAGTGGTTTAGTTCACTTTATGTCCTCTAGAGGGCGCCATATTATATTTAATGTGACGTTATAACTAGCGGACGATCAAAACGCTTCCAACGATACCTAATTTGTTAAATTCTGATAAGTAGCTTAGAAGTTAGGGGTACAGTTGACTTTCTGTCCTCCAGAGGGCGCCATATTACTTTTATGTGACGTCACATGGCCTTTAGACAGCGGACGATCAAAACGCTTCCAACGATATCTCATTTGTCAAATTACGGTAAGTAGTTTAGAAGTTAGTGGTTTAGTTCACTTTCTGTCCTCTAGAGGGCGTTATATTAAATTTTATGTGATGTCACATAACTTTTCTTTATCGGACAATCAAAAAGCTTCTAACGATACCACATTTGCTTATGTCACTAAAAATTTATTTTTGCTCATGACTATGTCCGCTAGAGGGCGCTATATTAAATTAAATGTGACGTCACGTAGCCATTAACCAGAAGACTATAAAAACGCTTCCAACGATACCTCATTTGTCAAATTATGATAGTTTAGAAGTGAGAGTGGAACAGATGAACATACATACATACCTAAAAACATACATGCATACCGGTCAAACACATATACCTCTCCTTTTGCTTCGCTGTAGTCGGGTAAAAAATTTTCTTATACCAGAAAAAAAGGTCAAAAAAATCAGAAAAAATCAAAAGTTTTATATACTACTAGCTTAAACCCAGCGCGTTGCTGCCACGCCCCCATTTCCAAACTCCCATAAAATGGTATTAGTGAAATTGTATATGTAAATTGTGGTCGAATACTGAATTCCATGACTGTGCGACCTATAACTCAAAAGCTGTGGAATTTCTCAAATTGAGGTTGTATGGGAGGTGCCACGCCCCTTATCCAACGCCATACAAAGTTATCAGTAAAACTATGTGTAAATTGAGTTCGAATATTGAATTAAGAGGCTGTGCGACACACAACTTAAAAGCTATTCGATATCGCAAATTTGGATTGTATGGGAGGTGCCACGCCCCTTTGTCCAACTCTCATAAAATGTTATCAGTGAAGCGGCACGTGTAAATTGTGGCCGAATACCGAATTCCGTAGCTTTGCGGCCTATAACTCCAAAGCTATTCGATATCGACAATTTGAGATGTATGGGAGGTGCCACTCCCCTTGTTTAACACCCATAAAATGTTATCAGTGAAACGGAACGTGTAAATTTTGGTCGAATACCGAATTCCGAGGCTGTGCGGCCTATACCTCCAAAGCTATTCGATATCGCAAATTTCGGTTGAATGGGAGGTGCCACGCCCCCTTGTTCAACTCCCATTATATGTCAATAGGAAGCGGCACGTGTAAATTGTGGTCGAATTCCGAATTCCGAGGCTAAGCGTCTTATAACTCTAAAGATATTCGATATCGCAACTTTGGGTTGTTTGGGAGGTTTCACGCCCACTGGGGGTAGGAGAGTGGAATGTACTTTACGACCTATTCTCATACCTACCAAATATTCATGAAAATCAGCCGAGCCGTTTCGGAGGAGTTCTGTAATAAACACCGTGACACGAGATTTTTATATATTAGACTAAAAAAAACCGCATTTTTGGTTGTTAGTTATGACTTTTTTCCAAAAAGTCTCTGAAATAAAAGTCGTAACAAACTTTTATTATATAAAAGTAATTATTGATAGTCGAAAGTAAGAGTTAACAAATAAGAGTTATTTATAACTTAACTCTTAAGTTAACAAATAAAAGTTATTTATAACTGTAATTTTTAACTCTCTCTAAATAACTCTTATTTTTAACAGTTATTTTTTACTTCTATAAAATAAAATCAAAAGTAAGAATCTTTAAAGACTTTTAAATTATAAAAATAATTTAAGTCAACCCAGTACTGCGTCATCTTCTATACAAAGAAGTGTGAGTGAGAAGTTTTAAAGCCCACTTCCATAGTCGCAAACCTACTAAAATTTTGCGCAAAACTGAGCTTGGCTGTCATAAAAAAATTATTTTTGGATTTTATGAAATGGAGATTTAAAAAATTTTTTGTTAACTACTCATTGTTTACAGCCCTATTGCGAGTGTCGATTGGCAGTCGATAAACTACTATTAAGCGATTATCGATTAGCGATGCTATTGTGAGTGTCGTTTTCTCAACTGTGAAAAGCTATTTGAACGACCATTTGTGGATGGCTATTTTTTAATCGATGGTTGCTTGTTTTGGCTCAAACTATATGGAAATAGAGAAAAATCAGTTTGCGTTGGAAGTCGAAAAAAAAATTTCAGAGCAAAGGTAAGCTACAAAACACAGCCTCCACCTCCCTTGCCAATTCCACTAAACTAGAAGCTTCAACAGCATCCTCTTCGTCATCACTAAACCACAAGTCAACTGAATTCATTTTACGCTTCTTTATTTTTTCTAAATTTTGCGACAGTTAAAATTAAAAACGTTCGAACTTTTATTTGAAAATAACCAGGGAAGACAGAAATATGCACGAAAAAATCTAAAATAAGTATGCTAATATGCTCTAAAAAATGGCAAAATATGCCATCAAATAAGCACGAAAAATGTCAAGGTCGGAGTTTTATTATTCAAAATTTTATTCAATAGTTCATAAAAAAAAAAAACAAAACCCTTTATCCCTTTCAAGGCGTAAAAGTAAATATTTCAGTTTAAATAAATTATAATTTTAATATTAAAGTAAAAATTTAATTCTATTTTAATCATTTAATGAATATTTTGTTTGGTAGCTCGAAGCCAATGCCAAAAGTCTCCTTCCGGACGGAGTCCATTATTTTATATGGTGCTTATAGCAAAAACAGTGTATTGCATTCAGCGATTACACTGAACAATTAAATGCATTTTTAAATTATCAAAAAGAAATTTTCTACGATTTTCAGCCAACAATGTTTTGTATTGTGAGAAAGACCGCTCGATATCGCAGGATGTAGTTGGGCACCATTTAAAATAAGGGACTTCGTTCGGAAGGAGACTTTCGGCGTATGGATCCATTGTCTGTGAGTTTTTAAACAAAATATTTTTTATATATATATATAATATAATATCTCTTTATAAATATATATAATATCAAAGAAATTACAATGTTGCCAGATGTGAAGGAAGTATCAAAATTTGCCCGATTACAAGCTAAAATCTGTTCGAAAAGTTAAAAATATGTAAAAATATGCACAAATAAGCACAATCGTTATAAATATGCAAAATTATTAACAAAACGTCCAAATATGCAAAAGCATATATTATATGCATTTGCATATAATTGTCTTCCGTGAAAATAACATTTGCTGTAAATCTGTAACGCTGAAAATAAACAAAATGTCAAACAGCTGTTTTAAATAGAGTAAGCCATTCACAATAGTGTACATTTTAGTCGATATGGTTACACAATACCAAAACGAAATTATATCGACGCAATCGACTGCATTCTATTCTGCCGCCTATCGACACTCGCAATAGGGCTGTTAGCAGGCGCGTACCCAGAGAAAATTTCGGGGGGTTTTAATTTTTTTTTTGATTAGACTTATTCCAATGTTTTTTTATATAATATATAATAACAGTATGTATTTCCACATCCCTGTGAACATTTAGAAGAGCTTTCTTCTCCAGTTTTACTTCTCATGCATGTTTTGGTTGGTTTTGATTCGAAGCGACAAAAACGAGAGTTTGCTTGAAGCGATTAAAACAGGCAACGTTGCAGCAATCTTCAGGAATTGTCTTGTTGATGCAAGCGCGTTGGAACCGAATTTCATCTGGGGGGCAGTACAAATGGGGGCAGTACAAATGGTGGTGCAAAAAAAGTTCACCAAAATTTCTTCACATGAAACATGAAGAAGAGATAAAGAAGAGGAAAATATATAATACAAAAATATTATCGTTGTAAAAAAACTGATATTTTGAATAACTTTTCCTTTTAAATTGTTTATCTAGTTAAAAAAGTGGGGGGAAACTGCCCCTTGCCCCCTCGCTTCCGACGCCAATGTGTTGATGGATGTATAACGTATGGATATATATAAACGGAAGAGGTCGATTTGTCTGTTTCAAGCAGTGCCTCAAATATGGGATACAAAATATTGATCAAAATCAATTTATAACTGGAAAAATCATCACGTTTTTAAATTCAACACAATGCCTTTAATATCATGAATGCATGATTTTAATTTAATGCATGATTTTTCATACAAAATTTTAAAAAATGTTTCAAGCAATGTTTTAAGCAATTTTTAACAATATGTTATAAAAAATTTGTATTAAACATATTTCGACAAAGTAGGAACAAATTGTTTTCAATATGTCGCCCATTTCACATTGAAGTGCAATATCAGTTGTACTGATCATCTCCGATTTCGCTCAAATTTTGTGCTTAGATTAGTTTATTTTTTAGAAAACCAAATCCGGAGTTTGAGGTTTTGAGATTTTTTTTCGCGGACCCATAGCCATGTGAATGCCAAAATACACGACCCATTATTAATTTCAAAATTTAATACCATACCAGCAACAGGCGCTATAATTTTTTTCATTTTCATTATTTTCATTTTTTTACCTTTGCAAAGATATGTGTGTTTTTTAAAGTTTCTGAAGTTATGGCGTAAAAATGTTTTCAACGAATTCAACTGGCGTTGATATTTATTGTAAAAAGATTACAATACAAAGAAACTTAAAAAAATTTTTACGTAAATAAAACAACAAATTTTTTCCAAAGTACATTTTTTCAGAGTACAAGTTGTTCTTTTCAGCCGGTGTCAAGATATTTTGGCCCCAATTCATCGGAAAAAATCAAAGTGCATACTAATAAGATTACGACAATCTTAACTAGTATTATAAGGTTTGGTTACAATTTTCCCCCGCTACGGGGATAAAAAGCTTTGAAAATTACAGCATTTTTTAAAAAGTTCTAAATTTTTCATATTGGGCCAAACCTAATAATTTTAGTAGAGTTTGCAGCTACAAGTATCCTTATTAAAATGCATTTTCCTTTTTTTCTTGATAAATTGGGACCAAAATATCTTAACACCGGCTAAAAAGGACTAATTTTTTATGCCAACTATCGAGAAGAAGATGCAATTAAAAACAAACAAAAAATTCATTTTGGAATATTTTTTTATATTATTTTCACTGAGAATAAAACCATACTTTAAAATTAAACATTCAATTTTAAAATAGAAATTTAACGCTTTTGCGTTTCTACAAAACAAAATTTAAAATAAGCGTATTAAATTTTCAACTAAAAACTCATTTAGTTTTTTATAATTTTCTCTTATTATTTCTTTACAATAGCAAAAAATACGTCGCTATCTAAGTTTTAATTGAAAAATTATGTTCAGTAGAATTTTTGACAATAATTGCCAGATAATTGAGACCAAGCTGAGAAAAACACCGATTTTACATTTGATTGCGTGAAAATATTTTTTAAATTGGTTTTACAAATAATTAACATTAGATGAAATAAAAGCTAATTTATTGCATTAATGTTTAAAGTATTAAAATATTTTTAGCCGCAATAAAACGCAAACTTCATCGGATAGAGTTAAAATATGGAATTCGAGGGGTTCCGGGGGTTGCTAATTACGAATATGACGTCGAAAACTAGAAAAAATAAAAAAATGGAATCGAAAAAATGGCGTTTTAATTTTATTGTTTTTAATTTAAGAGCGATATTTCAAAATGATGTTGAAAATATGTTTTTTCAATACTAAAATTTTTGTTTTAAAATTTTTTTAAACAACTGTTTTTAAACAGTTAATGTTTACTATAAAAGTATAATTAAAACATTGTTTTGAAAAAATCTTTTGTTATTAATTGAACTGTACAAACATTTGAGTTTAAGTTAAATGAAATTTTTTCAAACTCTATTTAAAAAACAAATTCATTTAATATGAACGCAGTTCCATTAAATTTGAACACATATTCCTTCAGTGTACCTAAAAAAGTTTTAAGGTCTATATATTATTGTCTTTTTACAAAACATTTTGTAAATTGAGTCTTTTTAATTTTTTTTCCATGTTGTGCTGAGTGTTTCTCTCGAAGCTCGTTAGAATTCTTTCATTTCGGGGGTGGTTCTAACCCCCAAAACCCCCCTGCGTACGCGACTGGCTGTTAGTAAACATTTTTGGAATAAATACATATTTTAAGATATATCAGTTTTGAAATATTCGAAAGACAACAAAGACGTATTTCGTAACTTCATCAAATATGCTCTTAGGCTGTGTGCGAATTGATCTAAATGCGACCTAAACTAAATTGTGCCGATAAGGCAATGCTTCCTAAATAATTTTAATTTATCGAGTTAATTCTCGAGCTACGTAAATGCTTCTTAAGGCGGTGTGCGAATTGATCTAAGTGCGACCTTAACTAAATTGGGCCGATAAGGCAGTGCTTTCTTAATAATTTAGGAAATTCTCGAGCTACCTAAATGCTTCCTCAATTAGGAAGCACTGCCTTATCGACACTATTTATTTTAGGTCGTATTTAGATCAATTCGCACACAGTCTAAATTAGTAAGCACTGCTTTATCGACACAATTTAGTTTAGGTAGCATTGAGATTAATTTGCACACAGCCTTAAAAAGCGAAAGTTTTGGAATTCATGGTTTTTTGTGATTGTCTAGAGACTCTCAAAATTTGAGATCTTGAAATCGGAGACATGAAGTGGAACACCTCATATTTTATAGTTATTCGCTTGATAGTCTTTTGTAATGTTGTTCTTTCTGAAGTGGAGTTTAAGACAATAAATTTTCCTTAAAAGATTTTTTTTTCCTAAAACAAGCCTTTGGATAGTGGGAATCATTTGGTAATGGAAAGTAAATTTCTATGTTTTAGATGCCTCAAACTATTTATTATACACTCAAAAAAATACTGTAGTAAAATTTACTACACAATGTATATTTAATTCGTATATATGTAGTTTTATTTATTTTTAAATACATATGTAGTTATTCAATATATTTTTACTGAATTTACATTTAGATAATTAATACTACACGAAGTAGTTGCATGTAGTAAGTAGTTTTTTACATACATTTATTTAAATAAAAAATATCTACTTTAAAATAATTTGCATAATATGTAATTGATAGCAATTGTATTTATTTCAACAAATGCATTTATTTCAACAATTATAAAAGGTTTGTGATGAAGAACTGTGGTAAGTATACTTTTTAAAATGCATTTTTTCAATACTAAAATTCTTTGCTCTTCTTATAATAAAAGCAATCTTTGTACTGTGGCAGAAAACGTTTTGCAGTTTTTTTAATTAATAAATGAAAAAACATTTAATTTTAATACAAATGTATTTATTTTCTGTAGTTAAAAAATATGTAGTAAAAGTAAATAATTGAAATTAGTAAAAATAATTACATTTTTATTTGGACGGTGAGTTACTAATTTACATTTGTTTTAAGTACATTTTTATTTATTTTTACTACAGGATTTTTTTGGGTGTAGTTTTATCTGTGTGTCACTTCTGTCTTTTTAGAGGCATATTTAATTTGAAGTGACAAATTGCTTGAGTGAAATCTCAAAAACGACAATTTTTTCATAAACTTTTTTTTCTTAGAATATTGCAACGTCTATTACAACAAGAGAATATAATATTAAAAATAATTCTTCGTTAGCAGTGAGAATCGAACGCGTTCCACTTCGATCGATAGTTCTACACACTCCCAACTGATCCAAATGCCTTTGCAGCGTTGGTTAGTTTATTCAATATTAAGCATTAACTGAAGCTATGTTGCACCATGTTGCTATTACAGTGATTTTACAATATATACTTTCCTAAAAAATGTTCAACCTGAAAGTATGCTGCAACCAAAACATTAGTGGAACTGCAACCAGGGGCCGAATTACAGCATCCGTGATCGAGCAAAATTGTACAAGATTGATAGGCACTTGTCTCGTCGTGCCCTTCGTAATTTTGCTTGATCACTGAATTCAAAAATGTTCAGCCTGAAAGTATGCACACATTTACAGATCACTCTTATGCTAAACACCTGCAGGTTCCATTGAACAGGGTGATTATTATCACAATATGCCAATTGTTTTAGGTGTAGATTGTAATTGTGAATCAATAAGACATGAATGTTGACAGCCACTTAAACAAGGCCTTTTTGATAAATATAGTTAAGGAATTATAAGCGCTCCAAATATTTTTACAACACGATTAAGGACAATTATTGGATCAGTATTTGCTAGATATATCGATGGCACTACATCTTTAATATACAATACATTTGCTATACCAAAATGTATATGTTAATCAAAAACCAATATTTTCATTAACAAATTTCCATAATAATAATGGAGAACATTTTCAAAAATAATTCAAAATGAATATATCATGTAATAAAATATACACGGAGAAAATTATTATGCTTGAATCAAGCAAATGTTTTGTTTAAAAGCAAATCTGCAAAACTTGGGTCAATCACGGTGCGATTTTAGAAAAAGATTGCTAAATTGAAATCACTCCTCTTGTATTAAGGAAAAAGCAAAATTATATTAGATTCAAGCAAATATTTACTAAGTTATTATAAACTGATAGCAAATTTTTACTAAACTCAAGCAAATATTTGCTAAGTTATAAGCTCAAAAAGCAAATTTTTACTAAATTCAAGCAAATTTCTTTCAAATACCATAGCACACGTTTGTTTTTAATGAAGAAAATTAGGCGATGATTAGTTAACTGCGATGGTAAACAACTTACTTTCACGCTGCCGAGGATAATGGATAATGGTCTCCGGATAATGGTAATTTTTAAATTTAATTTAATAATGTTAATAATTAGATTTCAGCAAAAACTAACCAAAATAGCTTAGCAAATATTTGCTTGAATTAAGGAGAAATTTTCTTTTGCAGTTTTTAATAACTTAGCAAAATTTTGCCAAGTTATTATAAATTTAATCAAAATTTTTCTGAGTTATTATAAACTGGAATAACAAATTTTGTTTAGTTTTTGATAAAATCTAGCATAATTTTGAAGTGGCTGAGATTCAAGCGCAAGTTTTGCTTAACCACAATACAAATTTGGCAAACAGTTTTCTACGTGTAATAATAATAGGGGTATTCACGATTCGGTGCACAGTTAGGTTTTCGTGAGCACACCACTACCATTTTATTCAAAGCTGACAAAAATTTCAATGCGCAAAACTGCTCAAGTCCTCAAGTTTTAGGCTACAGTAGAAAAGCACTTATGCAGATTTTGGACGTACGTATATTTTGTTTTTGTAAAGTGCATAAGTCCTCAACAGCACTGGCAAGTGAATACCCCTAATGTAATGCATAAAATTTACTGGTATGAATATAATATTAATTTTTTTAGTGTATTTTTTAAGTTAACTCTGTGGAATTTAAAATTTTTCTATTTAAACATTTTATTAAAAATAATTAAATTATAAAATCTATGAAACTGCGAAAAACTTTGGTTCTCTCGTTTCGACGCATCAGTTTTTTTTTCATTTGATTCATTGTTGCAGCAATTCTTCTACTAGTAAATGTTCTTCGATAATAATGGAATAACTTGTGCTTTTGTTTTTAATTCGCCAACCAGACACGAACCGCTTCATTCCAAATCTTTCTATTCTTAATTTTGCTAAAGAGGTTTTTGATGTTACCACTAACAATCAACAACCACGCCTTATTTGGTGCAGCAACATAATCTGGCAACATTATGAAAAGTAGTTGAAGCTTGTAACAAACTTAATCGTTGGCGGTCAAGATTTAAGACTGTGATAGCAAAAAAGTTGATGTGCCTCCTTGTGGTAGTTTTTACTCATTTTAGTTAAAACAAATAACAAAAAAAAAAAACGAGCAGCTGAGATTAATTTGTTGCATGAGGAAACTAATGGTTGTTGTATCAGATTTTGGAGCAAAGGATAGCCTATCTAAGAAGGGCTTCATTTTAACATTCAGATAGGAATTAGGGAAAAAAGCTCGTGAGATTCAATATTATTCTGGGGTAAGCAAATACTCTGCGGTGCTTTTCAAGCTTTCAAAAAGCAGAAAAAAAATTTAAAAAATAACACTTTGAACCAAATAAGTATTTTTTTTTTTTGGCTTGTTTATGAGTAAAAAATTGAAAACATATTTTAATTAGTTAAAGGTTCCTCATCAGAAATTTCTCCAAATTTCTCCATCATATAAGTATTTTATTGAAATCGGTGTTAAAGTTCAAGCTCGAAAAGTTTTAACAATGCAAATCCTTTTGAAACGTCAAAGACTGAAGGAGGTAAGCGCTTTTTGTGAGGCAAATTTTTTTCGAAACCTTTTTCAAAAATATATTTGTATTTGGATTTATTCATAAGACACTAGTACAAATAAGAATTAAGTTCCTTTACAGTATAAGTAACAATACATATAGATAAGTTAAGATAATAAACGATTTGATTAGATATAACAATTTAATAAAAGTGATTATTACCATGATAATGGATTACATTGGGCAATGATTAAGTGATTAATAAAAATAAAAATATAAAATATATAGCATCAAAAGCTTAAAATAAATAACTTTAAAAGAGGATAAGGATATAGATAGAGAAAAGAGAAAGGATAGGAAAAGAAAGTACACTCTTAAAACTGATTGAAAAATCTCTACAATAAATGTTGTGAAATTTCACGACATTTATTGGCGATTTTGTAAAAAAACCACGCTATGCAGTGAGTTTTTTCAATTTTGTCTGAAAATCAGCGTTTTTTCCAAAATATGTATATTTACTCTACTATTCACGCTATTTGAGCGTGTTTTCGCTCAGAGAGTCTTAAAATATGTATATTTTCCCTACTTTTCACACTATTTCAGCGTGTTCTCGCTCAGATACTCCTAAAAACGCTCCAGCAGCAGTATTTTACGCTTGCCCTTAAATAAATACCTCTGCTTTAACGTCATATGATTTCAAAGAGTTTATTCGAACAATTGTCAAATATATAAACTTAAACAGTAGATTGGTCACAGCTTAATTACTCAAGCCTACTGGAGTAGGAAAGAGTAGCGCCTTCTGCTGAGTGATTGACTCTATACAGAGTTGTTGTTATTGCCATGTTCAAAACTTACTTGAGAGACTTCAAGCATTTATAGCTTTTTTTTTAAGCGCAGACAAGATTGGAAGAAATAATTTAAGAAGAGAGTTTTTACAAGAGAGCAAAGGAAATAATTGTAGGTGAGAGGATTAACGCATTTTTAACGAAATATTCATGATTTTGCTCATGGGATTTAACAACAATAAATGTAGGCAATCAGTTGCCAGCAATTATTGTAGTTAATTCTCGTGAATTTTTGTTAGAGTGTAAATTGAAGAAGTTAAAGTAATGAAAAGTTAAAATAGATTGCCTTATTGCTTAATTGAGCCGATATAGAGGTCAGGAATGTTATTAAGGAAGGTTTTATTCTTACAGATAGGGATTATATAAGATTTGGCTGCATTTAGTTACAATCCATTGCTAATTGCCCACCGATAAATTTATCTCAAGTCCTCATTAATTATGTGGCAGAGGTTATCTAGAAGTTCAACACTACTTGAGTGATAGATCTGAATATCATCCGCATAAGCATATATAGAAAAATAATTACAAACAGCAGATATATCATTTAAAAAGAAAGAAAATAAAAGGGGACCAAGGATCGAACCATGTGGAACATCACTTATTACCATTTTATAGCTGGAAAATTTTTGTCCGAGTTCAACTTTTTGTAATCTGTTAGAAAAATAATTTGATATGAGACTAACCGCACTATCACTAAACCAATAAAGAGACTTGAGCTTCAGATATAAATATCTCACTCAAAAAATCTAATAAGCAAAGTAAGGATATTGAAATAGAGTCATATGCAGGTCGTAAATCGTCTATAAAATTAACTACTGCTGAAATACACCCGTTTCTTAACTGAAAGCCAGATTGAAATGGAGACGATAGCTTATTTTCTTGTAAAAATTTATTGATTTGTAGGCTTATTAGTTTCTCACAGACCTTGAATAAAGGGGAAAATATACTTATTGGCCTGAAACTATTAGGACTAGATGAATTTGACTTATTTTCCACGGGTAACACTATTGCAGTTTCCAAATTTCCGGGAATGTTGAAGAAATACATAGGACAGTGTAGCATTTGCAATATGAAGTTAATCATTCAAAAAAATTTATAAAAACGCATCCCTACTGAAAATCAAATGAAGTCTAAGAACAAACATTTTTTTCCAGACCTACCATATCTAAGCACTATGTTCCTAAAATAAAATTTGAGTTTTATTTCACTTACAGCCATGCACACATACAGTGATGTGAAAATAAATAGGGACACCTGTATTTTTATATCTAAAGCTGCATGAATTATGTACAAGGTGCCGCAGATATAGATTAAAATCCCTCGGGTGGTGATTCTCCTTGATTTGGCGAGTAAAAACATGCAAGGATGGGAGTCATCCCCTCCCCCTTTGTGAGCTAGATCGGAAAAACTTAAAAATATGTGTCATTACATTTTACTCCATGTTTAATGTATCTCTTAGCCTATTTCCAAAGTTTATATTTTGTTGAGAAATAACCAAATTTACATTAAGTTGTTTATAAAACATTTTGCATAAAGTCACAATTAAGAATATTATGAGCAACTAAATTCTAAAAAATTTTTTAATTAAACTTTGATAATAAATATCTCGATTACTAAATAAATTTTTTGATAATTTTCATGATATAATTTTTTTTTATGATAAAATTTTCTATTGACTTGGTTTTTGATCTTGCCATAGTACTTGAGGACTCAAAGCAAACATAACTACTTTTTCATTTTAAATTACCACACGTAAAACAGTTAGCTTTTCGTGTGGTACGATTAGAAAATGGTTTTTGTATCATTTGTTTGAAGGTCATGTAGTCTCTTTTTCAAGACGCTATTGACTTTGGAGATCGGTTCAGAGATAAATAAAATATAGAGTAAGACGTAATGACACATATTATCAAGTTTTTCCTCTCTAGCTCCCAAAGCGGGGAGGGGTGAGCCTCATCACTGCATATTCTTACTCGCCTAATCAAGGAGAATCACCACCCGAGGAAGTTAAATCTATATCTGTGGCACCTTTTATATAATTCATGCGGCTTTGTGTATAAGAATACAGGTGTTCCTATTTATTTTCACGTCACTGTAAATAGCACAAATGCTAACTTATTTTTTTCCTAGATCGTTAAAAACCACCGCTTCTACTGATGTTCGCGATATCATACGACTACTGATAATTCGCAAAAGTATTGCTGATCCTTTCCAATCAGCGTAGCAAATGATGAGGTAGTAAATAAAGAAAAAAAGCACGATGTAAAAAGAAAATTCGTCAGGGTTCTCATCTAAGCATGTAACTGACCCGTAAACATTGTAAACCTTGTGAACTTACATGCGCGTAAACTATCTGTCAAAATTTGTATGGGCGTGAGTTTACATCATTTCCGAGCCTATTTTGTAGTGTAAACTAGCATGTAAATCTACGTGTGTGAATGAAGGTTGCCTTTGGCGCTAATCATTACATATTTAAAGTAGTTGGAGTAAATATGAACACGTTTTATTTATTTTTATATGTTAATGAAAGTTTTTAAAAGGTTTACAATTTAAAAAAGTCATAACGTTCTAGTAGCCGCATCCGCCATTTTGTCGACATTTACGCTATTTACACATTATCGCTCATCAAAAGTTTAATTGCTATTAATGTTTACATGCTTAGATGAGAACATTTAGTATCTAGAAGACCTACAGTGTTGCGAAAAATAAAAGCAACATAATCAGTGCGCTGATACAAAATCGAGTATCTTTTTTTAATATTGGGGACACAAAAAAATGACTATAGGAATTAAAACATATATTCATACCATGATACAAAGAACTACAGATAAAGTATTGCGCATGTCCGCCATCTTTGCTGTGACGTGCAAGGTGCTCCTTGGTTGAAACGTAGTCACAATTTATTTATAGGGTATAACGATTTTAAAATGCCTACATTTTCTTATGAAAACTTGTTTTACTGAAATGAAATAAATATTGTTATATAAAGCACATGTCCAAAATAAAGTAAATATATTTTTTAGTACTGTTTGTGAAGAAAAATTTGCATATTTTGTAGAGGTGCTTTTTCCCCTTTTAACCGATTTACACAAAAAGCGGCTACGTTGCTTGATGTGCTTGACAGAATTTTGACTGTTTGTTCGTTTTCATTTTGCTATCTTCGTCACTTTTCTACATTTTCTTTTAAATGTATTCATCAAGTGTCACATTTGACGAGCACCAATGACGAGGTGCGCAGTAAATTTTGTTTGTTGCGCCGGGAATACTTTATCTGTAGCTCTTTGTATCATGTATTCATACATCATATATAAAACCAATCATATTCAAATTTGGTTTTGTTTTTTTGATTAAATTTCAAATTAATGTGACTACATTCAATTTGTCTGAGAGCAAAACAAAAGCAAAAAAACAGAAGTTCTAAGAACTATCGGTAAAAGTTTCGTTATTGTAAAGCAAGTGTTATTTTTGAGTCATAAACATTTAAGTTTAGTTTTGTTTTAGCGCTAATTGGGACATTGACTGTTCGATTTATAACGGCAAAGACTTTGATATTAAGCTGTCAATAGTTTGCAGATTAATAAAGAAGTATAACATCACAAAAGACGCAACAACGGTACATTAAAGATGGTGACCACGGAGGACATCGCTGCATGATGAGAGGAACATTTGTGGCGTGTTCAAACGAAATCCATTTGCCACATCCAAAGAGGTTGTTCGGACACTTGATTTAGATATTCATCACAGCACTGCGAGGTGTTGTAATTTAAACAATTCTGTCTAAAATTGTGACAACGAGTTGCAATTTATTGTTATTTAGACTCAGTCTTGCAAAAGAGTACCTAAATTGTACCGTTAAAAAATGTAAAACCGTTTTTTTCAGCGATGAATCAAAGTTTAACTTGATTAATTCAGATGGGATGTGCACCGTACGCACCGCGCAGGTACAAGACTTGAAAACCGAAACTGCAAAATAAATTTTAAGCAAAATTATTTTAAGCAAAAATCGATGCAAAAAATCGAATTATGGACCGATTTTTACATAAAGACATTTTAGAAAGCAAAATTCTACCACATGCAGAGTGGAATATGCCACTTCAGTGAACGTTTCTGTCCGACAACGGCCCGAAGCACACTTCAAAGCTCATCAAAGATTACATTAGAGGCAATGGGATTCAAGTTCTTGATTGGCCGCAACAATCACATTGACTTGAATCCCATCGAAAATCTTTTTTGGATTTTGAAGGTAAAAGTTTCTGGTCAAAGGTTTGCCAATTAGACTGCACTGTATAAAGCCCTGAAACTTACTTTATCGAATTCAATTATGATTCAATTTCACTTTCACTCGGAAGTGATATGCAGAACCTGCCTGTAAGTCTTCCTTAAAAAAAACCTTTAAGTATTCATTACCCCTAAAATCCCTCAAAACAGTAAAGAAACCCTTAAATCTAGGGGCAACACTGATATGAGCACAACGCCTTGAATTGGCTATGTTATCGTGGCGGTCATATGATCTCCGGTAACGTCCGCTTTTACGCTCTTTTTTCATTTGATGAGCTCAGTGACCAATGTATGTTATGCTGACGGTCCCTGAAAACGGATACACTTTTTGCTACTTTTAGTACTTTATCAATCGATAAGTGTTACTATTAAGCAGGTTTTATTTCTGCTTTCATACACTTCGTACTAAAAGTGAACTATTTTCTTACTAGAATACAAATGTTGTTAATGATTTCACAACGCACACTGCTTTGATCCCGTTATTTGGACAGCCGAATCATTTGGTGACCATGGTGGTCAAAATTTATTCCTCGCTCACTCTCTCAAATTTCCCATTTACAATTAAACAACAACAATTCATGACCGTAACGTGCCTATGACCGCCACCATAACATAGGCATATGCAAACTTTAGTAGCTTTAAGTTGTTCGTACACTGAACCAAAAAGGTACATTATATTAATGAAAAGGTGCATTAATTTCAATGAATTATTCATTGATTTTGGTCCAATGAACTGTGGTCATTGATTTCAATGAATTTTCTTCATACTTTAATGAATTGTTCATTAAACTTAGTGATTTTCAATGAATGGTTCCTTGAATATCAATGTACACTTCATTGAATTCAATGAACACTTTCATTAAAAAATGCCAAAATTAATGATTTTTTCATTGAATTTAATGAAAAGTTCATTGAATTCAATGTAAATTCAATTCAATTCATTGAACTATACATTAAATTCAATGAACTATACATTGAATTCAATGAACCTTACATTGAATTCAATGAACTTTACATTGAATTCAATGAACTTTTCATTAAATTCAATGAAAAAATCATTAATTTTGGCATTTTTTAATGAAAGTGTTCATTGAATTCAATGAAGTGGACATTGATAATCAAGGAACCATTCATTGAAAATCACTAAGTTTAATGAACAATTCATTAAAGTATGAAGAAAATTCATTGAAATCAATGACCACAGTTGTATAACGTATATAATGTATAGTTCATTGAATTCAATGTAATAAAGTTCATTGAATTCAATGTATAGTTCATTGAATTCAATGTATTATAGTTCATTGAATTCAATGTTTATTTCATTGAATTTAATGTATTAAGTTCATTGAATTTAATGTATTTAGTTTATTGGATTCAATATACAGTTCATTAAATTTGATGTATTCAGTTCATTGAATTCCATGTATATTTCATTAAATTTAATGTATTTAGTTCATTGGAATGAATGATCTATACATTAAATCCAACGAATTATTTGTTAATCCCTCTCTAAACATTTTTAAAATAATGAAATAATTACAATTTCAACAATATTTTTTTATTTTAAAGAGTCAATTAATATACAAATTTTCGAAGATTTTGAATATTTTTTAAATTTATAAAAATATACGGCAATAAACTCCCACAGGAGAGTGCATGCCGCAGGATATTTTAATTGAAATAATTGAAAAATTTTAAAGCACACATCTACGGCTCTAATAAAACTAGCAAATTGAAATTTTACACCATTCATGAATGAGGAATGAGGAGAAGTTCTTCTCTCCAACAGCAAGGATTAATGGTTGAATATTTTCGCCTTTATTTTTGGTTGAATAATTTCGCCTGGTTGAATATTTTCGACTTCCTGGATGCTGCTTCCATCAAAAACGAATGGCTCTTGGGAACTGGTAATTGTATGCTTTAGGAAAGTTTTTCTTCCAAAGTTGTCCTTACTGCATACTTTTTGAGTGGGCACCAAATACCCATGAAGGCTCCAAAGAAGTTTCATAGCAGTACTATCTGGAAAGATATTAATTGAAAAAAATAACTATTTATTTATTTAGCCTCGAGAAAAATTAAGCTTACCACTGTAATAAGTGAAATCTTCAATTTCTGCCAATTTTGCCCGCACAGCTTTATCTTTTATGTGGTTTTCATCCTTTAAAAATGTAAACATTTTTTGAAAATGATGGCAGCAGTCACTTAAAATGCCAGGTATATTTCCTATTATTTACTTATACTAATAGTAATTCAACAGATTTAAATTTTCTTTTACATTCAAAGCACAACATTTTCTTCACTTTTATTTTAATTTATTATCACCTTTTATCCAAAATTTACACACACAATTGCCACAACTTCGCGTTTCACTTCAAACAAAATTGGGAAGGGAATAAATTAGTATACATTGAATTTAATGAACTGAATACATTGAATTTAATGAACTATGCATTGAATTTAATGAACTATACATTGAATTTAATGAACTATACATTGAATTTAATGAATTATACATTGAATTTAATGAATTATACATTGCATTTAATGAACTATACATTGAAATCAATGAACAATACATTGAATTCAATGACCTATACATTGAATTTAATGAACTATACATTGCATTTAATGACCTAAACATTGAATTCAATGAACTGTTCATTAAAAATCAATGTATGGTTCGTTAAAATTTGATTTACAACTGGAATCAATGTACTTTTCATTGATATCAATGAAAAGTCCATTAAAATAATGAAAACAAATCATTGATATTTATTTAGACATTTTTAATGAATATAACTTCATTGATTTCAATGAACAGTACGTTAAAAACTATGAGCAATTCATTAAAATTCAATGATTTTTTTCATTAAAATCAATAAATTAATTTTAACGCATGCTGTTCATTAAATTTGTTTTTTCTGTGTAATATTGTAAATTTGCTACTTAAATATCAAAAAATTCTAAGATATTCTGAAATCAAAAATTCGATGCTGTATGTAAACTTTTGTCGAACACTGTTAAGTATTTTCTCAATGGGTAACTACATGGAGTTGTGTTGGGTTAAAAAAGAAATAACTTAAATAAAATAATAAAAATAAAAAAAATAAGTAAATATGGTTAAAGAAGGCTGTGAGTGGGTTGAAAAATGTTTTTCCTATTCATAGCAAACATCTTGCCTCAGAAAAAACCCGTACGACCTTTAGTTTCGACAAATTATCAGAGAAATTATTTGACCTTAAACACCGATTTTCACAAAATCCTGACGTGATGGAGAAATTTGGGTACCAGATTTGTGATGCAGAGCTGTGAATTAATTAAAAACTGTTGTCGGTTTCATGCACACATTTTGGCTGTCGCTTTGCGTAATTTATACATTTTATTAAAGCATTTAATGTTTTTAAAAATACAGCTTTCAAACGTGCTCGATGTTGTGTTTAGTTCGATGCTTTAGATTTTCTTGTGATAAATCCAATTGGCGCGCACCACCACAACAACAACCACTACTACAATCACAAAATAAAATAACAACAACTGCATTCATTCTCTGCTAAAGTTTTGCTCACGCGCTCTCAACTCAAGCGAGCTCAAGCAGGCTCAAGAAAATCATTCAACAACGAAATGTTGTGCGTGACGGTTGTGTTCAGCTGAAATAAAAGCAATCGGAGGCGGAAATAAGATTATCAAAAACGGTTAATTTTAAAAACGATCCTCAAAAAGAAAGGAGTTAATAGTGTTTTTTCAACTGAAATGAAAATAAAGAGCATTTGTGGAGAAGAAAAAAGTGATTTAAAGTGTTTTGAAAACAGTGTAAAATCCAAAGACTTAGCAAGCATATAGCAAAATAATGTGAAAAAGTACAACATTACAAAACTTGTAGAATCAACAAACAAAAAGTGCAAATAATGAAATGCAAATGAAAAAATTTGGAATTAATTAGTTGTTTATGCAAAAATCTAGACTTAAAATCTTCGTAGAAAAATGTAAGAATGTAAAATTAGCAAAAACACAGTCTAAATAAAAGTGAACAAAGTTGAGATAAATAGAAGTGCTTACTAAACTTTTTTTTTTTGAAAATATTTTTATTAAACATAAAAATTTTGTATATTCATAAGCAGGGTTGCCCAGTAATGATTACTTTCGTGTAATGATTAAAAAAAATTACTGATTACAATTAATCATACACAAATTATTGCTTGATTGCTTAAAATAAATCATTAATAACTTTAAAGTATTCAGTGATTTTTTTGAGAAATCAGTAATCATGCAAAAGTAATCAGTGATAAATTTAATTAATCAATCACTTTCCAGTAATGAATGAATTATTCTGATTAAGAAATTTATCAGTAATCAGGCTTAACCATTCGTTGATTGCAGATTTCTTTAACTAATATATTGTTTTATATGTGTCGTTCAACTGTAAAACTGAGACAAGTAAAATATAGAAAAGGTTTCTGAGTACTATTGTTACTTCTTTAACAAAACCAATCTAACAAATATTAATATCACTTTAATAGCTGCTGAAGAAAATATTCTATTAACTGTAAATAGCAATTGCTGGAATAATAAAATTACATACAAATTTTGAATTTTTTGTCTGACGAGAAGTAATCTGTAATCACCGCTGGGTCTGATGTTACGATTACTTAATTCCATGTTACGATTACTTAATTTTTTTAAAAAGCATGTAATCACCTTGCATGATTACTTTATTTTTTATAATCTCATGTAATTACCTTACCATGATTACTTAATTGAAAGTATTGTTATTTGGTTTTCTATGTGATTTTTCTGAATATTTAGAAAAATCAAGTAATCTGTGCAATCTGAATACATGTAATCATAATCAGTAATCGTGATTTGTAAACATGGCCATCCCTGTTCATAAGAATTTAAAACTAAGTTTTTCCCTGACAATTTGTATGAACATAAATTTGTACCTACTTTTTTGCACTTTGAAAAGTTCTTTTCGTCAACGATTTTCGATTACTTTTTGCAAACAACGATTACAAAAATTTCAAGAAACACAAATTCAATTCATATAGCTAAATTCATTAATTTCGATGAATTGTTTGCTATTCATTGACACAAGAAACCAATTTTTCAAGTTGAATTTGTTTTTAATGTATCATTCCTTACTATTGTACTATATCTTGGAAATGTTATCTCACTTTTGTTTGCTAGAAAATATAGATTTAAACGTAAAGGAGCGTATTCATTAACACATTCGTGTATTGATTTTCACATTTTCTTACTAACAAAAAATGCATTATTTAAACTAATATACAGTAAATTAATTTCAATAAACAATCACTTATAACTTATTATTAACGTGTTCATTCTTGTAAAAAACTTATTTTTTTAATCAAAGAAAAATTATTTTATTCAAGAATCACCTATAATTCAGAATTGGTTTTGCCAAATGTTGTCTTAAGTTTCTGCTTAAGATTGTGGATTAAGCAGAAACCACAGAAGACTACTGATGAGCTGGTGTTGTAGCCATTTAATTCTTAATTTTTGTTTTATTGGATGTTTTTTACAAAAAGAAAAATATATAAAAAAAGATTCTTTAAGTTTAAATTCCTTAAATATGATGAATAATCGGCCAAGTCTGTAGCTTATAAGCATGGATCTATCTATAGCTTATACAGTTTAAAGACATTGTTTAAAAATAAGTAAACAATTTTTTCTCTTATATTACGGCTTTTATCTACTAGGAAATTTGTGTAAAAAAGTGATTTATTAATGATTTCTTTTATTTTTCTTGGTTTTTTATTGGAAAAAATAGTGTCTAAACCTAAATTTTTGTAGAAAGCCTTTCAAATCAAAATCGAAGACAAAAATGATATTGTTTGGTCTACTTAAAAAATGTATTTTTTTTAAAAGTCTATAAAGCTAAAATATGTAAACATTTATAAAAGACACTACCGTTCGTGTGTGCAGTCATAACTCGAGAACGGATCGTTGATTTTCACGATTTTGGGCTTGATGGATTTGTATTGACCCAAAGAAGGACACTATGGAGGAAAATCCTGTAAAATTTTCAGGAAAATTGGAAATCCGGAAAGGTCCGGTTTTAAGTACATTTGTTAAGTCGCACAGCCTCAGAATTCAGTATTCGGCCACAATTTACACCTGCAGTTTCACTGATAACTTTTTATGGGCGTTGTACAAAGAGGCGTGGCACCTCACATACTCTCCAAATTTGCGATTTTGAATAGCTTTGGAGTTATATATAGGTCGCACAACCTCGGAATTTAGTATTCGACCTCAATTTACAAATGTAGTTTTACTGATAATATTTTATGGGCATTGGAGAAGTGGGCGTGACCCTTCTCATACAACCAAAATTTGTGATATCGAATAGCTTTGGAGTTATAGACCGTAAAGTCTGGGAATTCAGTATTCGACTTCAATTTAGAAATGCAGTTTCACTGATAACATTTTATCAGTGAAGGGCGTTGGACAAGAGGGGCGTGGTAGCAACGTGCTGGGTTTCAGCTAGTTTTATATAGATTGTGAAATTTTAAAGATGGATTCTCAACACAGCCAGAGTAAATAAAAGAGTAAAACACACGATTTTCTATTGTTGTTGTTGCCGTTTTTTTTTGTGTAGTTTCGTTCAATGAAACAGAAATAAACACCACGATATTTATTCCCCAACTTAAAACAAATAGTTCAAAAATATTGCGGAAAGGTAAAAAAAATATTTTTTCGTCTTTGACCATGAATTTGAGAGCCTTTCATAAAAATTTAGGATCAAGCATTTGTTTTTCGAAATGTTTATAAATTTTTAATAAAAAATTGATTATTATTTTTTTCTGATGTAAAAAGAAATCATGATGAATAAAAAAACCGTGAGTAAAACGCTTTTTAAACAAAAACCTAGTAGATAACAGCTAAAAAATGCACACGTACATCTAATAATCTGGTTTGGTTTAATTATAGGCTTGGCAATTTAAAGAATAAATGGAATAAAGCTTATAAAAAGTTTAGAAGTTCTAAGGATAATCAACGACTTAAGCAGCTTTATTAACTCGTCTCAATGAATTCAAGACACTTTACAAATTTATTTTTAAATCCTGTATCTTATCAATAGAAGATAAACTTAAAGAGAACCTTACATTTTTCTGCTTCTTCATAAATATGAAAAGGAAATCTAGTGGTATTCCTAATTCCATGTTTTATAAGAGGTCTAGTTTTGAGGATACTCTTACTATTTGTTATTATTTTGTGGAATCGGTTTACACGGTAGCAACATTCTCTTCGTCTGTTATTTCGGATCCTAATGCACTATTAAACTAAGGTTATCTCTTCATAGGGTAATCTGAGGTTGTAAGTTCATTATTGAATATTAAATCAACTTCTGAAGGTGGTATTGCTCCGATTTTGCTGAAAAGGTGTGCGGCTGTAATTTCTCGCCCACTAACTATTATATTTAATAAATCGCTTTCTAGCGGTACGTTTCTGAACGAATGGAAAGTTTCTTACATTGTTCCAATCCACAAATCAGGTTCGAAGCAAGATGTCTGCAATTATAGACTGATAAGCAAAATTTTGTGTGTGCCCAAATTTTTTGAAATAATTGTTTATGATAAATTATCGTTTTACGTAAAGAATGTTATTTCCATGAATCAACATGGTTTTATATCTGGAAGATCAATAAACACAAATTTAAATATTTTTTGTTCTTTTATAGTTAGAAATATCTCTGACACACTGATGTCATCTTCACTGACTTAGCTAAAGCATTTGATAAAGTCAATCACAAATCTCTTCTTCTTCTTAAGCTTTCTGCTTTTGGATTTCATTCCAGTCTTTTTTCATGCTTATCTCCTTAATCTATGGCAAAACGTTAATAATGCCTGTCTTACGCCTTTCAGGTCACTTCAGGTGTACCTCATGGGAGTCATCTTATCCCACTTTTATTTCCTCTCTTCATTAATGACCTCCCTCTAGTCATTGAGCACTCAAGATGCCTTCCTTTTGCCGATGACTTGAAACTTTTCAAGTAAATGTGCCAACGATTTTAGACTTCTTCAACATGACCTTAACTCGGTTGCTTATTGGTGCTTTACGAATAATCTTCCTCTTAATATGTCAAAATGCTAGTGTCTTTCGTTTTCTAGGTCTTCCTCCCCTATCTATTGGAACTATTCCATCAATTCTACCTCTCTTGAAAGAGTGTTCTGCAAAAAGAACTTGGCAATTTTATGGGATCCAAAACTGTCTTTTAGAAATCATATTGAACTAGTAATTGCTAAAGCAAACTCAATGCCAGGTTTTTTAAAAATAAATTATACTGATTTTTCTGATCCTTATACTCTTAAGACACTCTATTCCTCTAGTCCACACTGGGAATATTGCTCAACGATTTGGAACCCTTGTTGCCGACTTTACTCCAATAGATTAGAATCGGTCCAACGAAAGTTCATTAGGTTCATGTGGTTTAAATTAAATTGGAAACTACACTCTGTTCCTCAATATAGTACCCGTTGTGCCCTAGTTCGCCTCACTCCTATTTCTATTCGTCGTAAAATATTCTCCGCTATGCTTATTTGGGATCTTATTTATCATAACATCCAGTGTCCTGAACTGCTTTCTTAGCTTGACTCCCATACTCCATCCCGATATCTCCGCAGCCACTTCCACTTCCGTGAGTATTTCCATATTTCAAATTATTAATGAATTGCTTAGTGCAGCTGACCTAATTAGTAATATCTCTAGAAATACTTTGAAATAAAACCTTGGTCTAAGCATTATGGCTCGTGAGCATGGATCTTCTAATTTTTTCTGTTTTGACATATTTCTTCTGTAACATTTTTATTTATTTTTTTAACAGTTTTTCCATTTTATGAGTTCAAAGTTAATTTTTTTTGCTTTCTTATTATAAATAATTATCCACATTTTTTACTTTTTCTTGTAAAAAGCTTCTATAGTTTTATATTTAGTTCTAATTTAATTTAAGTAGTCTGTAAGAGTTACACTCTATTTGAAGAAATAAATAAAATAAAAGAGAACAATTTCTTTTATTATTTTTAACATTTTTCTCATACAGAAAATATAACAGAAAGATCCCAGATGATGAGCTCTAGAGTTGGCCAATAATTGATGAAATCACTCATATACAAATAATTTTTTTCTTAAATTCTATTTATTAATGCTTCAAAGTTAAACAAAAATATAGCTAAGGGCAAATTATCTGTTTATGTGAGTTTATTAACTCTTTACGTTAGTTCAATAAATCTTATCTTCGAAATTAAAATTTATATCCTTGATTTAAAAAAGCGATTCTTTGGCTGTAAAAAAGTTTTATAATAAATCAAAGACTATTCCTAGTTCCTTAACTTTAAAGAACATTTTATACGCGTATAAACTTATTTAGCAGCTTCAAAGAAGATTTCATACGCGTATAAACTTGTTCTTAAACATAACAACAGAGATTCATTGAACTAATGAACTTGTGCTTTGAACCAACTTTAATGAATGAATGGAACATTAGTACAAACACTTTTTTAATGTTATTAAGTACATTTTTATTTCAGTGTAAGAGCAATTCTTCGCTCATGCACATTCTCCAGTACTCTTTACGGTTTAATTTTGTTCAATTTAATGATTTGCTATCTTGTTCTTCGCAGTTCTGTACGACTGTTTTGTTGTTGGTGCTGTTGTTGTTGTAGTTGATACTGCTGATTTTATCTTGTCTTGTTTCTTTAGTTAAAATTTATTTCGATACAAATATTCGCACATGCTATGGCAATAATTTCCTAACATCACATCAAACATAACAAAATAATAAGAGCATCACATCGTTTTACAGTGATGGCTATTAAAAAACAAATAAATTTGAATGATGATTTCAATAGAAAGCTGAATTTGAATAAGTAATATTTCTCCTTTATGAACGTTGATTAAAAAAAAAACACTTTTTGTAATGATTTTAATATGATACATAACTAAAGTTAACACTTTATAAGCTAGTGGATAGATTTTTAACATCAATACTAGACGTTTTAGTGAAAATAAGATTTTACATGGATTTTTTATTAGAGAGCAAACCACAAGTCTTTTTCTCTGTTAAATTAAACATACCCTTTTCGATTTTTTGGAAATTGTTACAAATCTTTTTTCTTGGGTCCCCCTTATTGTTATCTAAACTTTTTTCTTAAACTTATGCCAAAAGGTAAATCCTCGACTCAAAAAGTTTATCTTTGAAAAAACATCGACCGTAAACGAAATTGCAGTACATTAAAACTAAATAAATGTAATTTTTACTAATGGCAGTCTAGCTTTTAAAACTAATATGAAAAGTAAGACTACTTATTAATTCTTTCATGCAAAATTAGCTAAAAGCAGATATGCACAACGAAATCAATAACATTTTTTGCTTCGTTGAGCATGAAAGATATATTATAATAATTATTATGTTTTTCTAAAAACGATAAAAAATATCAAAACAAATTTCGTTTTGTTGAAGAACGAGTTGAGTTGTTGAGTCCGAAACGAAATAAATATTTTTCGTTTTTTGTGATAATATATATATTTTTATTTTTCATTTTGCTTCAACGAAACAAAAATACAATTTTGGTTACCGTTTAAATTAACGTTAACGTGCATGCCTGGCTAAAAGTTAAAAAATAAAAAAAAAATTATAGTAAAACATAATCATAAACATAACAACATAATAAAAGTTGCTATAAACTATTATTTTGCTAATTTAAATATAAAAAATTTTAATTAATATATTTACTCTATTTACTCAAATTAGAAATTAACTATAGTAAGCTTTAAAAACGCGTTTTCAATTGGTGATTATTTAAAATACTTTGCAAGCTATAGCGTTGTAAATGATAACACTTATGTATGAATGCAATTGTTTGCTTTACTACCGCTTATAACTCGATACAGGGGAGACTGACCCTCAAACGTACCATTTTTTCTTGTTAAGGCTCAAGTAATCAACCGGCTTAGGATTGAAGCGTTAATCTGTAAGACCATGCATACTATTTATTTTGGTGGGACAAATATTCTTTCTGCTTATAAAGACTTAAACATGCGTACGACTTAAACATGCGAAAAACTGATTAAATTTGCTTCAAAAATAACTTAAGTAACGATCATCTTTGATAAATTTTCTACGTATTTCAAAAAGTACTTAACTACATTACATTTCGGTAGAATATCAACAATTTCAAAATCTAATAACAAATATAAGACACACTTCAAGAACAGCGACAACTCTAATTTTTAATTTTTTTTTTTGCAGATTATATGGGTTTTGGCCTCTTAACTCTTAATCTGAAAAAATTGCAGGCCGCTCGCAATTGGTTTAGAAGTTGGAAGACCTCCAAAGTTGGAAAAAATGGCCTACAAATCTTGCTATATTTAAAATTTTTCAATATTCAATAAGGTATCAAACATGAAAATACATGCATAACTTTTAAAGATATAAACATTTTTAGTGTAGTGCTTTCGTAAAAAGGAAACCACTAGTTTTTCAGACAAATTGTAAATATACGAATAGGTATATCTTAAAAAGTTATGAATGGATTTTCATGTTTGATACCAGTGTGACCAGAAGATTTTTGAAAAAATATGCTTTTTGTTAAAAAAAAATATGCAAAATATTCCACTTTCAATTTTTTATATTCCACAAAAACATTCCACTTTCAATTTCAAAGATATATATCTAAATAAGTCTAAATATGCATATACAAAAAACACAGAAGCAAGTTTAAAAACATTTATTTATTTGATTACTATCGCACTTAAATTTATTTTCTTCGCCTATAAAAAATTATAAACATTGTTATGGTTTTTTGAATTTCAAGTAACGATATATAATATACAAAACTAAAATTCAGGCACATCTTCGAGGTCAATTCTTAAATTGTTGCTTGTATTATTATCATAGAAATTCGCATTTCTAAATTTTTTTTATTAAGCTATCTGGTATTTGATAGGTATTACAACACCTTTTTTGAACATGCAGCCATGTTTTTACATTCAACAAATTATTTAAGAGTTTTTCTTGCATTCTATTTCGAATTTTCCTTTAAATAAGAAAGGTTCATATAACTAAAAAATTTCTCAACCTCAGCATTGCTAAATGGTAAGCTAAGCGAGAAAAGGACAAATTTTGATAAATCTTCAGATTCCGAACTTTGATCAATAACTTTTTTCTGCTTTATTGTTTTGAATCCACATTTTAAAATAGTTAAAAGAAATAGCTATTGTTAGCAATAATTTTTTTATTTAAAAAATTTTATTCACGATGTGGTGCATTTGTGATAAGTTTTTGCAAAATTTACAATACTTACAACTTATTGTGATCGAACCTTCAGTAAAGTACATATTATATTTTTAAAATCAGCTAACTTTTGTATGTACTTCTCTTTGGAAATATTAATTTAAATCATCATTTAACTAAAGGAAATCATACAAAAATTGAAATGAAAGAATAAATTATATTAATTTTTATTAAATAAACTCACAGCGTAGCCTTTAGCTTGCTCCATGCTGAGTAGAAATGCTTGTACAATCAGCTGATCCAATACACAACGAAATTCACACAGAATACAATAGTGTTCCATCGTTGTATATTTTCCACAGGGTTGTATTTTGAATACTGTGAATTTTGTTTTTGTTATATTACAAAATTTACTACAAATATTAAATTTATCAAAAATACACAATACAAGGGAAAATACAACACATCGTGAATACCCCTAATGTCTTCTGAAGTAAATTACTTACTGCTGTAACATAATCCATAAAAAAATCTAACCAAACAAACATATAAGCAAATTTACTTCACTTTTTAAGTTGCGTGAAGTTATTAAATGAATTGCAATAAAATTGACAACGAAGAAGTTAACCACAAAATGAATTCCTTATATTGCGTTTTACAAGGTGGTTCAGAGATGAAAAAATATAAACAAGTGTCGATAGCCAAAAAATAACCATTTAGTAACCAAATAGACATTTTTTATTGCAATTTTTGTGAATTTTGAAAAATATAATCATACGAAAAATATTCCACTTTTTATGCTGCATATTTTTATAAAAAAAATATGCTTCCCGAAGTTTAAATATGCCAAAGTGGAATATAATATTCCACTCTGGTCACACTGCTTGATACCGCGTTTAATAAGTACTGGTATTACCTTTTGATACCCATAATGCGGAACACTAAAAAAAACAGCAAGATTTGTAGGCCATTTTTGCAACTTTGGAGGCCTAAAAGTTCTAAACCAATTGCGAACGGCCTGCAATTTTTCCAGATTTGGATTTAGGAGGATAAAATCCGTGTGATCCAACAAAAAAATATTAAAAAAGAGAGTTGTCGCTATTCTAGAATTATACCAAATATTAAATTATTTTTACTTAAATTGTTTAAAGTAGTGTTCGTGGCCGTACGTGTTAACGTGCGTGACATGAACTTTTTTTAATTGAAAATAATTTTTCTAATTGGCCTTCACTTTTCTGCATTAGTATTAGAACTTGTAAGATCAGTTCTAAGAAATTTGTGAACAAACATGTTTGTACAACAAATATACCAAATCTTAATTACCCGTTTTTGTAACAAATATATTTGTCGAATGTTAGAACGTCAGAGTAGGTGTCTTGTGAACCCGAAAAAATTGTTTTAATTCAGTTTTACACACTTTTTTAAGAAAATATTTCTACTATAACTCGCAATGCATATTTTTTTTACATTATTTTATTTCATATAGTAAGTTATTTTTTGAAAAACTTATAACACCATCGAATTTTGAAATAAGAATGTAAGCATATTTAAATAAATTTAAAGAACTAATGTGAATTTTTACAAGCTTTCTATTTTTGGCAAAATTTCAATGTTGTAAGATCGGATTTATGTTTTTCGATTGTATTGAAAACTATGATAAAATTTGGAAAAAATTGGTTTGTGGAAGGCTATGTCATTTAAATTCAAAGGCCTTTATTTTTGATCTGTTTGCAAGTCTGATAGTTGTATTCGTTTATTTATTTCAATTTCATAGTTTAATTTAGAACATATCAGTTGTTACTTTCATTGGCAAAACTATTTCCATAGCACACTTGGTTACTTCCGTAAGAACTCGTTCACCCAATGCAAACAAAGTTCGATAAGATTTCGTCTCAAATAATTGAAAATCACGCTTGCAGCTACATTTATTTCAGCAGCGAACGAGCGCGTGCTGCCTACATACTATGAGATACATTAAGAAGTATCTTAATATGTTCAACCTACTCAGGAAACCACACTAAAACACATGCCTACGCACGATATGTTTGTCGTTATTTAATGCAGATAGATAGTTTTGAAAACAATAGATACAACTTTGCAGATATCAATGTATTAACACCAGTTAATTCAGTCAAACGTTATTCAGCATTCATTGAGAAATCCAAGCAACAAAAGTAACACGCTGTTGGCGCTCGCTCATACTGAGATAGATTCTCGGCAAATAAGATCGGCTAATTTAGATGGTTGGGGGAAAAAAAAATAACTTGAGCGAAAAACAACAAAAATAGCTACACAAAATATATGTATCTGTAAAGAAAAAACACATGTTTTCTACTAGCTTTAGTATCTGCAGCTAAGTTGCTTTGACTTTGCGCTGCGGCTGCTGCTGATTGTAAATATCTCTTTTTTTCAATTTTATTTTATTTTCTTATTTCATTTACGACGGCCGTAGAGCGTGCTCACGACGAAGCAGACAGCGTCTTAAGTAAATGTATCTTGTAGATACGTTTAGTGCTTGTTGTTTTAGATTCTATTTTATAGTAACTCGGCGAGCACAAAATTTTTAAAATAGCAGACGATTGTTTCAGTTGGTGTTGAAAACTCGCCGCAGATAGTTCGAAAAAGTTTTTTTGTGCAAAGTCAAGCAATTCGGGCTGGTAGTGTAAGAAAACCACAAATAATGATACATATTTAGTATATCTAGATAGACAGATAACATAAAGTATCTGTTAACCTTCAAGAATCCAAAAATATTATGCCAATTATAGCTTTTTGGCGTGTGTTGTGATAAAAAAAATTATACAAAGTTTTTGCAAATAAAGTAAAGTTTATAACTTCAATCGTGAAAATATGCAAAATTTTTGAAATATTCTTAAAGATATAAAAATTGCTGTTAAAAAATTATATATACATATTTAAACGTATCTAAAAGCATTTTTGTACATATATTAGTCGTGACTAATTCAAATTTGAATGTGTTGGCGCTACGTTCAAAAGTGTCTATTTTTAGCAAAATTTTCCATCTTTACGCGATTTAGATTTTTTTTTTCATATTTTATGATAAAATTTATGTGTTTATTTTGTGCAGTTTTTGTTGTATTGCAAGTTTACATAACTTACAATTAAAAAAATAAATTATAAAAAAAAAATATATTAAAGATTTCATAAAATACCAAAGAAAAACCAAGTTTGTGTCACTGTTATAACAAAGTAATGAAAAAGTGATGACAACATCTTGGGAACATGTGTAAAAAATGGTGAAAATTAGTTGACCAAATTGGCTTTCAAAAAACGTGAACACATGACTGCAAGGTCAACAACTTGCTTACGACGCACATTTATGGCCATCACTGTATATGAAGTAGAGCGCCAAACTTGCCAAACAATTCACGATTTTTTTTTAGTTTTTATCACTCATTTCTTCCAAAATCAATTAGTTTAAGGAATTTTGTTATAAAATCGCTTTTAATGCTTGTTTTTAATACAAATTCGAACAGCTGTGCGTTTGGGTTTTTGTTATTTTCTTAACTTCTTTTTATTGCCTCATCAAATTCTTGCAAATTGAATTGAATTCAATTCAATTTAACGGTTTCGCACACACTTTCATTTAAACTCAAACACACACACACACACAGCAAAGAAAATTATGTTTGTGTATGTGCGTGCTCACGTCATGTTTGGCATATAAATTTTTCAATAAATTATTTATTTACACAATGTTGTTAAAAATAGTGTTGTTTTTATTTCTACAAAAAATTAACCATATGGTATTTTTTGCTGATTGATCACTTATGTATGTGTTTGTGTTTATATGTGCGAGTGTGAGTAGGTGTATTTGGGCACCTACGTAATTAAAAACGAGTTGATCATACAAATGTTTAGCAGACAGTTGACATGTGTGCCAATACAATGGCAAGCTACTGTAAAACAAACAATTAACAGTTAAAGCTGAAATATAAACTTGTTTTTAGTAACCATATTAACTAAATAATACAACGACTGGAAATATAAATTTTCAATGGACTTGTGCAAACCTTCAACTTAAAATAAAGTAAATATATTAAATACTAAAGTAAGAAAGACCTCATACAATATTTTCAAAAATAATTTTTAAACGATTTTAAGATCTTTAGGCACTCAAAATTGGCACTGAAAAAATAAAGCAAAATATTTTTAATAAAAATCTTATAGCCAAATAAAAAAAAACAAATATCGAATTTTCTTAGACTGGGTCAAAGTTAAAAACCAACCACTTAAATATTTTTTTTACATTTTTCGAATGTATAACATATATGTATCTTAGAATATGGTATTTCATTTTTTAAGATCCGAGCAGTATAACTATTTTTTTTTCAACCCGAAGCTTACTACCTGCGCGCACGTTCATGAGCGCTCACAAAACTTTAAACTAGTTTTTCTCAGAACTGCGTTTTCACGGACACCCCACACGATTTTTCCGGAACCCGTAGGCCGATCCTTCTATGGTCTACGGGTTCGTAGGCCTAATAACCACATATTCTTCTCATACATGCTTACAAAATAGACTATTATCATGTTGAAATATTGAGTTTTACTGTATTTTTTAACAAATAACAGGGGAAAAAAACAATTTTTTTTAATTTTTTTGGTTTTTGTTACTTAAAACTAACAACAATTTTTAAAATTAATATCAACAGTCTTTTTTATAGCCATTGTACTACCGAATCTACAACACTTCGGTTTTCTGTTGCAGATAAGCCGTTACCGAGATATCAAGTGCCGATCTGTATCCAAATTATGACGTTCCGTTAAAGTTCGAATTTTGAGTGAAAAAACTGAAAAAATGAATAAAAAGTTTGGTATAATGCAAGAATAGCGACAACTCTCTTTTTTAATAAGATACGGATTTTAACCCTCTAAATCCAAATCTGGAAAAATTTCAGGCCGATCGCAATTGGTTTAGAAGTTATAGGCCTTTAAAGTTGCAAAAATGGCCTACAAATCTTGCTGTTTTTTTTAGTGATCAAAAGAAAGGTAATGCAAGCACCTATTCAAGGAGGTATGAAATATGAAAATTCAATGATAACTTTTTAAGATATACCTATTCTTATATATACAATTTGTTTGAAAAACTAGTGCTTTCCCTTTTACGAAAGCACTACACTAAAAATGTTTATATCTAGGGCTCGGATTTTGATGACCAAAAAACTGCAAAAAATGACATAAAAAATGACAAAAATGACATAAAAACTGACAAAAATTACCTTAAAAACGCAAACAATTGCATAAAAAATAACAAAAAATTTAGCCTTAAAAATAAAACATTACTAAATTAAAACATTATTTTATACTAGCATATCCTGTGCTTATCCAAGTGTATCTAACACTTGTTTCATTTTTCTCATACCCTTTCATCAGTTTCACCACGCGCAGAGTTTTTTCCATCGAAGTCTATAAACAAAGCTACTCCTTTGTCGAGAGGTAATGTTTTTGATTGAAGGGACTAGTGTTAAAGGAATATGTTTAAAAATTTGCATTTTGACATTTTTTAGTACGAAAAAAATAAAAAATATTAAAAAATTACACTAAAATCACCGCAAAAACTGAAAATGCTCTAAAAATGAAAAACATACAAAATTGACAGTAAAATTACTCAAAAATATCTAAAAATGATAAAAAATGCCCTAAATCCAGTAAAAATGGCATGAAAACTAAAAACGATGAAAAATGACGAAAAATGTCCTAAAAACATTTTATATTTGGAATTTAGGAAACATAAATGGACGTTTTCAATAAGCAGCAAATGTCTTAGTAGCAGCTGAAAAAAGATGACATGTCATCGAAATCCTAGCCCTGTTTATATCATATAAAGAGTTATGCATGTTTTTTCATGTTTTATACCTTGTTGAATAGGTAATATAATTACCTTTTTTATGATAACCATAAAGTTTAGTTTTGATGAAAAATTTAAAAAAATAACAAGATTTGTAGGCTATTTTTTCCAACTTTGGAGGTCTATAACTTCTAAACCAATTACCAGCGGCCTGCAGTTTTTTCAGATTTGGAGTAAGGAGGCCAAAATCCATACAATCTCCAAACAAAAAAAAAAATTAAAAATTAGAGTTGTCGCTATTCTTAAAATGTTTCCAAAATTTTAATTTTAGTAAGTTAAGACTTCATTTAACATCCGAAACAATTTTTATAAACATATCTTTCATAGCAAGCTTTCGAGAAATTCTCAAAAATAACCTATTTTTTGCCGACGAACTGGACTACATCTATATATGTAAAAAGCAAAACATTGCCTGTTTGTCTGTCTGTCAAAATAGGCATGGTCGCACTATAGTTAAGCTCACTTTTTGAGAAATCATTAAAATTGCCTACTGGACAGTTTGAGCTAAAATTTATGCTAAGTTTGTATGGGTACTATCAGCAACTGTACAAAAAATTGGTTTCCACGCTCCTTTTACCTCCCACAAACCAATGAAAATTCTTTATTTTCATATGGTTTGGCTCGTAAAAGACTAAAATTTGGTAATTTACTTGATATGGCTATTTTCGGCCACTGTACTAAAAATGGACGTGGTCGTACTATGTTTATGCCCCTTTTCCAAGGGATAAGCATGGAGTTAATCAAAGTTTGCCAGGTATAAACTTAATTAAGCTGAAATTTTGGCAGTTATTTGTTTTAAGTACGAGATGGTTTATGTGAAAAAAATGTTGCCACACCCCCTTTTACCGTCCACAAATCAAAAAACCTATGTTTCGGATGGTTTTGATCTTCTTATAATAAATTTTGGTCATTAAGTTCATATCGCAACTCCACTACGAACTACGATTAGCATGAAAATTCGTATACGGCAGTAAGGCGGCGGTCTGTCGTCAGCAGGACAACGTCATGATTTTTAAAAATTCAAATTCAAAGTGCGCTTAAAATACGTCACCTTATCTCTTAAATATCAAGTCATTATATTAATGTATTATTAAATTTCTTATAAACAAGTATATTTTTGTTAATATTTACAAAACGCATAAGAAATTTTTAAGAGTAAATTCTAAAATTACTTATTAAATATGATCCTTTGCGGCTTGCCATGCGAGAAAATTAAGATACAACAGTTTTTATTCTTCGGTTCTTATGGCCTTATTTTGTAAAATGCCCGCAATCACCTCATTTGGGATTTTTTCGTTTGGCAATTTCATTTCCATATGAATTAGAACAAATTCTCTCTCTCTCTCTCTCTCTCTCTCTCTCTCACTGAAATCTTACTTTAAAATATATTGCCAGAAAAAATAATCTAACGCAAGTGACTGCGTTCGTTTTACAAAATAAGGCCATTAATAAATTCATTTAAAGCTATAGTCGAAAAACTATTTTTTAACATTTATTTTAATAGAGTTAAATTGATTTTTCAAAATCATAAGTGGTAAATACAATTTTTTTATAACTATGTACTAAAATTGATTTTCATGGATTTTTGCATGATAACACGTTCTCACTTTTTCTCTAGAACTTCAGGAATTTTTTTAAAAGGATTTTAAAGTTACAAAAAGGAATTGTTTAAAAAAATGTATTCAAATACTTTAAACCTTAAAAAAATGATAATATAAGCATCAAATGAAAGAAAACAAACTCTCTTTTCAAACAAAAAAAATATTTTAAAAGCGTTTTTGTTCGGTAAAAAGTTTAAAGGTTTGGTTCGGTTAAAAGTAATGGAGATTCAAATAAATTGAAAATCATTTCCATAAATTTTCAAATAAAATATAAGTCAATCAAACTAATCTACATATTTGGTACGGATGTATTGTCACTTCGTATTTCTGATAAAATAGATTGTCCTCTTTCATTTAATACCCATATTGTAATTTTTTAATGGTTTTAAGTATGTATTTAACCCATTCCAGTCCGTGAAATTTCACCTCATCATAGGAATTCTTTCTTTTGGCGTTCTAGACTAAATGCTAGTAGCTTTATGTTTGAAATTTGGCTAAGTGAGGTAGAATGAATGGGACTTTAACTTTGATTCGTGAAATTTTGGTATCAACCGAAACGTACATCTCTGCATTATGAATGATTAAGCAGCAATTTGTGAAATTTCGTCCCATCGTTACATTTGACGTTCTAGACCAAATGCTTTTACCTTTTTGTTTGAAATTTTGTGAAGCGAAAAGAATGAATGGAGCTTCAATTCGTGAAATTTTGAGATCAAACAAAGTTTTCACGTGTGTATTATGAATGGTTTACCTGAAGGTAGTAAATTTTTTTTTCCATCATTATCTGGACAGGTAGAGGACCTACATTTTATATTATGTCTATTCTAGGTATCCATAGCTAACATATGTGAATTTGGACAAAATCCTGATGTTCTAGAGAAAAAATGATAACGCAGTCTTACGTTCCTTTGCCTCTAGTTTAACGTGTATATGGTTTACTAAGTGTGTGAAAATGTTTTCCCATAATTGTTGTACGGTGTAATGTACATGTGGTTCCTGTTTTCAAAAATAAAAATAATTTGTTCGTAGATCATTATTTTCGCTAAAAAATTGAATTTTTAACTCTTTTACAATTACTTTTTACAGTAAAATCTTTCAGCAATCTCGTAATGCTACAAGTTGTCGCTTAGTTAGTTAGCTTGTGGTGGGTCCATATGCTCTGCGACCCATAGGATATATTGTGCATGACCTTGATTAGAGCTCTAGATTTAGGGTTTTTATAAATTTTAACACTGTTTCTGGCTTGGTGTCCCAAATTTTTGGTGGAGGCACAAATGCCCCTCTAAAGTGAAGAAGTCAAAGACTGCAAATTGCCGAACATACACATAGAATGTGCTCTGGAGTTTTTTCCTCTTCCTCGCATTTCATCATGTCCGCAGACATTTGTTTCAGATAGGCCCATCTTTTTAAGAGTGAACAGCTACCTGTGAAAAAACTTTGTAGAGTTTTAACCTTCGTATACTCGCGCCAAATAGTGTACACTTATTCACGAGCACGGTCTGTGCGACTGAAAGTGCTCATGCTTTAAGTAAAATTTCATCTTAATATGAAGTTTACTGTTTGATGAGATTGTGTGAAAACATAGCAAAACAAAAGTTATTTAGAAAGGCAAACTTAATTCGTCGGTCTGACAGACCAACGCGCGAGTATACGAAGGTTAAGGTCGGCTTTAGTTAGCTTGAGTAAACCTTTCGATTCAGCTTTACTGAGATTAAGACATTTCTAAGCTTGCTTCTGTCCATTAGTATTGTTCCAGTGGCATTGAAATTTGTTATTTTCCCAGATCCTTACCTTTTTGAGAATGTTGCCTTTAGCCAGACTACAGGGCCATTAAGAGTTCAAGATGTTCCTCTTTTGACAAGCCAATCCGTTCTTTCATTGCCCTCGAATCCTTTAGGACCCGGTACCCACCACAATTCTATTTAATTGCCATTTCTGAAAGTATGCAGAATCTGCATTGCAGATATGTGCCCTTTTTTTAAGAAAGATCAAAGAACCAAGACATGCGCCTTATACAAACAAGGTTTGGTCTTTGACCTGAAAGGAAAGAATAGGTCATTTAGAGGAATTGATTGCAACCATACGCGAATTATTGATTAGGCGAACGAAACAACCGTGAAAGACAATTTGAATTGCTTTTAACCTCGGTTAGCATTTACAGCCCTTAGTTGTTCCTGTCCATTTATTCTACACTTTTCCACAATTTAGCTGTGGATTTTTTTGTTTTCCATAATTCTTAAATGTGCAGGAAAGAATAAAGAAAGTGAAAAGAACCATGCCCGATCCCGGACTCGAACCAGGGACCTCTGGGTTGATAGTCTAGCGCACTCTCCGCTAGACTACAAAGGCCCTTTATATATCCTACGGAAACATTTTCTGACAAATACCTCAATGGCATATACCTCCACCTGCAATATGGTTGGCGTGTGTCCGATGGGAAGAGCTATTTGGAAATTGGGACCGTAGATCCCCACTCCCATACCATACCTGTGAGCTAGGATCAACTGTAAAGCTATCACTTCTCCACAGTTACCTGTTGGGTATAACGACCTTGTAACGCTTCGAAAAGTTTAAATTTAGTAGCATTTTCTAGGATTTTTAGAAAGGGATCTAAAGGGACCTTCATGCGACCTGTAAAATTCCCTGTCTTGTAATCACCTATTTTTTTCATTCTTAGCGCACTTAGACACGCTTCTTTTCCGATAACAATTGTTAAAGGGGGTTGCCCAATTATTACACCCAGATCTTCAGTTGGTCACGTTTTCATGGCCACAGTGATACAAATTACCACCATTCTTTGTAGCTTTGTCAGTTGATTAGCTGCTACAACAATGGTTGTAAACGCTACAACAATGGTTGTAAACGTGCAATATATCATTTTTGGTTTGAGGCTCCACGTTTTGCCATGAAGGCGTTGACATGCATATAATACACGTGTTTCCCTGCCTGTAATTGAATTAAAGTGGGTTTTCCAAAGAAGTTACTTGTCAAAAGTCACCCCTAAGTACTTAACCTAGTTAGAAAAGTCAATGAATTTCCCATCTAGGGCAGGCTTTATCAGGCTTAATTTTCTTTTCCTAGAATATGTTTTGTCAAACATGTATTGTCATGATCATAACTGGAGGGCTATTTCAAAAAAGTTCAATAAAAGTAAAATTTTTTAAGTGTATATGATTTTTGCTACCTTCAAACAAAACTAAATCAAAATAGCAATGACGTTTCTGCAAAGCTATTTTTTATTTTTTTATTGGTATATAAAAATTTGAGCTTTAGACCATTTTTTAAAATTTTATCCAAGAATTGGATCAAGTCGGATACCACATTTTAGATTCTGAAAGCTTAAAATGCGCACAAAAGGATATATGAATATGAAAGCGCAGTTTTAATATGCATTTCTCCCCCCCCCCCCCCCAATACTTAAAAACTTCCTAGGTAGAATAGGAAAGTACGAATTTAACTTTTGGCTTGAATTCTTATTCCGTAAAATTGCACTATTATCTTACACAGACATTGTCTAGAAAGATTTTGAGAATTTTTGCATTGAAACTTAGTACCATGAACGTCAATTTCTACTTTTCAAAAAATGTTTATGGCCAAAGTCTTAATTGTATCTTAACTCAATAACTTTCTTGAATATATTTAAATAAAACCTCTTAACCCTAGTAGTAATTTATTTATAACTAGAGAATTTTGTACAATTATAAAAAACCATTTTGTGAAGAAGCGACAATTTGCTTAATGCAATTAAATAAATTAGTATTGATTTCACATATTCTGTGAACCAACAATTTGTAAATGCAAGAAATTGTTTCCCCTACCAAAAGTGTAAATAGTTGATTTAAAAGTGAAAAAGTTAAGTTACAAATGAAAAATGGATGCTGTTTTTTTTAATTACCTAACTAGTGCTTATTATTACAATAGCAGAAAATAATCCGCTCAATATTTATTTACCCTACTCTTTTCAAAAAAAGTATTACGTAAAGATGCAGGTATTTTTATAACAGAAATAAAGAAGGTAGTAATAAAAGAATTCAAAATATTGAAGAAAATCAAAAGCTTTAGCAAAACAAGCAGCAGCTGAATGAGGTCATACATACATTCACACAGTGTACCAACTCCCACACTGTTGGCCATAAAAAAATAAAACCACAATAAAACCTCCATAACAAGTAAACAAAAGAAGAAAAAAAATGTCTTAATATAAATAAAGATAAATAAAGCGAGCATGACTGATAACTTGTTCTTAAAATTTTTTGTGATATTTAAAAGAAAAACTGCATCATGTTACTTAAGATTCCAAGTGCAAGAAAAGCACAAAATTTTACAAAAAAATTATTGCTAGTTTATAGTTTCCTCTAAATTGTAAGAACAAATTTGGTTACAAATAGCTCGCTTTTAATTTTTGTCAATCATTTAGTAATATACTTACGAAGAAGTGGAAAATTTATTTCGAAGAAACCGTTTAAATGAAAGAAAATATCGTATATCAAACAAATGACACACATGATTGATTCTTCCCCAGATCGTCTATCGTTATAGATTGTTTTTTTCTATATTCTATTTTACGCTCGGCACACTTCACAGCTACACAAAACAAATTAAGATATTGCTTCGGTCTTGAGATGCAAGCTACTACTATTGGTAAGGTCTGCCGTAAGTACTTAATTTGTCGCATACATGCTAAACTCTGTAAATTAATTCTCCTAATAAACAAACAATTGACACGACAATCTACCTCTTCACCACGATAACCACGCTAACCACAAACTGGCCTCCGTTTCACATAGACTTCGTACCTACTCCCAACTGCAACATGACGCTGTGAAGTGTTGGCTACATTGGCATAAATTGTCACTTAAGCGCTTCTTAGCATATATATTAACACGCACTTAGCTCGATCACACACTGCAACATGGCAAAGAATCAAGAGCAAAACAAATTAAAAATAAAAAACTTCACTATGGAACAACATGTTAGCCCACATTAAAGCAGCCACAGCCGACTTTTTCTAGACAGATGCTTCAAAGTCAGAGCAATAAGCGCGATCTTAACAGTGATCAGTTAACAAGTCGGCTCACTCGCATTTTCAATGTGAAGAGATGCTGCGAGGGGTAGCAGTCAAGCAAACTAAGTCATGTGGTAAGGAAAGACACGCTAATCTGGCAACACTAAACTTGGTTGGTTAAATTGTTTTTTTTTTAATGTCTCAAGTTAAAAAAAAAAGTTCAGAAAAAATCGCTTAGCTCTGCTTTAAAGATCAGACAATTGAAGGTGTGCGTTTTTTTGCTGCTGCTGTTGTATCTCTTGTGGTATTTATTTAGTAGGCTGTCCTGTGTTAATGAAGTCGAGATACTTTCAGGTAGATTAGCTCAACACCAGCTGTTTTGTACTGAAATTTCTTATGAATCTACATCAGGACAAACAAACAAAATAAAACTAAAAAAAATCCGCTTCAAAAGCTCAGCTCAATTAATTAAGCAGAAACTTGATTTTTTTATTTGTGGTTTTTTACAGCTTAAATTAAAGTTTGTTGTTTTGACCAAGGTTAAGAACGACGTCATCAAATTATGCTTTTAAAGTTAAAGACGGCAAAATAAAAAGAAAAAATACAACAATTATTAGAATCATTTAACAAGAAAGCAACATTTAAGTAAATTTAGAGGATGCTTAGAGCTTTTATCATAGGCTCTACACTTGCTTTGTGATTTTTGGGAAGTCTTTTCCATAATCTTCTTATGAGATACTATAGATAATATGAAGCAAGGAATTCACAATGCTTTAATAATAATAAAAAAATGCGAATTTTTGACAGTTTTTTTATTATTATTTTGTGTTTAAAAAACAACATAGTTTTTTTACTACTTAAGTAGTTTAGTCGATTATGTTAAGTGGGTTATAAAAACGAAGAATTTATTAGTTTTATTGTAATCATTATTTTTTATTATACAAACTATTCAGGTGCTCATGATGTAAGCTTCAATGCGGGTCTTTAAAGAATTGTGCTTTTCAATAAAAACATAGTATCTTCAGAATTGCGATTTTTATAATTCTACATACTATTTTTATGGAGTTTTTATGAAACCTCCTCTTGTGATTTTCGAAATCTTAGCAGCATTTGGTTTTGAACTTATTGCATCATAAAAATGGAAATGTTTCAAAATGGTCGTGTTCTTAAGTTTTTTATTAGGGTAGGTTAAGGTGGCGGCCAGTCAAAGACCGGAACACATAGACCAGATATTTGGTCCGTTGTGATACCACATTGCATCTACTCCCCCTCTCCTAAGCACTGTCGTGAAACCAAACTGAACTTATAATAAAAAGCAGTAGACGCTTAACGTCTACCTCCTCAAGATCCCTGAGATCATCAAAAAAGAGGCTACCTAGATGCTTATGTCTTCTGCGGGCTAAGGCGGGGCATGAACAGAGGAGATGCGATACCGACTCCTCCTCTTTCTCATTCCTGCAACTTCTGCAGAATTCATTCGCATGAGCAACCATTCTAAGGGCATGTCTACCTTTAAGACAGTGTCCTGTTATAACGCCTATCAGAACGGAGATATCTTTCCTCGCCAAATGAGTGAGTTTTGTCGTTCGTTTTTCAGTAAAACTAGGCCACATCCATCTAGCTGTGTTAGAGGCAGCAGTGTTGCCACTGTATCTTTTCTGGTGAGCTCATCCGCTCTAAAATTTCCAGGAATGTCTCTATGCCCTGGTATCCAGACCAGATGAATGTCGAACTTATTGGCCATCTCATTAAGAGACGAGCAACATTTAAGGGCTGTATGTGATGTTAGGCACACACCTGCAAGGGATTTAGTCGCTACTTGGCTCTCCGTAAAAATGTAGATATCTTTAGTTGATACCTCACTATACCTCAGCCATTTCTCAGCTCTATAAATAGCCATTATTTACGCCTGAAAGACGCTGCAATGATCTGTCAGTCTAAATGAGGTTCTGATGTCCAAATCCGTAGAAAATACGCCTCTCCCGACTTTGCCGTCAGTAAAAATATGCGTACTAACTTGGCTTAGCGGCAGTAACCCGTCCCATTCTACTCTGATTGAGATTACTGTGTGAAAGTCATTCTTGACTGAGGGAGTGGCAAAAGTGTAATCAATGTTGCCAGGAACTGCTCCTGCAACATGGATAATAGATGAGTGACTTGTACGAGTTTTTAATTTAGTATACTGTGTTTTTAGTGCTGTCCACCACACACAAACACCGTACATCAAAATTGGCCTCACTCTAGCTATATAAATCTATACAAATCTATAAAGCTTTGTTACAGGAATATACAGCTGGATTGACTTTTCTAGTTCGCTCAAGAATACACGCTTTCTAGCTTAACTTTCTGTCCAAAATAATTCCCAAGTATTTTTCCTTTTCCAAGTATAGCTGAGTGCCATCAAGACGTGGATGAATCATGCGCGGAATTTTACATATCCTCGTAAAAAGGACCAGTTTATTTTTTTGGCATGTACCTTTTACAAACAACGTTTGGTATTTGACCTGAAAGGAAAGAAAGGGATAGATTATTTAGAGGAATTGATTGGAACCATACGTGAATTATTGATTAGGCGAAAGACAATTTGAATTGCTTTTAACTGAGGCTAGTGTTATGCCTTAACCTTAGAAAGCATTTCCAGCCCTTAGTTGTTCCTGTCCTTTAATTCCACATTTTCTATAATTTAGTTGTGGATTTTTAGTTTTCCATAATTCTTAAATGTAGGAAAGATCAAATAAAGTGAAAAGAACCATGCCCGAACCCGGATTCGGACCGGGGACCTCTGAGGTGATAGTCTAGCGCACTCTCCACTAGACCACAAATATCCAAATATTACGATCGGAGAGGGCTAGCCTAAGTAGCTCCGAGAGAGTATTAGGAAACTTTCCCTGTGCAGCAATAGCTACGTCCTCCGCATAGGCAATCCCCTTACAGCCCAGCTTTTCTATTTTCCTCAATAGTTCATTGACCACCAAGTTCCATAATAAAGGTGATGATATACCCCCCTGATGAGTGCCCTTATTCACAAATCTCCTGGCCTTTGAATTACCTAGAGATGCACTGACGATTCTGCTAGTCAGCAGGTTTTTTATCAGTACACAGCGTGACTCATCCACCCGAAGCTTCATAAGTGCACCAATGATTGCCCCCGGAAGAACATTGTTAAAGGCACCGTCGATATCCAGAAAAGCTACCATTGTGTACTCCTTATGGAAAAAGGAATCTTCTATAAAGCCTACCAGGGATTGCAGGGTAGTTTATACAGACCTACCTTTTCTGTAAGCGTGCTGTGAAACTGAAAGAAAATTTATGTCTATGCTACAACGAATATGAGCGTCAATCAGTGTTTCGAGTGTTTTCAGCAGGAAAGATGATAGACTAATGGGTCTAAGGACCTTTGGATAAGGACTTTATTGCGATATCTTACTCGCCTTAGGGTTAAATACTATCTCTATATCCCTCCAATTTGGTATTAAGTGTAACTTCTTTTATGACAATATGTCTTTTTTGGTACTTCTTTCATAGGTTCTTAGCATTACTTTAGTTTCGATTAGTTTTTTCCTTATTATATCAAGCTTTGAAGCTATTACATTTTTATATTATAGAAAAACTGTTCATTTCCTTCAACGATTTCTAAAGTCTATTTTTATTCACCAAATCTAATTCATAAAACATTGACACAGGGTTCATTGGTATTGACACAGGGGTCATAACTTCTTAAAGAATTACAATAGTGTTACAGTTACAATATACTTCGGTCGCAATTTAGTAATATTTAAAGAAGTTGAGATAATACTTATCATAGGAATGTTTTATTACTAGTAATTTAGTAATATTTAAAAAAGTTGAGGTTATACTTATCACAGGATTGTTTTATTACTAATGCAAACATTTCTCAAACTTTCTTACAAAATTTAAACTTAAAATTTAAAAATAAAAATTTCAATAAAACATGGTTCTTTATCTAATCGAGTATGTATAAACGGAGAGAAAAATTCTTTGCCCAGCATTTTATGCTTAAATCAAGCAAAGAGGCTATCGGATCTCATTCTTGCATAAAATTCTCAATTTAAGTATTTTAAGTATGTTGAGAAAATATACTAAACCAATGTCATTAAGAAAAATTTTGCTTAGTTCTAGCAAACCCCACGCCTAATGCGTAAGGTCATATCAACTTTTTTACAATGTTTTTAACGCCGATAAGGAGGCGTGGCCGGTATAGAAAAGTATAAATATTCTTGATCAGCAACACCTCCCTTGAGTCGATTTTGTCATGTCCGTTTGTCCGTCTGGTTATCTGTGATCACGATAACAGTCGTCATTTTAGAGCTATCGTAACGAAATTCCAGATTTAAGGTTTTTATTCAAAATTAAGATCAAGTTCGAAAACGAGCAAAGTTGAATAAAAACGACGCCTGACTCCCTTAGTGACATTATGAAAACGGTAAAATCTCCTTAAATTCTACAAAAATGAGTGCAATGGCTTTAAATTTATCAAATGCATATTAATATTAGCTAAAGATTCGATGTTTTGTAAAAAAACGACTAACAACTCCACCCATTTTCTGTACTAAGTGACGTCATCTTAATAGTAAAACCTTCATAAATTAAGGAAAAAAAATAATTTTTAAACTTGATATTTTACACATAAGCTTTGATAATTAGAACGCGCTTTGAGCTACAAATTTGATATATTTTGAAAAAAACCACGCCCTTTAAAAGTGACATCATCAAAATAATACAACATTCAAAACGTCGAATATAATAAAATACGGCTGTGGGGGTATTTTAACTTCGTTCAAGTCGAAGATAATTCCTTACTAGGATTTCTTGATTTTGCTCAATTATTTTCTTGATGTAAAAAACTTAAAAATTTTGCTTACTTATAAAAAAAAATTGGTTGGAAAAGAGACAATTTCCTGGATCCAAGTAAATCGTGTTCATTTGATTGGCTTTACTTTGTTTTAGGAGTTTTTCTAATGCTAGATTATTTTCAATCTATTATCTTTGGTCTTGGTCTTAGCAGCCATTATTAATATCATGCTTTCAAAAAGATATACAGGGTGTCCGGTGTAAGAGATAGAATGTTTACGGAGGTGAAAGAGGAGTTAGAGTTAAGCAAAAATTGTATGGTAGAGGTGATCTGTTTTCGCATCCTTAGGAGTTACAAGATTAATTGGTTGTTCATGACTTTGATTCACTTTATTGTTTTAATTGTAATAACATAAGAGTATTATAATTACACCATTTGAAAGAGAATGAAATTACCTTTCTAACTGTGCATCAACGAACCCATTCAACCTATCCATTCCTGAGCTATGCTCGTGTGCAGATGAAATCAATCCATGAATGTTGCGTTATAAATTAAAAATTTTTTTAGCAGTAAATTTGTGATTTTTTTAACTCACTTAAAAATTACATAAAAATTATAAGCAAATCTTTAAAAATAAGAAAGTTGATTGTACTTAAAAAAGTACACTTCGAACAGTTCTTTTAATTTTATTGATTTTTTAATTAATGATGTTTTTGAAGTACAGCGAACTTTGCTAGTTTTAGAGATATGCTTATGATTTTGATGTTATTGGAAAGAAAATGAAATAAATCACAAATTTGATGCTAAAAAAATTGTATTAATTTGACATATTTTTGAATCAAGTAAAATAATTTCTTGATAATAGAAAATTATTGTTCAACTTGTTCTAGATGAAAAAAGATGAAAATAGGTAAATATAGATTCATGTAGGTAAATATAGATACACAAATAAAAATAGTTAAAAGAACTAAAACCCGACTACTAAAAAGCACGCTCTAGAAAGTATGAAGCAAGATAATACTCTCATCTGAAATTGTTATGTTCAAACTATTCAAAATTTTTGTCTAAATAAATACTGTGTAGTTTTGACAAAACAACTTAAGTCTATCTGAAATTCATAGACAAAACCCTTTATGTTAATATGAAATTCATATAGACTTAAGTGGTTTTTTCTATGAATTTCAGATAGACTTAAGTTGTTTTGTCAAAACACCACAGAATAAATAAAATAAATAAGCAACTTACACATAATATATTTCATTGCATTTCATACATATTCATAGTGATATTCAGAAGATATACGTGTATACCTGGTTATAGTCCCAACCAGCGAACGATCATAACGCTTCCAACGACACCTCTTTTGTCAAATTATAATATGTAGCTTAGAAGTAAGAGTGGAACAGATGAAAGTACATGCATACCGGTCAAACACATTTACCGCTCCTTTTGCTTCGCTGTAGTGGAATAAAAACTGGCAGGTCCAAAAAATAAAGAAACTCTCAGGTTCTTAGTAAAAAGCTAAAATAGGTTAAATAAGGACTATACTAACTTTACTCTTAACTTTTTTACTAATGTCTATCCTTTTTGTAGTGACCACAAAATAGTTTCTTTACTTTTCCTTATATTTTTTGAATTTTCACAGTAGCAATTCTAAAGTTTAAAAATCGTACTTGATTTTTCCAAAACTCACTATAGTTTCTTAGTGACAAATTTAATATCATTGTTAAAGTTAAGAACTCATTTCGATAACTATAATAAGGAATAGGGTTTTTCAAAGTCAGAATTGTAGCCAGCATCCCAAAGAAAGTATTTTTGGGTAAAATTACTTAAATTAATTAGTTATTTTAAAAAGATATTGTCATTTATTTGCGCTGTATTCTCATCAAAAAGATTTTATACTATTTATATTTCAGAGAAGCGTCTTTATAGCTATTTTTAATAATATATGATAGTTCTATCATCAAGTTTTAATAAAAAAAAGGAACATTTTAAGAGAGCTTGAGAGTTTTTTATACTCTTTTTTAAGTAGATACTACATCGCAATTCTTATAGATAAAACTTGGTAAAGGGAATTCAGAGAAAAAAACTTGAAGTAGGTCACTTAAGGAAAGGCTATTAAGTATTCAGAATTTTGATAAAAGCAATTTTTTATAATAGAATGTGAATAAAAAAGTTTTAAATATAAGAAACAAGTTTACTGTAGCCTCTGACTAATATCAGCGAAAAAATAATATAATTTTTGTCAACGTACATATTCTAATGTTTCGTAAATAAAGCGAAAATTTTGTAAATGAATCGTTTGTGAATATCTGTTAGGAACAAGCCTACTATTATATAAATTGCTCCATATGCTAAAGGTAAAGTCAGTCAGACTCACATTGTTTAATTTTAATTTTCTTTGCGCTTTTGAGATTTACACATTTATATTTTAATCGATTAACTTAAAATGCCCAGCTTTTATTGTAGTTCTTTCCTTAGAATAGAATGAGTAAAAATAAAAAAAGCAAATAAAATATGTGGAAAATTAAAAATTGAATAATTTGTCCACCTGTTTTGAGGAAATAATAGGGGTAAAGAAAAATTTACCAGCTTTATAGAAAAAAGCAAAGGTTTAAATACATTTGTATATCGAATTTTATCTTTACCAACATGTGGAAATCATATTGTAATATGTATCTGAAAACCAATATATTTAATTTAAAATCAGTCGAAAATTTGAAATGAAAAAAGATATTCAAAGTAATAAAAAAATGCATAAAAGTTTTAAAAAATAATTAAGAAAATGTATATATAAAAATATATATTGACTTAAAATCATCGTTAAACTTAAATTTAAAAATCAAAGAAAAAAATTTATATTAATACCTTTAAGAATTTTCAGTGTAACTAATTACGAAGCAGCAACACCGTAATCCTAAAAAAAATTCTAAACAAATATTAAATCAATTTAACAAAAAAAACATGTCGCAGTGCTACTAAAATTTTTTAAATTGCAACATAAAACAGCAATAATAGTGAAATTCAGAAAAAAAAAATTCGAAATAACTACGACGAATATCAAATAACAAAAACTAAAAACAGCTTTTTTTTTGCAATCAAAGTGCAAACATCAGAGAAAATGGCAACAGAACCAACGATACGAAAAGCACCTCCCAGTAGGAGACGAAATTCCAGTACATCCGCAATGTCAACTTTATACTCCTGCCCATCAAGATCAATGCTAGTAATGGTGCTGTTGCTGGGCTGTTGCCTGGCTTACAGTCATGGCTATAATATTGATCTGCCCAGCTATATAAAACATACACGCGAGCCAAATACAATGTTTGGCTTTAGCATAGCGCTGCACAAAGGCAAAGGTGGCTATCCACAGGCCAATTCGTAAGTATTAAAAATTCAATTTAACTATATTACATATTCAATTAATATACTCAATTATTAACTATATGATAATAATTAAGGAAAAAGAAGATACGCATTTATTAGTTAGCAAGGGCGAGACAGGATGAAAATTATGGGGGTGCAAAGACCTTATTAAATATTTTTTACCATCTCTTTCATTTATACATTTTTCGAGTCGATAAAAGTATGTAGTTCAAATGAATGTATGGTGTCTTATTACCTGTGGCCGAATTATAGCATCCGTGATCGAGCAAAATTACGAAGGGCACGACGAGACAAGTGCCTATCAATCTTGTACAATTTTGCTCGATCACGGCTGCTGTGATTCGGCCCCTGATGTTTTTATATACAGGGTGTCCCAGGATAGAGTACAATTATTTGCAAGTGAAGCAAAAAATCGTATGGAAGGGGTCTATTTTCACATCCTTAGGAGTTTCAGGGATAATTAGTATTTATGACTTTTATTTACATTCAGCCCTATCGCGACTTATTTTTCACGCTGAATTGAAAAAGGGAGTTTTAACTTTTAAGATAAAGTTCAAGAACATTTGGAAAATTTTAAATGCAAATTTATTCAGCAATTTCAATATTAGTTTTTTTTTAGCTACTATTTCATGACTTTGATGCACATTGTTGTTTTTAGCAGAAAATCTAACTCACAGAAAACTTATTTTAAGAAATCCTTTGAAAGGTAATACATTGACCTTTCTAACAATGTATCCACAAACTCACCCGACTTATCCATTTATGAGCTGTGCTCATGTGAAGATGAAATCAAACCGTTGAAACTACTAAATTTCAAGTGTGGGCGTAATTTTCTTTGAATTTTGCGTAATAAGTCAGTATTTTTATTATCATCATATTTGTGATTTCTTTAATTTTTTTTCAAATGACATTAAAGTCACGAACATATCTTTAAAAATAACAAATTAAATTATACTTCAGAAATTTCTCTTCGAACAGTTGTTATAATCTTTCCTTTTTTTAACAAAATACTATTAAAATTATTATATTTTCAATTTAGTGTAATTTTTAAAGTAAAATCAACTTTGTTATTTTTAAAGACGTGTTTATGGGTTTAATGTTATTGAAAATATAATTAAATAAATCAAAAATTTGATGCTAAAATAAAATTAATTTATTGCGTGAAATTCGGAGAAAATTGCTCTCAAACTTGAAATTTAGTAGTTCCAACGGATTGATTTCATCTTCACACGATCACAGCTCGGCAAGGTTGCCAGTATTGTGGGGAAAATCCCATTCGTGGTAATTTTTAATTGATCTTGGGAATTTTTTTTGGGAACTCCCATGGTATTTTTTAATTCAGCGTGGTATTTTTTAATTGGCGTGGGAATTCAGTGTGATATTTTTAAATTGCATAGGAATTTGGGAATTTTTTCTTAAATTTTTTTTTCGACTTGTCGATGATCGACTTTTATATACAGAAGAGTAAAGCTATAAGTTTACGCTGTACATTTTTTCAAACTTACCCTTAATATAAGCGATTAAATTGCATATTTTTTTTAAGAACAAGTTGACATCATAAAATTGCATATAAACTAATAGTGCATTCTTTTCTGAACAAAATTCTGACCTTAAAATTCTGACCTTTTCTGAAGATTCTACATTTCTGCATGCGAGCGTTAACCTTACAAAAATTATTTTAAAATTAAAAAAAAAAAATATTTTGATTGATTTTTCGTGGTACTTTTTAATACGGGTGGGATTTTTGTGGGATTTTTAAATGCGTATAGGATTTTTGGTGGTATTTTTAAAACGCGTGGTATTTTTGTGGTAATTTTTAATGATCGTGGTATTTTTTTTTGGTATTTTTTAATTGCTGTGAGAATTTTTTTGTTTACCTTTAGCATGGGAATTTTGGTGGTATTTAATTTATGTTACTTTGGGAAAAAGGTAATTTTCGTGGGAATTGCTCCAAATTTTGGCTGGCAACCTTGCAGCTCGGTATTGGATGAATCGGAGGAGTTCGTTGATACACCGTTAGAAAGGTGTATTAAATACTTTATTAAACTAAGTTTGCCATAAGTAAGTTTTTCTGCTTAAAACAATAATGTGCATAAAAATCATGAAATACTAATTAACCCTTTAACTCCTAAGGGTGTGAAAATAGACCCCCTCCCCTCCCATAAGATCCCCTGCTCAACTCGAACTCACCTCTTTAAATAGTTGCACTCTATCGCGGGACACCCTGTATAATCGAGCTAAATCACAGAGGCTATATTATACACAGGTGTCAGTTCGAAGTTCTATAGTTAGTTCTATTCTCCGGACACTTGTACAACGAAACTTGAGTTTGAAGAGAATTTGAAGTCGAACTGGGACCTCTGTATAATATAGTCTCTGTGGCTAAATGGTAAAAAAAATTATCAACATATGTTTATCAAGCAAACGAAAGCCATGAGATCAAATAAAGGTATATTGATAAAATTTTAGTTAAATTCATTTTAAAATATGAGATTGATTGAAAATTTGGTGTAAAAAAATCAAAAAACAATTACAAAAACTCAAACCAAAGCCTGTATGACACTTCATTTTTTATCCAATTTTAAAATCTGAAAACAAGCGGTGCGTGGGCTAGACAGATATATACTGTAGGAAAAAAAAAGTATAAAAAACGTCAAGAACAACGCACTAGAAATACAGTCCGTTCCACATTTTTTCTCCCATTCGTACTATATGCTTACTCACTCACACTCAAATCTTTGCATTGCACTATTTGAACTGCTCTTTTTTCATTTTTAATTGCAAAAAAAGGAGCAATGAGTGAAGAAAACTCAACAAAATAATACAAAAAATTTAATAAAAAAATATAAAATGTTTCTTATTTGTGATCCGATATAGTGTCGAAAAAACGGAAGTGGAAAATATTTTGAAGCAGTTCGATACTGGCAATTCCCATATTTATTTGGTTACTACCGACACTCAGACCTCCATTAGAAACGGTATTAAAAAAGATTATTTTTATTTCTGTATAACGCAAAATAAAATAAAAATGTTCATATAATCTACTCCACGTAAATATATATGTTTTTAACTTTCCGTTTTAACAGTATTATACTATTATACAAAATTATGCAATATCGCTTTAAAAATACTGATTTGCTTTTGACTTCTTCAGCTCTAGTTTGAAAGAAAAAGGTAAAACCACATATAAAAAAAGAATTACATATAGAAACTACTTAAAAAGTCATCGATTAAATAAGATTTCCCACATTTAAGGGGAGGGGCAGCTGCAACTGCTCCTGACCCCTCTGCCTACGCCCTTATTAGTGAGTATTTTTCAAATTAAGTTCTTTCATCGGTTAAAAGCATTTAAAAAGGGATAGGCAAAATTCGTTTTGTTTCGAAGTTGGCACAACTGTTTTCTATACTGACTAGGGAAGTCAATCCCGGGAACCCGGACGATTAAAGCCTCTAAGAGTCCCTGGATTTTCTTTCCGGGATCCTCGGATTTTCAAATAAAAAAATGTCTGTTACAAATATTCGTGTCAATGCAACCATTTCAATTTAAGTTGATGTGATTATAGAAGTAGAAAAACCTTTTACTGAGACAGAAAAGGGAAACGGTTTTTTTCGGTGAAAAAGGACAAGAAGTATCTGAATATTGTAAACATAATGAGTGTGATTCACTGGAGTAAAGTCTTTGAAAAGTTTTGGAAGAACCTGCAAGTCGGGAAGTCAGCTAAGTAGTTATTTAAAAATTGTCAGATATTCAATTGTGCTCAGAATTTTGTCAATTGTGCTTCACTTGTTTTAAGGTGAAAGCAATCGTAGTTGAAACTTAATGGTTGCTTACGATTATACTATAAACATTTCTCCAACCAGCATAGAATCAGAACTGTGCTTCTCATCAGCTGTTTGTATTTGTAACAATATCCGAACAAACCTCTCTAATTTACCATTAGACGCGTTGATCAGTTTAATGCATAACTTTAAAAAAATTATATACATAAAATTTAACTTGGAAAGTTCTTTTCTAACCTTAATTTCCTTAAACACGATAAAAGATAAAGACCGTGTACCAAAACCCAGTGCGCTACAGTAACTTTAACTAACCAGAGTAACTTTAAACGCGTTTTTCTCGAAACATACATTTTTAAAACGGGTCACACTACAAGAAACAAACTCATAGACCGATTTAAACCGTTTGTATTGCAATACTACACATCTTTTACCATCATTGATGAAACAAAAACGAATTTTTTACTTAAGCTGATGATGCAAAATTAACATGCAAATTAATTTTATTGTATATATCAGGGGTGGGCACAAGTGAGGCCATTGAGAGCCACATTAAGACACTCAAAACCTCTGAAGAGTCACATCGTACTTCAAATAAAGACAAAAACCAAAAAGAATTATAATATAAGTTAAGGTATTAATATTTAAAAAAAAAAAATTAATATAAATGATGCACATTACACCTGCTTCAGCTGAAATATAGCAGGTGTCAAGCGGCAAAAAACCAGCTTAAATGTGAATATTGCTATGAAAGCTTTTTCCGAACATTCTTACTAAAAAAAAAGAATTCCATAAAAATATTAACAAATAGTTTCCACGCCAAAATTCTTTAACTTTGGAGTTTACTCCCTCCATCAGTACTTGGTTATCTCTTTCGCTGAATGATTTAGCCTGTATACTCCACATTCTGCGAAACTGGCTTATGTTTAAGCCGTGCATTTCGTATTCTTTAGTTTTGATTTCATGTGTGCCCAATATCGTTCAATATCGTCGTAACTCCGGGCAATTTGGAGGATTGGCATCTTTCGGCACTATGTTGACCCCATTTGTTATGTAAAATTCTTGGTTTTTTTTAAAAATAGTGTCTGGTTGCCAAGTCAGACCAAAACATCACTGGCATATCGTGTTTTTCAATAAAAGACAGAATTCGCTTCTGTAGGAATTCTTTTATATAAAATCGCCATTAATTATTCCTTCAGAAATGAATTTTTCACTTTTTAAACTACATACTAAACTAAATCAAATACTTTTGTATTGATACTTTTAATCAAATACTTTTGTCGCATATTTTGATGATTTTTGGTGACGGAACTTTCTATGCACTTTCCCTTTCTCTTCTGCTACTTTAAACTCCTGCTCAGGTATTTGTTTAAAGTCAGCAACGAGCTCGAGCAAATATGTCTCGTCGTCTATCGCACAGAACGCAAATTCTGTCAAAAAGTCGCTGTATAACTTACGAGTACACTTTTTTATTTTTCGTGCCTGACTTTTGGTCAGACCCATGCTTTTCTCTCAATGCTGGCATTTTTCTATACATTTTGTACCGTCGATCTTCCAACTTTTAACACTTTTACTTGAGATGTTTTGATTTTGCATGTGTGTGTCCAAAATTAATTACCTTTTCCGAAGTTATTTACTCTCCATCGCACGTATTTTGAAAATTATACTCAAAAAATTTAACTTTAATCGATAATAGTAACTGTTAAATCAACATACCAAATTAGCAGCTGATTATGTGATGGATAACAATGTTGTGCTATGGATAGTGCTGGCAAATTTCAGCTGAAGCAATTCTTACCTAGCACATGTATTTGCACACTAATAAAAAAAAAAACGTAATCATGTCCAGTTTTTAAACAAAACGAAAACGAGATATAAAACAAATTATTGGCCAATATTTTATAATTTTGTTTTGTATGGGTTCTGTAGCCTTTCGCAACTACAACTAGGAACACTACAATTCGAACAGCTGATTTCGGCATCCAGCTGAGCTTTTGTCAGACTTCTTTATAATCTGAGCTTACCTTGCAATGGTAGCATAAATAAAAATTACACCATAATAAAAGAGAACGTCCAGTGTTGAAAAACAAGATACACATTATCAGCTTATTCGTCAAATCGTTGGTCAAACAACAATAGAATGACATGAAATTTCATGGAATTTGAATTTAAAGAACAAAGCAGAAAATCATGAAATTTCTATTAAATTTGATGAGACATACAAAATTTTGACGTTTTTTTTAATATATTTTGAAATAACAGAATAAGAAAAGAGTCGCATTTGCCCACCGTTGGTATATAGTTATAAACTATTTTAGAAAACATCTTGTAAAATATCTCTCCACGGAGAAAATTGTTTGCTAAATTTGTATTGTGGTTAAGCAAAACTTGCGCTTGATTCTCAGCCACTTCAAAATTATGCTAGATTTCAGCAAAAACTAATCAAAATTTGTTAAGTTATTATAAATTGGAATAGCAAATTTTTATTAGTTTTTGCTGAAAGGTAGCGTATTTTTTGAAGTGAAATAATTATTAACATTAAATTAATTGAAAAATTACCACCATCTGGAGATTTTAACCTCGGCCGCGTGATTGTAAGTGCATGGGCATATCCATTCGACCATTGCAGTTGTTGACCAATCGTCGCACGGTGGGGCGATCCCATACAAAGGGTTGGACATAGCATATTGCTTTAAATAATTGATTGGAACTCTGGAACCATCTAATGTATTTTTACCAAATTGTAAACTTGTCTTCTTAAAAAAACTTCCCCTGAAATCCTTTATTCTTTATGACTGTAGCGGGTCTAGGAGACCCAAAAAATTCATGGTAAAAAAACCATTTTTTTATGTTTAGCTATATATTGTACCTGTATTTTATTACAAAATGTGTTTTTAAACAAGAATTTATTACCTTATTACATTTAAAAGATGTTTAAAGACAGCATACATCTCTATTTAAAACAAATTATATGTAATATTAAGAGCAAAAAATGATTTATTAATACCACACATAATTATACAATATGCTTAATTTTACACATTATCTGTAAAAGTTATGTTTTCACTTTCCTCATCAGAAAGCTCTTTTGCTTCAATCAGATAGCTTTGTTGTGATTTTTTATCAAAACCAAGGCTTGAAAGTACTGGATCTGAATTCATCAGAAGGGCATGCAAAAGATCTGAATTGCAAGCAGATCTTGAAAATTTTCTCGTCTTGAGAAGTCTGAAAAACCGAAATAGTTTGTGATTGGCCTCTTGCGCATCCTCGGATAACTGACCTATGGGTACTATCGCTTTTTAAACTATATTCGCACTGTGCATTAATATTTTATGTACAGTAACAGGAATGTAGTACCAATCATAAAACTCAACGCATAATTTTGCTGTTTCTAAACAATAATTTTTGAATTTTGTGATATTAATTTTAAGACTAGCATCTGGTCTTAAAATTAATATGTGAAATATATTAAAATTTTTACAAATTAATGTAAAACAAAATAATTCTTATATGTTATATTAAACTTTTTACCTTAAATATAACATAACATCGTTTAGTTAAATTTTCGTCTACTCCACTGATTTCTGAACTTTTCTTGTAATTAGTAAAAAATCTGCGAGCAGTGTTACCGTCATGACTTTTACCAGAGCCTTGCAATACCACGTCTATTAACAAACATTAAAAAATTTTAATTTCGTCGTTAGCAAAATAGTATATTGGTGTTGATTCAAATGCTTTCATCATAATCTTTACATATTGGTTAATCTTTATGGTACCGATTTGTTCACCTACTTCTGCCACCTTCATAAATACATATTGCTTGCACTGAACTTTTAAAATATATTTCATATAAATTATTGACGGTTAAAGATATAACAACTGCGTTTATTGGCACATCACGTTTAAGTGGATTTCATACCCTTTATCTGTACTGTACTAAAATTTTTGACGATATTTGCATCGTGTCCAAAATATATCTCAAGAATCAGACGTCTCAGATAAATAAACAGTATAGCAAAATATTTGCATTAAAATTGTCTACACTTATTTAATACAATAAATTTACATCACTTTACTAGTATGGATGCTATGCCGCAATCAAAGCAAAAGATCTATTTTTTTCCGTTCACAAAAGGTCATGGAGCCGGGCCGGAATGGGTTAACAAATATATTTGTATCCCAAACTTGTCCATTATCCATTCTCAAGTTTTTATCGCTAATAAAACTGAACCAGTTCCTGTTGTTACGCTGTCATAGGCAAACTTTGTGAGAAATGCTATAAAACAACCCGAGGAATACAGCTTTGATAGTGAAATTCTCAGAAGGCGCTAGATGGCGCGCGCTAATTTTTTTTTAAAACATTCCTTTATATCATTTTGTAATGTAAGGTATTTTGATCCTGGTCAACCCTGGCCATTTTTTTATTTTTTAAATTTAATAATTTTTAACATTTTTAATTTTTATTCCTTATCGCAATAAAAGGATAGCAAAAAACTTAAAAACAAAATATCTGGTTCAAAAGTTTAGAGTATACCCTTTCATAAAATGTAAAGACCTGTTCAATTAAGCAGTTTAACAAAATGTAATAGGACTTAAAAAAAAGACTATATTTTCTTTAAATTATAACATATCAACTTTGAGGCTTTACAAAAACAAAAGTACGCACTTAAAAATAAAAAAACTGCCAAATTCAAATAGTCCAAATATATTTCTATCGAAATGTATCAAAATATTATAATAATTTGCAAGTTGCACTTTTTTCTGGATGTCCAACCCTTTGTGTGGGATCGCCCCACCGTGCGTCGCCTAGTTGTCTTCATTAAGAATTGACGTGTGCTCGTGTGTTTAGGAGAAATTTGCTTGAATTAAGTAAAAATTTGCTATTTGAGTTTATAAAAACTTAGCAAATATTTGCTTGAATTAAGTAGAAATTTGCTTTTGCATTTTATAATAACTTAGCAAAATTTTGCTTGAATTTAATCAAAATTTTGCTTTTTCAAAAATATATGAGGAGTGATTTCAATTTAGCAATCTTTTTCTAAAATCACACCGTGAATTGGCAAAGTTTTTCTCCTTTATTTAGCAAGCAAAATAATTATCTCCATGTCCCTTAAACTGTTGTGCAATATGAGTATTATTTTTTGTTCTTTAAATTAGTAAAACTATTTATGTCATTATTACATTATCTAAATTTGTTGTGTTATAAATAAGAAAAAGTGCTCTTATCAAGTAATTAATAATAAAAAAATTGTATCAAAAACCTTTTAAATTATATATTTTGTTAAGTTTTCAATCCCGAGCTTGTCCCGGGATCCCGAGTTTGAGATTTTCAATCCCTATAATCCCAGGATTATCTAATAACTGACGTTCAATTTGAGCGCGATCTGTCATTTAGTTTGCTTACAGTGCTTTACTTTTTTGACAGAACGTGCATGCATATTTTCTAAGAGGAATGCTCTTTTATCTTGTCATGGTTATTTTTTATAATTAAATTGCACTGTCTACAACTAGATTGTCGGATAATGTTTCACCCAATAAACTAGCGTGACACTGAGGCAGGAAATTGCCATGCATTGGAATATCAATCAAAACTTAGGGTTGCCCTTAAAGTCGTATCTGAGCACCATCAATCCTATTAGTTTTGTGCCAGAGAAATAATGATGCGTGAAATTTAGAATGACACAATATTAATGCACCATTCCAATCTATACTCGCCATATTCAAATGATATCAATTTTATAAATATAGTAGATGTGCGCTGAACCAAAAAATGAAATAATTTGTCTATAAAAAAAACAACTTGAAACGTATTTTCATTAACAGACGTTACAGTTTTAACTATACCTATGTATATCTTGTAGATACTATATGTATTTTCCGTTTATCAATAAACTCTCTGTCACTGTTGAGACCGAACCAAAAAACTCATTAATTTACTGCCAACCTTATTGCAATTGACTGTCGCGGCTGTTGTATTATAATCTGAATGTTAAAAAACAAAAACAACTCAAACATAAATATAGCAATTAGGTGAAAAACTTGTAGACGCTTCGGTTTTAAATATCATTCGACATTCACGCGTATTCAATTACGTGTAGATTTTTTTGATCGCCTCAAGTAGCCACCCTAGCCACCAACAGCGACTTGAGGCATTCCCTCTATAATGTGTTTATGTTTTTTGTTTTTTTATTTTATTGTTGTTGTTGTTTTTGATAGAAATTTTAATAGTTTTCTCTCAACCCACCTTTTTTTCAAGAAACTTCATTATTCTATGTCGAAAATTTTCCCGCCTTCGCTATAGTAAGTTTAGCTCTGCATGCCTCTAGCTCAACTTTAATTTTAATACTGATAAGTAGCAGTGTTTTTTGTTTTTGTTTTCCTGTTCATAAAGCATATTCGTAAAGTAAACATATCTTTATTTTTTATTATAATTTGAAATGTTCCTGTGCTTGTATTAACTGTGGTGCTGGCTGCTGTGAAGGAATTTCACTAAACATAGAGATTGGCTTAAATTTTGAGCACGAGCTGATAAAAATGTGGTTTGTTTGTGTTGTTTTTTATGAAAACATTTTTGTTTATAGTGTTGAAGTTATGTATTCTTGCCTCTACAGAATAATTTTTGATTATGTGCTCATGTGAGGGAATTTCATAAAATAGTATCTTAAAGTTGCGATATGGAAAAAAATTTATATTTCGACTACGAAGACCAGCAGTGTAGTTAAATGACAAGAATAAGTAGCAATTGTTTAAGTTTTGAAATAATTTAAAATTTTAGATTACCTACTCATGACCATGATTCAATTGAAGACATGAGTCAATGAAGGCAATATGTCGCAAAATTTTAATTTCGAGATAATTGAGTACAAAGTTTCGTAAATTTGTACTGAAATCTATATTATATAAAACTTTGTGAAGAAGTTATTTTCTAAAATAGCAACAAACACGGTTGTTTAGAGGTTTAAAATGGTTTGCATGTACATTACATCTTCTTTCATGCATAGAACAGCGAAAATCCAAAAATGCGACATATCGCCTTCATCCACTCATGTCATCAGCTACTATTAGGTTGTCCATTCTTTTGACACACCCGTAACTATGTAAACCAAAATATATTCTCGATCATTTCTTGCTCAGAATTAAATGACAACCAGGGTTTTGTGGTCCTTTTTGGAAAAAGTTAAGTTCCAGTTTTTTATTGCGTATTTTTTTAAAAAGAAAGTAAATCTATATTATGCTATTAGCAAAAAAAAAAAAATAATAAGTGTGCATTGCGTTTATAATAAAGGTCTGCAGCGAACTATCCGTTCTACTTGTACAAACAGATATAACAAGTAAAAACCTGATAAAATTGGTACAAATACAAAAAGGAGTAGAACATAACCATGATTCAATTACTATAGGCTGTCCATTCATTTGACGTTTACTCACAAGAATAAAGATATACACCCGTAAAATTGAAGAGGAGAGCAAAAGAGTAATTTTTTAATGCCATCAAAGTAATCAGTTGCAGTAAGGATACATTTCACTGCTGCTTTTTCTACTACGTCCTGCACTGCTTGTTTGTTTTGATATAAAATTTAAGTGAGTTTTTAAAAAACTAATTTCAATATTTTGTTGTGCAAATCTATTCACACCGCTGACGGCTTATGAGATTAACTGGCACATTATATTTTCGAATTTTATCACCAAAATACACTGTTTTGCAAATACCGCACGTTATTTTAACAATTACAACTTAATAGTAGCGATTTATATTTCAATTGAAAAAAAACGACTCGCAACAAAATTTAAAAACAATTTTCAATAATAATTATCAGAGCAATAATTATTATAAACGCATTGCACACTAATTTTTTCCTGCTAACAGCAAAATATATATATAATAACTGCAAAATATATATATATAGAATAACTACTTTTTAAAAAAAAATACACAACAAAACACTGAAACATAACTTTTTTTATAGAAGACCACAAAACTCTGGTTGTCATTTATATTTGAGAGAGAATATATTTTTTTTTACAAATTTACGGGTGTTATCAAACGAATGGACAACCTATAATAATTGAATCATGAACAGAACCATAGTATAAGGATAGAGGTAGCTGCTGCGCTGACTGTGCTCTCTTTCCATACTGCCATGTCTGTCAAATTTAGTTGTGTGGCGAATGGAAACAAAATAAAATAAATAAAAATTTTTGATTCGTTTTGACATTTTCGGCAGTATGCTCTCATCTGTTGCATCTACCTGTACTCTTCTACCATGAACAGAACATATGCTTATATGCTTTGGAATGAGCAGAGAGCTTATCATCTCTTTCTCTGGCTCTCATTATAGTGTAAGCTTTTTTCTCTTTATCTGTTCCACTAAGCGGAGTATCTGTTTTAACCCTTTTTTAAATGGATATATCCATTCAATATGGATATTCCAGATCGTTCTCTTTGTATTGATGTTGTGTTTTTCTATTTCTATTCTACTAAAAGAAAGTAATGGTGAGTGTCTTTCTGTGAATGGACGTTTTTCGCATTTTTGGCAAATTTAAAACATAAACAAGTACTTAAATGCATTGTACTTACATAAACTGTTTCTTTTTTTGTTGTTTATTTCGCTCTTTATTCTTTATACTTGCTACGTCAAATACTCCAGATGTTACAAATAAAGATAACAGTATTATCAATATATCTGTTTGTTCTGTATGTGCTCAAACTAGTATTTTTGATACTTGGTAATTTCACTCTCTCACATGGTATAATTATTTGACAAGAAACAGCTAAAGAAGTTGTAGTTTGCTGCTGTTGACTAGCTATGTGCTTATTTTTAACTTTTCTTTGATTCATTAAATTTGTTCGCGAAGTTTATTGTAATGTTTTTAGTTTGCTGCAATTGACTAGCTATGTTTAAGTCGTTGCTTATTTTTTCACATTTCTTTGATTAATTGCATGAACAGCTAATTTTGACAACTACCCATCGCCGCTCGTGAGAAAAAAAGCCAGTCTACGCTACTACCTTGCCAGTAGTTGTGCCATGCTCTCTCGTACCTATTCCATCGTTATCTAAAAGAGAAATATTCCATGCATACTCAATGCTTAGAGAGCGAAACAGATACAAGCAGATATAAGAAAAAAATAACAACACACAATTGGTGTACTTGGATGGTTCTTTGCAAAGCTTTAGTTTATAATATTTATTGCTTTTATAATAACCAGTATCGCTTGCGGTCGGAATTCGACCAACTGTCTTTAAAGAAGTGTGCAAAAATGAACACTAACGTAGCGTATGTTTAGGCACTCTAGCGTAGTTTTGAGAAAACAGAACACTAAAGATTCATAGCAAAGATGACAGCACTTGTTTGTAATTTTTGTAGCCTTGAAGTTTGTGTACCTTGCATAACATAAACCCTTTATTATAATCGTTTAAAAATTAAAACAATCCTTGTAATTCCGTAGTTTCACTGGAGGAACCGCTTAGCAAAAATTTTTTCAGCAGAGCTTATATCGCTCCCGAATTAACCTCTAAAGAAGTAAAGTGTATGAGCTGGTTCTATTATTGGTCCTACCAACATTTCTTTCAAACAACCCCTTTCAATCAGCTTTTTGGAACCCTCCCCCCCCACAAAAAAATCAATAAATGAAGAAAATTGTCGGAAATAGTGCATAGCTGTTATTACCCCGGAGGTGATTCTTGGATGAGTCAAATATATAAGATGGTCCTATTATGTTTTCAACCTCAACATTTCTTTAAACATTAATCTGCCTCACATGGTTTCTCTCATGATTAAGCATTTTTTGGAAAACAGAATTTTATTTTCTTATTTTTTATTGTTAAACAGGTAATTTTTCCAGCTTTACCTTTTACCATAAATATTATTTATTTCGTATTTTTAATGATTTTCTTCGAACCCCTAATTTGAAATTAATTACTTTACCACAAGGGATGAAACCTCAAGCCACCAAAATTTTCAAAAATTATTTTTAGAATAGAGTCTGTTTAATTACCTTTTCAACGATAGTTCAGACTTAACATTCGGTTTAGAAATGTTTGAGATATAAATTTTCGTAAAAATCAATTTTCGACAATTTTATTAATTTTGTGCACTCTGTAACTCCGCCAAAAAATATGTCAAACTTTTTCTTTCCAAATTAAGTTTTTAATTTCAGTCAGTGATGCTCCAGGTTAAATTTCTTTCAAGTCGGAGATGGTCATTCCGTTATATTGTATTTTCTTGTACGTTTAAAATAGAATTGCTGTATACCGTTATTATTCCTAATCAACGTCTTTTCTTGCAAAAATACGTTGCACTGAGAAAATATATAGTTTTCGAGATTTCGAAATAACGGGAATTTTTCATAATTTGCTATTTATAAGAAATTTCACCATCACAACATATATCCAATTATGTTACATAAAAAAAATTCTTATTGTAGGGGCTATAGAGGCTAAAAAAGGCCTGCATTATTTTTTGCACATCTTATCAATGTCTAAAATTCAATCTTACATTATGTTCTTCCATCTCTTGTAGGTAAGCCTTCATTTAGGAAACCCTCCTTTTCACGATTATGTTTCAGGTCAAAGGTCACCAATCTAAAATCAAATATGTTGTGCAAGCCTCCTCATACAGACTGGAATCCCTTTCTAAAATGAAAATATACGTTCAACGCTCATATTTCGGGTCATGTTTCATAATGCAACCCAATTTTTTAAGCTTCCATAAAAATTTTATTTATTTAATATTAAGATTATAAAATATTTTTATTAAAATATAACAATAAAAAATAAAACATGTATAAAATTTAAAAGAAACATACATTTTAATACTTCTGTCTTTTATTTGTGTTGCTATTGCCCTTTAATTATGTATATTTTATAAGAATAATATTTAAACAAAGGCAATATGCAAAACAATATAAAATTGCATATAAAAGGAAAAAAATAAATAACTTGTTTAGTTTGGTGTAAGATAGATTATATGGGTTGCTTTTACCTTTTAATTAGTTATATTAAGCTATCAATGAACGTTGAAAAAAAAGATTTTAAGAATTAAAACATTTATCTTAACCCTACAAATGTCGCGCACCTAGATTTTACATGCTAATGGCATGCATATGCAGTCCGGCGACAACTGCAGGGTTAAGGACTTGAAATTTTATTTATGTAAATAATACAACATCCAAATAAGTTTCTTTAATGCATCTTCCTCTCGCTAAGTGTAAAAACAAGTAATCGTTTTCAGACAGGGTCAAGACATTTTGGTCCCAATTTATCGAAAAGAAAAAAATCAAAGTGCATATTAACTAGAAAGGAACTATCTTCGACTGGGCCGAAGTTAAGATACCCCACGGACGAGTTAGAGTAATACCGTTTTGGTAACCTCACTTTGTAAGGGAGGTAACCGTGGTTTTCATTCAATTTTTCCTAATGTAGTATTTTAAGTTCATTTAAATTGTTTTAGCTTGTGTGCAAAATTTTTAGACATTAGATTAATTTTTGCGGAGTTAAAAAAGATTTTAGCGTTTTAGTAAACTCACTTTGTATGGGAGATAGACGTGATTTTTATTCGACTTTTACAAACTTCATATTCAAATTGCATATTAAAGGTTAAAGCTTATGTGCAAAATTTGAAGTGATTAGATTAATTTTTGTGGAATTTAAAGATATTTTACCATTTTGATTAAGTTACTTTGTGTGGGAGGTAGACGTTATTTCCATCTGATTTTTACTAATTTCATATTCAAAGTTGATATTAATTGTTAAAGCTAATGTGCAAAATTTGAAGTCACTTGATTAGTTTTTGTGGAATTTAAAGAGGTTTTACCGTTTTGCTTAAGTCACTTTGTATGGGAGGTAGGCGTGGCTCAATCCGATTTGGCTCATTTTCGAACTTGACCTGCATTTTTTTAGAAAAAGCTAATATATTGACTTTCGTTACGATAGCTATAAAATTACGGCTGTTTCATGATCACAGACAGACAGACGGACATGGCTAAATCGACTCAGGAGCTGATGCTGATCAAAAATATATATACTTTTTTATACCAGCCACGCCGCCTTATCAGCGTTACAAACAAAGTCACAAAGTTAATATACTCCTATTACGTTTTTTAAACGTGGAAGTATAATAAGGGTACTTGACGGTACAACCTTTACTAGAATTATTATGTCTCGTTACACTTTGCAATCGCTACGGGAATCTTAAGGGTTAAAAATACCAGATTTTCTTTTTAAATCGCTCAGCTATGGCAGACTTCAAATATTTTTCACAAAATTTAAAAGTTAAGCATAGTACTCTGTTCAGTTTCATGTGAAATTCCACTCAAATTTCTATACAAAATATGGAAGCTGCGAAACAAGCGTGGAAATTTTCACAACATTTTCGTCAGAGCAGTACTCTGTTCCGCAGCGTGAAATTATCGCAACATGTTTCTGAGCAACATTTTTTCACGACAATTTAGTTTTATTGCCTATTTATTTTGAAGTGAAAAGAGAGAGATCATATGAAATCTCCCAACATATTCTCTGAATCTCTCTGGGAAACGTTGCCATAGGAATTCCTAGCAACAAACTTTAAGTCAGAAATTTCACGCAACAAATAAATAGGTGTTGCCAGCGAAATTTCACGCAAACGAACAGAGTACTAGGCTTTACTTGTAAATAGATTGCTTAAATGTATATTTTGATAAAGCATAGTATTCTGTTCAGTTTCATGTGAAATTCCACTCAAATCTCCATACAAAAAGTGACAGCTGCGAAACAAGCGTGGAAATTTTCACAACATGTTCGTCAAAGCAGTACTATGTTCCGCTGCGTGAAATTATCGAAACATGTTTCTGAGCAACATTTCACGACAATTTAATTATACTGCCTATTTATTTTGAAGTGAAAAAAAAGATAATAAAGAAATATTCTCTGAGAAACGTTGCCATAGAAATTCCTCACAACAAACTTTAAGTCAAAAATTTCAAGCAACAAATAAATAGATGTTGCCAGCGAAGTTTCACACAAACGAACAGAGTACTAGGCTTTAGAAATACTAAAATTATTCTACTACTAAATTTTTTTTCTTTAAATAATTTTATGAGCATGTACAAAAAATTTAATGAAAAACCTGAATGTGATTTTAAGAACTTTTAAAATAAAAACCTTTCTTAAACTAGCTGTACAAAATAACACAATGTTTTAAACACATGAATACTTCCTTAGAATTACTGAGATATAATTTTTATAATACTAAAATAAAAATCTTTTTTAACTAGCTGTACAAAATATGACGTGAAAAATATAAAACTATAAACTTTTTTTAACCTATTGTAACTGTACAAAATATTACAAAATACTAACTTAGAAAAACAAAAATGTGAACTTAAAAAATTAAAAAAAACTTTCTTAAACAAGCTGTACAAAATATCACAAAATTCCTACTTAGAAATACTAAAATTTTTAAGCTAATTTAATTTTTTTAAAATAATTTTTTAAACCTTTTGAATGATCTCATTTAATTAATTTTTTTTCATTGCGCATTTATTCACGACAATTTAATTGTATTGCGTTTTTATTTTAAAGCATAGTACTATGTTTGCTTGCGTGAAATTTCCCTGACAACATTCATTTATTTGTTGCGTGAAATTTCTGACTTAAAGTTTGTTGCGAGGAGTTGCTATAGCAACGTTTCTCAGAGAGACTCAGAGAGTGAGTTGGAAAATTTCATATGATCTCTCTCTTTTCACTTCAAAATAAATAGGCAGTACCATGGTAAAATTATTTGACAAGGTAGCCGTGACAGTTTTTTGGCGATTGGTAGTTGTCAAAAACAGCTCAAGAAGTTGTAGTTTCCTGCTGTTGACTAGCTATGACCTTATTTTTAACTTTTCTTTGATTCATTAAATTTGTTCGCGAAGTTTATTGTAATGTTTTTAGTTTGCTGCGATTGACTAGCTATGTTTAAGTCGTTGCTTATTTTTTTGATTAATTCTTCTTTGATTAATTGCATGAACAGCTAATTTTGGCAACTACCCATCGCCGCTTGTGAGAAAAAGCCAGTCTACGCTACTACCTTGTCAGTAATTCTGCCATGGGCAGTGCAATTAAATTGTCGTGAAAAAATGTTGCTCAGAAATATTTGTTCACTCAACAAATAACATGTAATAGATTCTGAATACATATGTAAATAGATATTAAATTCCTTCCATCAGATCCTATAATATTGAAAGAATGCTTTGCCTTGTGTGTAGAATATAAAAATAAATAAAATAAATTGGACATTTCAGCCCTAGAAAGGACTTTGACCGAGCTCTTATTGATCAATTGTGTTGTGCGTATTATTAAATGTTTGAATAAAGATGATCTAGAACTGGACCTACGAGCTTAGTGCCGACTCCTGCAGAGAGGTGTGGAAGCCGAACCAAAATATTAAATTAATTGAAAAACTTTTTGTCAGCTAGGAATTGAACCCGGACTACCGCAGTTCCATAGCTTACGGGCCACGCACTTTTAACAGTTGGCTGCGGCCTCCCCACTATATGTTATTTAAAAATTTACAGTCTCGTTTTATATGAAGTCAAAAGTAATGCAAGAAATCTAAATAAACCATTATTTTTAGCATCCTTGATTTATAAAGGATCAACTATTAAACCACTAGAGATGTTAAAGCCATTGCTCTGTGTAATTAAAATCAAAATTCCGGCTGAAGAGACGAACACCTAACACAGACCTCGGTCGTGCCTGTCATATCTAAATTCCATTCGGAACAACAAAACATTTGCTGCTGATTTGTTAAATGTGACTTTACTAAAAATCCACCTAACCTTCTTCATTCCTTTTCCTAGAGGAATTTTATGTACCTATAAAGTTTATAGATACATAAAATTTGAAGATACCAACTTATTTTTTCGTTATGTTTGAAAATTTTTAATTAAGTCGAATGTAAACAAAACAGCTCTTATCAGAGTTCACACGATTAATTATGACATCCACACAAAAGAACGCCAGTCACTCCACTCTACTATTCACAGATAAAGATAAAGATTTTTCACTTGGCGCTCTTCAAACTTATCTTCATTTAGAGACACTTGATTACTTAAGCACCACTTAAATTATACTTCAGTCTTGAGTAAAGAACAACTTCATAAATATTATCACACTTTGTACTGAGCTACACAGAGCTGTGAACATACAAACTCTATTTCGTTTTGATGCTATTGATTATGCAAGAGCAATCAGCTTGTTTTCATATATTGTACATTTATTTTCTCTATTTTTATTAGTTTCTATATTAACCCTGAAACCCCATAACTTTTACTCCAGGCATTGACCCATAATTAAAAAATTTTAAATGTTTTTCATGCCATTCTGAAGTTATTGCTGTATAAAATGTCTAGTTATGCCATATTGTATGACTCCATCTGCTTCTGTTTTGCCTGCAACCACATTTAGCATAATGCAGCGAAAATTCTCAGATCATTACCGCAGATTTTCGTATTGAAAACCTATAGTTTATTTTGTGGTCATAAGACTTAATTGAATAGACGAATGCTTTCAGTTTTTTTCCCCTTAAAAATGCACTTTGAAGTGTCTTTCTAGGTTTGTGTTATGGTAGTGGTCAAAATTATGTCTGGCTGAATTAGAAACCAGCATTTCTTCATTAATTTGCATTACTTTTGCGCTCTAATTCACATAAATTGCTGTGCTTACAAACAGTTAGAATTGGAAAAAAAAATGGTTTTTATTCAATCTTAAGATGTATCTTTTGTGGGTTGGCGCGCTGATGAAAATAATTGTTAACACAATTCGCTTTATACAAGATCGCACAAACGAACAGCTGGACGGACAAATAGCAAGGCAGCTGAACTGCGGTCACTCGCAGCACTCGATAGTGACTTTTTCGATTCTCTCACGTATGATGCATAGAATGCATTTATGAGATACACCACTCGACATTCACAGTGGTATCAGCCAAGCAACATGCCATGGAAGCTATGTTTATGTTCGACCAGGAACAATCAGACATTGAGACCGACCGACAGAGCGCCCAACTCATAACCACACCACAATCGCAGACACATAAATTTTCATTTGGGGGATTTGAAAGGAAAACTTATTTGACAGAGATCACTCGGTCGGATCGCGTATCCGTGAGTGAGTTCATTCGTTCGTATGTTCGTTTGCTTGGAATTCGAGTCAAACTATTTTGCGGCACTTTTTTAATGCTTGATCGCTGATCTGCTGCTCACTAGCTAGCACAAGGGTGCAAAGGCTATCTCCAGTTTTTTATTATTTTCTTTTAATATTTCTAATAGCACTACATGGTTAGCTGCTGTTGGCTAGTTGAGTGTGTATCAAACAAGACTCATCAGCTAATTACTGTTTTGGGAATTTCTTTTTATGCTCTTCTACTCGAAGAAATATGAGATACTTAAATGTCTCATTGACTGGCAATAAAATGGAATTTATTGAATATTTATTATTTATAAACAACAATTTAAAGTGATTAACAGACACTTAATAACAATGTTTGAAGTGTAATTAAAAGCACGCAGTCGCAGTTTAAGGGAATGAAGCCAAAAAGTATTCATAGTTAAAAGCAATGCTGGCAACGAGTAGAGGAGTGCCATAATTTTTAACTATCGTATCTGAGTTATATTTGACTTAATTTTTCTAAATTGATCACCAAGGAATCTATACTAATATTTCTATTCTGTCATGAAAGTACCGAGAATTGTTTATTTAAAAAGCCCGCTTAAAGGTATTGTCAAAATTCTTGCCAGAGTGTCAGACAGTAAATAAATAATAATATCTGAGCGTTAAAAAAATACGTGGCTGCCGTAGCCTACTGGGTAGAGTGCGTGGCCCATAAGCGAAGGAACCGAGGCCGAGTTCAATTCCTAGCTCAGACAGAATGTTGTTTCAATTAAATTAATATTTTTGTACGGCCGCCACCTCTCTGCAGACAATTGCAAACCTTAGATAGTAGAAACTGCCATGTAAAGCTTTTTGAGAACAAAAGCCGTTCGGAGTAGGCATAAAACTTGTAGGTCCATTTCTTGATAATTTGTGTTTAAACATTTAATAACACGCACAACACAATTTTATTGATTTACGTTCAAATTTAGACGCTTTCAAGAATTAACTTATGGTTAACATAAGGTTTATAATTATCAATGTGATAATAACATAATTAAAACTTTAGTTTTTTATGCATATGTAAACATAAAAAAATAACATAAGCATAAAAAACTAAAGTAAAGCAAAAATACAACTACAACAGGAAAATATGAAAGGGAGAAAAACTGAGAAATTGACACTGAAATCTCATCGCTTCTGTGGTGTAGTGCGCGAATGCGCTTGCACGGCATGTCACGGCCCTGGTTCGATTCCCGCCGGCATCACAAAGATTTCTGATGAAGCCTGTAGCAGGGCCGAAATTGCAATAAAATTAGCTAGTGATGTTTCTCTTTTCATATTGAAAATGTCTAGTTCATATTGACTAAGGATAAAATACACAAATTTGCTGCAAAGGAAAAGACGGGGAAGACTGAGAACAAATATACATTGGGACAACGAAAAGATCTCTCGGAGTAAGAATAAAGGAACATATGGCAGATATAAAAAACGAAAGAGAATCAACGGGACTCGCTTAACATATTTTTGAAACAAGGCACACAGCTGATTTTGATAAAATTCAAATTCTTGACAAAGAGAAGAGAACAAACAAGAGACTTATATTAGAAAGCTTACGAATACAAAAAAACTAGGAATAACTATGAACACGAAAGAAGACAAGGATAATATAAATCTAACATACTCTGTGGCAATTTAAATTCAATAAAGGGTGCAATATGAGTTTAGGCATACTTGACAAAAATTGTCTAATAGTGACGTTCTATTTGTTTAATGTTTAGTTGCTTAGTTTTTTTTTAAAGAATCACAAATCACCAGTTTTTAATGTAACATTTGAATTTGTAAGTTTTCTGTCATAATTTTATTTAATTTTCTTATACATATGTATATTTAAAAAAATTCATTGTATCTATTGATCGTCGTCCTGACCAAAAAGTCTTTTTGTATTCATTTTTAAGATGAATTAAAATTTCCCTGAAGAAGCTGAAAAATAACCAGTGAAACGTCGGAAGAGAAAAATTAAATAAATTTTTATTTGCATAAAAAACTATAGTCCATTCAGCCTGAGCGCAAGTTGCAAGAAATTATTGAAAATGTTGTTGTTGTTTCTTTGGAAAAATTTGTTAGACAAACTAATTGTTCTAACCAAACCTAAAGCTCAATAAACGATTTTAAACTATCAAACAACTAGAATTTGTATTTAAAATCAAGAATGATTTAAAATATCAAACATTTAGAATTTGTATTTAAATCATAGAAAATCAACAAAATAAATAACAAGGTCATATAGAAAACTTTCAATTATAAATTATTATAACAATTTATAAAAAAATGCGCTAGTTTTTCACCTGCGGCGCTGTGTTTTTTTAGCTATTTTTGTTAAGAATATGAAAAACAGTAAACATTTGCTTTTACAATACTGTTTTTACTTTTTTTCATTTGTTTAAATTTAAATTGGAAGAATAAATCCATATAAAGTTACAGATAGTTACAGATAAATACCGACGTTTGAGTCCACCTCTTACTAATTAAAGTACGTTTACACATAAGCTAATTAGCTCATATTGGCCAAAAATCTCAAATGAGATGCGAAATTGGCTCATTTTCTATACGCATTCTAATTTGAATTTCCAACTCATTTTACCGAAATGAGTAGCAAATGAGATAAATTGAAAGCGTTGATGTTGAAATAACTAAAAAAGCTGCCGATAATATTTTATTGTAATGTTAGGTGATTTTAATCTGCCTGACTTGAAATGGGAATCTTCGGACGATGATATATATTTTTTGTGCATCTAATTCAAAGAATTAGAATTAGAAAGCTTAAAAAAGCTGACTTTTGGAAGTTGAATCATTTACTTCAAAGTAAACTTCATGTAACTTTAGAATATGTTAATAATAGCTGCGTTCCTTTCGCCATAATATAATCGCGATAACAAATTTTCTCAAAGGAACGGCAAGAAAAACGACTCGTAGAGGGCACTACCGTTGTAGTCAAAATTAAATTCAAACAAACAATCATGATACAATAACTATTAGGTGTCATGAGAACGTGTGTCGTTCAAAACTGTTGTGAACTTTTATGGTAGCGATACCTTAGTGAACGATGTTTTTCTCTGAATGCGTCTTACTCTAAACGTCAGAAAAATTATAAATTATTTAATTTAATAATTAATATTATGCAATTATATAAATAATTTAAGTGCAATTGTTGGCTCCGCTGAATGCGTCTGATGTGTGTGACACACGCGGTTTGTTTTGTTTTCTTTTGTTTAACATTCAAAGGTTGCAGCTCGTGAGAAAATAGGTAGCTGTCATGGTTACCTAATAGTCATTGTATCAAACAAACAAGTAATTCAAAAAATGAAATGTCAGCTCATAAAAATATACAGGTGCGGCACCTGTGTTTCAAATTTTATAAAGGCTATATCACAATTTTATATGGATACCAAAAATAATCCTATTTGTTATAGGATTATTATTTTTGTTTTTGCTTTGCATGTAAAAAAAGTAATCTGGATTATTTTGAAGCGAATGGAACGCAGCTAATAACACTCTTGATGATTAAATAAATTATTTTTATATGGAAATCTTTGCTATGTTTTCTCTGTCCGTGCCGTATTGCCTCAAATTTACGAAAAATTGTGCTTACCCCTGGTACACAAGGGTGTTAAAGATTCTTCGCAACAGCAGGAATAGGGCATGGAAAAAATATGTCTGTAGCTTAGACTTGAATGACCTAGAAATATACAAGCGTTTGTCTCTGGATTTTGAAAATTGCTCAGCTACCTTATACCTACCAAAACTACTACCAAAATTATTTAGACAGTATTAAGCTGAGAATATTGTCTGATCCAAAGAAATTCTGGGGTTCCATAAACACCAAAAAAAAAAAAAATCTGATGAACTCCCTTCATCATTTAAAACTTCACACGGATTTACTGACGATCCCGTTATAATTTGTGGTCTATTTGCCAATCTCTTTAAAGAGTCATTTTGTTCAGACTCTTTTAATCCAGATGAAGAGTACTTTGAATATATGAATTCTACACCCAAGGTATCGTTAGATTCTATATCCTTTACTTCAGAGAATATTTTAAAGTATATTAGATTGATCGATGAGGATTTTAATGCTGAACCTGACGGAATTCCTGCCGCAGTGTTAACACGATGCGGTTCCGTTCTAAGTCAACCACTGTCCATGTTATTCAATAAATCAATTAGCGAAAATGTTTTTCCACTTTTTTGGAAAATATCTTTTATAAGTCCTATTTATAAAAAAGGTAGGTAAAACGATATAAACAACTACAGGCCTATGGCGAAACTCTTGTCGATTCCAAAACTTTTTGAGCGGCTCGTTTATGATCGTGTGAAAATTCACTGTGGGAAGGTCATGACAACTCGTCAGCATGGATTTGTTACTGGCAGATCCACTGTGTCTAATCTCCTAGATTTTACAACGTTTTGCTTAAATTCAGTTTATTCAGGCAACCAGGTCGACTGTATTTACACTGATTTTAGTAAAGCATTTGATAAACTGCCACACAACTTAATTCTATTTAAACTAAAGTTAATGGGTTTTCCACAATTTTTTGTAAGCTGGATTCAATCGTATCTGACAGAGCGATCTTATCAAATGCGATTTCGAGGCGTATTGTCAGCTGAATTTATTGCTGAATCAGGTGTTCCTCAAGGTAGCCACCTTGGTCCACTTCTGTTTATTTTAGCCATTAATGATATAACCCACATCATCAAACACTCTCATCTACTTATCTATGCAGATGATATGAAAATATACAGAACAATAGATGCTAAAGACAATTCATTTGAAATCTTTTGAAATTTGGTGTTCTAAAAATAATATGTTTCTTAATCCAGGTAAATGCCAAACTATCACCTTTCTCGAAAAATGAATAATTTAATTTTTGATTATAAGATAAAAGATATTGCTTTAAGTCGTGTAGATGCTGTCAAAGATCTGGGTATATGCATGGATTCTAAGCTATCGTTTAACGTTCATATTGATTACATTTTTAAAAAAGCATCTTCTATGCTCGGGTTTATGAAACGCTGGGCCAAAGAATTTAATAGTATGATCACAACTACAACGCTGTATTATGCAATTGTGCGACCTCACTTAGAGAAGTGAGGTCGCATACTCTATACAAGTCAAGTTTGATCCCCAAGTTACAATGTACATGTTGAACGTATAGAGAGAATCCAAAAACGTTTTGTTCGGTTGTCTCTAAGAGGCTTAAGTGCAACTGACACTTTAAACCTTCCTCCTTATGAGGATCGTTTAAAACTATTAAAAATGCAATCTTTGAATGAGAGAAGGAAGTCTGCAGATATCGTCTGTTTACACCAACTCATAACTAGTGAATTCGATTCACCAGAACTCCTAACTCTCATAAATTTTAACACTAACGGTAGAGCAGTAGAAATGCTAACAATTTGATTTACTTACCTTTTAGTAGAACAAATTATATGGGTACTGCTCCTTTAAATCGCATGAGTAGCTTTGTTAACAACTGTAGCTTGTTTGATGTTAACTTATCGGAAGGTGAACTCAAAAGTAGATTGAAAACTAATGTATGATTAGACCTATGTAAACGCATGGTTAGAGCCCAACCCATATTATGGTGGGTAAATTTTTCTCACTTTGGATTGTTTTGGACCACTCTTATCGATATCATTGAGATATTTTAATGTTATTTGGGCTGGTTCTTAAGATGATCTAATGCGGAGAAAGTGCGAAAAAGTTGTAGTAGCTGAACTCTATTGCTATTGCATGTTAAAATAAAAATGCCTTGAAGTTTTAAGATGATCACAATCGGTCAGTGCGTTAAAAAAATATAACCAAATATCAAAAATAGGTGCTTTCAGATTTTCTTGTAACTCTTAAACTCGAGCTGATGGAGAGTGCAATTTGTCATTTAAATACTGTCATTTTAAATGAAATTTGGATATACACTAAATTATTGTAGAAATTATTTGCGATATCACATTTTTAATTTAATGTTTTAGCCCGAATAACTTGCAATGGAAACGACAATAAATGTTTCTTAGCATTTTTAAGTGAAAAAGCTTAGTATTAATAGGAAACTGTTGAAAATTTTGAGCGTCGGGGGGGGGGGGGGGGGCTTACACCCCTCTAGCCACCTGAATCTTCGCCTCAAATGAATAATGTACATTACTAGTTATGTTATATACTGTACTGGAATCGACTAAAGCAGTAATCCTCACTGTCTATGCCCGCGGGCATTTGAGCTTTTGAGCTTTTGTGCTTAAAAGCTTTCTGTATATATATTAACTCACGGACGAGCACTGAACTGCTAGTTCTATTGAGTCAGTATCTATTGAGATTTTATGCAAAACAGACCTACGTCACATGCATGCTTATTAGATTGTTGTTGTTGCTGCGCATACGCAACTTATGCTACACTTATAAATATATAAAGGCAGTTCACGATCTTGTTGCATCGTTGCAAATACAAAATAAACAGCTTTTACAAAAACAAAAAGCATATATTGCAAAAGCTTTTCAATGCCTTTTTTAATTCTATGCAAAATGTCTCTTCCTGAATGGGAGTTGCAATTTTTTTTTTGCAGAAAATATTTTTTCTGAACCGCAATGTATGGTTTGCTACCGAACTGTTTCTGTTCGTAAAAAAAAAATATTGAACGTCATTATAACGCTTGTCATAATATAATATACACAAAAGTTGAAATGAAAATGAACGTAGGGAATCAGCGATTTGCTCAAAAAAGCGTTTATTGAAAAAAATAGCAAACTGGCTACTGTTCAAATGAACAGTTATCCATAGAAAAATGCATTCAAACTACAGTCCGTTAAACACTTTTTCTCAAAAAAAAAGCAATATATAAAAAATATTTAGCTTAAACAATTATTAATTATATTCCTTGCTCAAAAACGAAAAAAAAACACAAAAATGTAAAACAACAAAAAAGTAAAAATAGCTTATCCCGATTACTCAAAAACAAAAAGAAAGTAAAAAAAACTCGAACTTTTCATGCCCTCTCTATCCAGTTAGGAATCAAACCTTCTTAGGAATCAAACCGTTATTTAATACATAATAACAAATTCACTTCTAAACAAAAATTTATTTTTACATTTTTTTTTTAAAAGAATTAAATTTTAACGTTCACTATTTTAAAGTTTGATTCTTATTTGGAACAGTGCATAAGTCAGTAAATGATCATATGTTTCTTCGATATGAACTATGAACTTAAGTAAGATAACGTAAAACGCAAATTTTTTCAAAAAATTTCCCCCTCACACCCTCCCCTAGATTTGTTATACAGCAGAGGATAATTTGTCTGGCGACACTGAACTCATGCATGCGCCCAATAATGAAAATAGTCCGACAAGCGCACTTTCACTTTGAATGAAAGCTGGACTAAGACTCAAGTAGTATTTTTTTACAGTGCAAAGCTTTTAATGAGCTTTTTTACATAAACAAAGTATGATTGTATAGAGTTTGATGACCACTGGACTAAAGTGATAGTTGACGGTAGTTTATTCGATTGTCTTTTTTGAAAAAAAATGTTTGCGCTCATCTGATCTCACCTGAAAAATAAAAATCAATGACTTAAGCAATTCAGGCTTATTTTTCAAGTCTGAGGGGAGGATGAGTGAGTTTTTTGCTTGATATAATATTTAATTTGATATATTTTTATCTAATAGAAATTCAAAATAATAAATATTGCATCTTTAAAAATCCAAATACATATCAGAATTTTCTTCAAAAAAACTATTATAATTTTAGTACACTAAAACCTATAAATCGTTGGCTGTATCTCTTTTGTTTCCATTCGAACTCATCTAAAGTGATCTAATTTTGTATTTTTATATATATTTTAAATGATGCTTATGACGTCATTTGAAGAAAATATATTTGAACAATGTGTTGTTGTGATCTTAAAAGCATACAGATAGATGTATCTGTATTGGTTTGCGTATAGATAAATGTTTGCGCTGACCAAACAACGATATTTTACTGTCGTGTATTTAATGTTAACGAAAAGCCAAAAGAATATTTTTCTTTTCTATTATGCTTAAAAAGAACACAAATGAGCTCATAAAGCTAAGGTTGGTGGCTTTTTACTAACCCTAACTGGTCTTTTTTGTGTGTTGCTAAATTAGAATAAATTTAAAAAAAGGAAATCATTCAGCGGCTATATTTTGTAAGGCTTCTAATAAAAATATTGGCCAATGTTTGTTTTTGTTGTTATTTCACCTTGTATCTACATACATGTGGCGACCTTACACTAAAAAGAGGATCAATATAAATAATTTTTGAGGCCAATTCTGAAGCTCATCAACTCCAGGTATACCTACATTTGTAAAGCACGGAAAACAACAATAACACGCCAGCTCGTTTTAGACAAGACAACTTTTAATTTACAGCTTAGTAGCACAGATTTGCCAGATTCAGAATCTGCAGATGAACAGACAGATGATCGCGATGGCAACAAATGGCAAACGCAGCTGGTTGATATCTACTGGATGCGGTTGTCGTTAGTTGCTCATTAAATAAGGGAATTGAACTGTGTCACCGTTGGCAATAAAATCAACAGGAATAGCACAATAACAACAACAGCAACAATAGTACTAAGAAGAATAGTAATAAGAATAAGCACAGCAATAACAACAAATCCACCAACACATCAAGATCGCACAATAAAAGCATCTCTTAAAAGAGCAGCCGGCAGCAAGTTCTTCTACTTCTTGCTGCTCCCTATTTAGTTGCTCCCATTCTTTAACTTGCCTGCGACTATATTTATACAATACAAAAAGAAGATAAGAAAATGAAAAACACTAAACTTCCTCATTCATTTGTTGTTCTGAGATAAGCGAGAGATCTGAGATCTTTTCAGGCAATGCGCGCGTTGATCATAAAAGTTGATCATCAGTCAAGCTACACTTTGCTTAATATCTTTGAAATTAATTATTGCAGCGTGTAATTTACGTGTGTAACACTTGATTTGGAGATAAGAGTTTGTCCTAAATGGAACACAAATACACCTCAATAGCTGTAGATCTAAGCAATTTTGTCAAGTCATAAAATAGCCAGATCATTTAAATGGTTATCCGTGAGCTGCTAGGCAATATAAATGGAAGAATAGAAGAAAATATAACATATTCTAATCTCAGCATGTTTTATAATTAAGTCTAATTTTGTCCAAACTATAGAGTTGAAGACACTAACTTTTACTATGCCCTTTGGTAAATCTTTCCTTACACATTGCTATGTTTTCCTGGCTCTTTAGTATTTCTCTGCGTGTTTATTTGCTTTGTTGATGTTTTTACTTTTAGTTTTTTTTTTTGCTTTTGGTTTTTTGTTTAATTGTAAACATTTTAACAGTTCATTAAAACAATTTGTTGCCTTTGCATTACCTTCTCATGTATCTACATGATACTTCATGCTATTACTATTATTTACTCATTTCTATGCAGCTCACGCTCTAATGTATCTGACTGCCGCTTAAAAATAAACAAATTTTAGTTGAAATAATAAAAATAAAAAAAACCAACCACATTTCAAACTTTCTCTGTGAACTCTATGTAGCGGAGTTTATTTTAGGTTTTTTTCGTTTTTTGTTTATAGTTCATTCCCCAGAACCATGGGACCAGATTCCCCCAGGTACGCCAGTCCGCCAGTTAGTCGACATTTGCTATTCCGTTGTTTGTCTTATTTGAAATTTGTTGCTAAAAGCTTTTTGAAGGAATTCAAAGTGAAAAACGTAGGCTTTTTTCTCCATTTCTATTGCTGATGCTGGCTGGATGGCTAATGACTTTTTTTATAGTTGGTGTTATTTTCGTTTTTATAACACACTACATATATAAATGTGTTCTGAATATTGGAACAGTCTTAAATTTAATATTTAATGTGCTTTTATTTATCGATACAATTTGTTTTGTGGGCGTGTTTTTGTTATGTTTTTAAACTGCAAAGTATTGGGCTGTATTTTGAATAATGATTCGCTTTGGTAGTTTAACCACCTCCATTAGGTACTCATTTGTATGGTAATATAAAAAAAAACTAAAGCTCTAGATTGAAAATTTATGATATCGTAAAAAAATGATAATAAAATAACTAGTCATAAATTTCACAAAACGATTTTTTAAGTTGAAAATTTTTCAAACAATTATTATTAGCAAATAATAATCGTTTATTTTGCATAAAACTAAAACATAGAAACGCTATTTTTTAACACTATAATAAATAAAAAATGAATGGCAAATTCTTGTTAAATTAACAAGTTGAGAAGATAACAGAAACAAGACATAATTTTAGCTTTATTCTTACAAAAAGACAATTCTAATCAAGATAACATAATTTTAGCTTTATTCTTACAAAAAGACAATTTTAATCAAGATAAAAAATTTTGATGGATTTGGTGTGTGTATACGAGTATTAAATTGGATATTTGGTATAATAAAGAAAATTTAAATGAACAAATTATTTAATTATGTTGATTTTATATGATTTAAATACAAATTCTAAATGTTTGATAGTTCAAAGCATACTTGATTTTATATACAAATTCTAGTTGTTTGATAGTTTAAAATCGTTTATTGAGCTTAAGGTCAAAGTTAAAGGTCAAAGTTAAGGTCAAATCTCATCGCCTCTGTGGAGCAGTACGCTAATGCGCGCTTGCACGGGTATCACAAAGATTTCTGATGAAGCCTTTAGCACGGACGAAATTGCAATTAGAACAATTAATTGTTCTAACTTTGACCTTAAGCTCAATAAACGATTTTAAACTATCAAACAACTAGTATTTGTATATAAAATCAAGTATGATTTGAACTATCAAACATTTAGAATTTGTATTTAAATCATATAAAATCAACATAATAAAATAACAAGAGATAGAGCAACCACGTTCATTTTTAGTACTTTTCCCGAATGTAACCATACAAATTAAATTACCAAATTTAACTCTTATGCGACCAAAATCGTCTTAAGTGAAGTATTTTTATTGATTTGTAAATATTGGCTGTAAAAGAGGGCGTGGACACCCATTTTCAATACAGTTTCAGACGGTAGCCATACAAACTAAATTACCAAATTTTAGTCTAAAACGATCAAAACCATCCGAAATATAGCATTATTATTGATTTGTAGGCGGTAAAAAGGGGTGTGGCTTTTTTTTATTAACCGAGGTTTTAACTTTATTTACCGAGATATTAACAGATATTGTAAATTTGGTTGCCTTAGGTGTTACCGTTCCCGAGATCTTAAGAGACACCGCTACGAACGATTTTATATATATAGAAAGCGGTAAAAGTAGGCGTGGCAAAATTTATATATCTGGTGACCACCACTTGGTCTTATAGCAAATATAAACCAAGTTTCATTATAAAAACATGCACAAATCAGGAATTATAATTTCTGAAAAGTAGGCGTAGTTATAGTTCGACCACGCCCATTTCTTGTTGAATTGTCGATAGTAGCCATACGAACTAAGTTATAAATTTTAGTCCAATACAACCGAATTCTTCTGAAAAAAGAGTTTTTATTAACTTATGGGCGGAAATAGGGGGTGTGGCAATATTTTTTGTGTATTATTCGAGATATAAGCCTTGACAACAAATATTGTAAATTTGATGCCCTAAGGTCAAATATTGCCTAATTTTGCAAAAGGTGGTAGCAGATGGAAAAAGCATTCAATTTGGCAAGAAAACAATCTACCCAAACAAGTCAGGGGGCCAGCTAGAGTAGATTGGTAGATTGGTACTTGGGTAAACTACCCAAGTCAGTGTGAATACCCCTAATATTTTCTTCAGCAGCTTTTTAAGTGATGTTAATGTTTGTTAGATTGGTTTTGTTAAAGAAGTGTAACAATAGTGCTCAGAAACCTTTTATGTATTTAACTTGTCTCAGTTTTACAGTTGAACCACATATATAAAAACAGATATAAAACAATATATTAGTTAAAGAAATCTGCAATCAAGAATTGGTTAAGCCTGATTACTGATAAAGTTCTTAATCAGAATACATCACTGATTACTGGAAAATTATTGATTACTTAAATTAATCACTGATTACTTTTGTATGATTACTGATTTCTCAAAAAAATCATGAACACTTTAAAGTTACTTATGATTTTCTTTAGGTAATTAAGTAATAAATTTGTGTATGATTAATTGTAGTCAGTAATTCTTTTATAATCACTACACGAAAGTAATTATTACTGGCCAATCCTGATCATGCTTCTAAAATACGTTTTGAGCGGCGAAGTACTGTAAACGTTCTTTCGTTTTCACATGAAGTGACTGGAAGAGTTGCAAGGATTTTGATAGTATTTGTATATAAAATCAAGTATGATTTGAACTATCAAACATTTAGAATTTGCATTTAAATCATATAAAATCAACATAATAAAATAACAAGGTTATTTAGAAAAAAACTTTAATCAAAATGATTAAATTGTACCGAAAATTAAATTCCATCTTCCATTTATCCTTTTCAAAAGTTAGAGGGTAACCTGAAAACGATTTCTGCTAAATTTTTAAAGTAAAATGCTTATTGCTCAGTCCAAGGATTAGAAATTAAATGGTCGTGAACTACAACTTAAGAGATTTAAAACTGGAATGCAGGGTAACAAGTATCTCAAAAAGGTGATAATCGTACTAAGACACAAATTCGTCACTAGAATAAAAACCGGAAATGAAACATTAAAACGCTTTCATCAGATAAATACCTTTTACAATACAAATCTCTTTTAAGCTCTATACCTCCAACTTTTTTAATAACTTCATTAAAAAAAGCCTTCGCGATAGTTTGAGCCTCCTCTTCCGATTACCACAAGAGCAACGGCAAAAACGGTATTGGAAAAAGGAGATGCCAAATAAACGGCTTGTACATTTTCGACGATCAATAATATTTAAAAAAAAAAGTTTAAGAAACGAGGACTAGTAATACGAAAAATGGTCATATCTTTTCAAATTAAGCTCTAGTACAAATTTTGTTGGTAGCATTCGAAAGAGGAGATGGCTTGAAGCTATCAAAAATTAAATAGTTAAACCTTAAAATTAGAAAACATTTCTATGCTTTGGTTTTAAAAGGTTTTATTCGAGATTGGTATATTATATATTTGTATGCGACAAGTTGCCGCCTTAACCGATTCGAAAGAAATATTGGAACAGTAAAAAAAAGAAGAAATGAACCTGTTATAGACTTTACAAAAATTTGATTAAACAAAGGGGAGTGGCGTATCCAATGCAACTCGAATCGGTTTTATGGCTTAGCTCTTTAAATATATACAAAAGAACAAAAAAACTCAGTAGAAGAACACTATTTACTACAGGGGCGTAACCAGAAATATTATTTGGGGAGGGTTTTATAATATTTCGGGCTTATATGTATAAATAAGAAAATTTAAGTAACTATAGTGGCTGTGGTGTAGTGGTTAGTGATTTGGATTGTTGCACTAATGGTTCCTGATCCGAACCTCAGCCAGGGCAAGGAATATATTTATTTCCAACGGCTTCACCTCACAGCAACAAATTCGGAAGTAATATTTGCTTATGAAAGCATGGTAAAGTTAACAAACAAAAAAACAAACAAAGAATTGTATTACAATGGTTACATACATAATGATAATTCAAGTTAAGTATTTATTATTAATGTTTTATTAGTATTATAAAATATATAAGGATATTGCGATCGATTGCTTTCTTTTTAAATAGTTAGAAGATTACTGCGGCTAAGAACACAAGCGAAAGACAAGTGTTGTCGGCCTTTGTAGTCTAGGGGAGAGTGCGCTAGACTATCAACCCAGAGGTCCCTGGTTCGATTCCGGGCTCGGGCTTGTTTCTTTTCACTTTCTTTGTTCTTTTCTACATTTAAGAATTATGGAAAACTAAAAATCCACAACTAAATTATGGAAAATGTGGAATTAGAGGACAGGAACAACTGAGGGCTGGAAATGCTTGCCGAGGTTAAGGCATAACACTTGCCTCGGTTAAAAGCACTTAAAATTTTCTTTCACGGTTGTATCGCCTAATCAATAATTCACGTATAGTTCCAATCAATTCCTCTAAATAATCTATCCCTTTCCTTTCAGGTCAAAGACCAAACCTTGTTTATATAAGCATGCCTTGGTTCTTTGATGTTTTCTAAAAAAAAAAGAAAAAACTATATTTTTAAATTCAGTTTGCGCTTTTTTTCATCGAGTTTATCTAAAATATTATCCACTAATGGTGTCATATCTCTCTTAAAATGAAGCAATGTGAGACCGTTTAATCTATCTTGCAACATCATGCTGAGGGATGGCCATGATTACAAGTCACTACTACTGATTAAAATCACATTAAAAACCAAATAAAAATCCTCTTATTTTAATTATTTTTAATTAAATTTTTTATTTTAATTATTTTTAAAGCAATCTGCTTAATATCAACTCGTTTTATTTTTTATTGGAGAGTGTTGTTCGAATATTATTACAAAAATAATCCGCTGATGAGAAGCACCGTTCTGATTCTCTGCTAGGTGGAGAAATAGTTGTACAATAGTCGTAAGCAACTTGTAAGTTTCTATCACGATTGCCATCACCATAAAACAAAATTATTTCCTAAGTCAGAATATCTGACAATTTTTAAATACATAGCTGACTTCCCGATGTTGCAAATTCTTCTAAAACTTTGCATAGTCTTTGCTCCAGTGATTCACACTCATCGTCCTAACAATCTTTTTCAGCCTCAATAAAAGTTTTTTCTAATTCTATATTCATATCAACTTAAAATGAAATGTTTGCATTTACATGAACTTTTGTAAAAGAAATTTTTTATTTAGAAATCCCGGGATCCAGGAAAAACAATCCCGGGATTAAAAAGTGCTTAAATCGTTCGGGATCCCGGGATTGACTTCCCTAGTTGTCACGTATGAAATGATATCTTACGCTTGCCACTTTTTAAGTATCTGCAATACAAAATACTAAATTTGTTTTTAATTAGTCCCAAACAACTTTACTCGTATGTCCTAAATGACTATGTTGTTGCTTAACCAGCACAACAAGTGTTTTAGTAGTAGATGTGATCTATTTACTTAGATCACTGATACTTCTATCGTATCATCGTCTACTTTTATCTCGACTCTATTTTAAACAATACAACAAAGTATGTTATTTCATGCAACTTGCATGACACATGATAACAAGAAAAAGTTACTTGTCCAAAAAAAAAAAACCAAAACGACTGTCAAGAAATATAAACAAAGTTCGAAAGCTGCAGGTTTCCTTATCAAGTCTTTTAAAAAAATGTTATAAGAAAAGCAAATAAAGGCAATAGATGGTAAAGTGATCTTGCTGGATGGTTTTTTCGCATAAAATTGCAAGAATTACACAGTTCAACAAAAAAAAAAATTGCAGACTTCGATGAACGAATTCAGGTAGTGGAGATAAAAAACTATAAACGTGGAAACTGTTAAATAAATTCACTGTTTTGATTATTCCTAAGTCTCTAGAGTGTAGTCGTGTATAAAAGATGAGTTTTTGGTCCCATGCATTTTCTTAACATATGGGCAAATCCAGCGTGTCTGACGTTTCATTCGGACGCTTCTTTTAAACATTTTTAATACGATCCAGAGATATATTTGGAAAAGGTGTATACTATCAAAATGCTATCTATTGGTATAATAATAAAAATGTTTTAAAATTTTTATTCAACTTAAATTTGGAACAAAATCGTTATTTTAAATATGCGTTCGGACGTTTCACGAAACGGATGTCATTTTCGGACAAAGTTCATACTATGCCTAGATCTGCGAATTTTTTTGCCATACAAAAATGTCGGAAGACAATATTTTTTATTAATTTAACAAGCTTTCAGAAAAGTCATAAGTTGTCTTTATTAAGCGCATAGTGTAATCACAGTAAATAATTCTATTTGTTCGGACGTTTCAAATTTTTCCCACTTTAGTTCAATTACGTAATTAGGTAGTTAAGTAATTGTGAAGTTTAGTAATTAGAAAACAAATTTAATATATTTTTCTTACCTTGCCTTCCATTTTTACTAAAACAAAAAAGTTTCCGAAACGTTTAATAAACATTCACGAAAAAGAAAAACCGCATTTTTGAAAATGTGGAAACGATTTGATCATCATGGGAAATGAATTTATGTGTAAATTGCTTAAATACATTAAATTAAAATGTTTCTCTTAGATAATATCATCAAATAATAAGTTCTTAATAAGTTTTAAGTTTTTGGTCACGGTAGTCTTTTTTGTAGAAATGCCCATATTCCAGAACCTCCCTTCAAGGTCAGATTCTGAATCCTGGATGTAATAAAAGCACGTGTAGCAAAAAAAGTCCAGAAAATTCTCAAACTAGATGGGCGCCGCTAAAAAACGTGAATTTGAAGAAGTATAAAATGGATGTTTCAAATGGAGTTTCCTTTTTAAATTTAAGTCATACAAAAACTTAACCAGTACATTAAGACCATAACATATTCCAATGTAAAATTGTTCGCTTAATCCGAATATGCAATCAGATTTTTACAAAAGTTAATCCTTGACCCCATATTGGCCTTCTTTATTAAGAAGTTCTTGTTTTTCTGTCATAAAATTTATACGATTTTGATAATTTTTTTTCCTACACTTCATAAAAAATATCCAACAAACCTTCAACATTTAAATTTGCGAAAATTGTATCAATCTAGGCGAAAGTAAAGTTTCTGGTTCAAAATCGAAAGAAAAAATTAGGAAATTCTAAATAAAGTAGGTCAATATGGGGTCAAGGACTAATTTTTGTAAAAATCTGATGGTATATTCGGATTAAGCAAACAATTTTACAGTAGAATATGTTAAGATCAAAAGTTTTTGTATGACTTAAATGTAAAAAGGAAACTCGATTTTAAACATTAATTTAATACTATAAATTCAGGTTTTTTAGCGGAGCGCTCCAGTTTGCGGATTTTCTGGATTGTTTTTTGCGCCACGTGCTTATATTACATCTAGGACTCATAATCTGTCCTCCTAGAAGTAGGTTCTAGAATACTTTTGGAAAAGAAACCCATCTAGTGTATTATCCAGCAAGAAAAAGTGCTGCCAAAAGAAGGTACAGAGGAAGGGAAAGTCTTGAATTCCACCGCTTCCACTTTCATACCCAGAAGGCATTCTTTTAACATATGCATGTCATTGGGAGGAATGCTTTCCTAAGTCTTCTCTAGAAGTGCTTCCAGAATTTTTTCAATGGAAGATTTCTTTGAGCCCTTAAATGAAACGATTGTAGTAGGTGTTTTTGAGGAGAACACTGAGAGGGCATTCCATGGAATGAAATGGTTTTTGCGGTTAGAGGGGCTTAAAAAATTCCACGGAAAATATCCTTTTTCCCGATTTTCTCGCTATTGTGTTGGATAGTGTTGGAAATAGGAAGTTTTTGGGTTTTGTTGGGGGTTTGAAAAAATCCACGTAAAATATCCCTTTTCCCGATTTTCACGGCATTTTGGTGTTTAAAGTATTAAGTGGTTGTGTTTTGTTGGAAGTTTGAAAAATCCCACGACAAATGAAAAATACATCATAAAAATAATTGCAATGAAATGCTATTTGAATGACTTTGGGAAGTGGTTTATGAGAATGCTTCTTGAAAATACTTCTTGATAAGGCTTAGAAGAAGCACAATTGGATCAATAGAATGTCTTCTGGAAGCAGTGTCCCTAAGAATGCATGTCATATTTGTAACAAAAAATTTTGCTAGACATGTCTTATGTATCGACACAGAAAATTCTCAAATTTGCGTCGGAAAAACGCCAAAAAAGTCGCAGGCAGCGTTCAAGTTACCAATTTATGCGATTTTAAAGAATTTTCAAAATTTGAAAAACAGTTTTTCGAAAGCTGTAAAGGCAGTAAATCAAATGGATTGAATAATAAGTAAAAAGTGTTTATTTTAGAATATTAATTATTTTTATTAAAAACTGACTAAAATTTACAAACGAGCTGTACATTAGTTCATCTATCTTTAAGACAAATCGAGATACTATTCTAAAAGTTTTTACAAAATTTTGCTACAATGAAATCGATATTTTCAAGTAAAAATAATATATAAAAATATTTCAAGTTGGAAAAAACTGCATTTTAATACTAAACTCTGTTTTCCTATATGAAAAAAAAAACATTTAAAATTTTAGTCGATTTCTAACAAAAGCATTTAATATTTTCAAATAAACAATATTTAGTTATTATTCAATGCATTTACTTAACTGCATTAATAGCTTTCGAAAAATCTGTTCCCTAAATTTTGACAATTCTTTGAAGTCGCATAAATTGCGTTACCTCTGCGTTAATTTCTTAGATAATTTGAAACAATGTCTGTCCAAGCTTACTGGATATTTTTGTTGTCTCAGATATATCGTTAGTATTGCTTTTCGATCAATTATCGTTTGTGTCCGATCATGACCTTATCTTTTGCACTTAGACATTAATCTCTCAGTAGCGGCGGCTGCTACCACTTTTTCTTATCGAAATTTCAAGTCAATTGACTATGGATCCCTTTATAATGATTTGTGTTTTAACAATTGCGATGATTGTTGGTTTCTCAGCTCGGTCGATAGCAAACTAAACTTCTTTACAAATAAAATAGTTGATCTTTTTAATAACCATGTTCCCCTATGCACTCGTCGAGTCACAAACATATCTTGCCCCTTGTTTTCGAACTCTGTGAAAATGGCTTTAAAAAAGCGAAACAAAACTTACTGCAGATGGAAGCGTAATCCAACTATATTGAACTGGGAGGCGCATAAAATAGCTAGAAATGAAGCTACCTCAGCCGTTAGATTGTAAAAAAAAAACATTTTATCAGTCCAAGCTTAGTCCCTCACTACCTTCGAAAGAGCTATGGAAAAATTTAAAAAGTATCGGTATTTCCAATAAAGAGATTGAATCTAATAAAATTGATCCCAATATTCTTAAACATTTCTTTGTTTCAAGCTCGAAATCTGATGAATCTTTGAACTCGGTATATTTCAGCAGATCTGCTTTAGACTTTCCGTCACATTTCAATTTTTTCGCGGTTAGTGAACTAGATATCGTGCACGCTATAGCAAAAATCAAATCAAATGCTTCCGGTGAAGATGAAATCTCAATTAAGTTTCTTAAACTCATATTGCCCTATGTGCTCAGCCCTCTTGTTCACATAATTAATCACAGCTTCACTACCTCGTGCTACCCTGCAATCTGGAAGGTAACAACTATTATTCCAATTGCTAAAAAAGCCAATGCATAGACCTGTCGGGTTAATCGAAGATCTATGTGTCAGAATGAATGAAGATTTGTACACTGTAGCAGAATGGGCTAAAGCTAACCAACTTAAGCGCAACCCACAAAAATCGTACGTTTTGCCTATCTCTAATATCCCCTTATCAAATCTCGATCTTTCCCCAATCTTTCTTAGCAATGTTGAATTAAAAGTTGTTAGTAAGGTTAAAAATCTTGGCTTCCAAATAAATTCTTCTCTGTCTTGTGTAGATCACATAAACTCTTGTGTGAGTAAGGTCTATTTTGTATTAAGAAACCTGAGAACAACTGCAGCATTTGTTCCCGTAGAAACGTGACGAAAACTATTCTTGCAGCTGCTGATGCCTATAATCACTTACTCGGAAGTCGTTTATAGCATTCTTGATTCACGGTCATCTCACAAGCTCCTAGTTGCTCTGAATAATGCTACCCGTTATGTTTATGGATTGAAGAAGTTTGACCATGTGTCACTTTTCCGCACAAAATTACTTGGTTGCTGCTTTTTTCGTTACCTTGAAGCGAAAAATTGCTTATTACTGCATAAGATTATTTACTCGCGCTGCCCACATTACCTTTTTGAAAAACTTCAGTTCTGTAGGTCAGCTCGAAATATGAACCTCTTGATACCAAGCCATCATTATAAAAACTCTAGCAGGCTTTTTTTCGTCAGTGCAATTAGACTGTGGAATTCTTTACCGAATAACATTAAAGTAGTTTCCAACCACAGAGCCTTCAAGCGTTTAATTTTTGAATACTTCTCATAACTCTTATCTATCTTCTTGCTTTCTATCTTCTCCTATCTCTCTTCTGAACTGCTTCATTTTGAATTGTTAAATATATAATTTTATCATATCTTTTATATCAATAGCCATTCTCACATTATGTTATTATTTTGTTTGCATTTTTAATATTGCTTAAACTTGTTGCATATTATTTTTCTCATTCGCAATTAATTTAATTTCTAGTTCTTAATCAAGTTTAACATAAGTATAACCAATTGTGATTTAACTTTTTTTGAGGCATTCAAAAGACTTGTTCTTATATGCCAACATATTTGCTTAATAAATCTAAATCTAAATCTGAAAAAAAAAAATCTAAATTGGTAACTAGGCTTAAAATTGATGTACATCTATTCAGGTTCCATATACAAAGCCCAATTAATCCAATTATATACAAAATCTGAAACCTGTAACTTTTTTCGCTATCAGCTTCACGTGAAATGTCCCCTTCCTGAATGTGGTGCATCATTTGTGGTTGTTCCATCATGAAGAAATACAGTAAACCAATATTTTACGGTTTTCAATGGCTTTAAAAATATTTTTTCCCATCAGGAAATATTGTTTTATCAAAACAAGATATGTGCTTTATGAAAAACAAAACAGACAGCAAGAAAAACCAGCAAGCAATCTAGTTAAGATACTCTATTGAAAAGCATACGGATTTTTAGTTTGTGGCGCCATCTCTATGTGAGTCCGAAGACTTTCAGCCCAGAGTAAAGACTGAAATTGAAATTTATCGTAAACGATGTATATTGAGGAAAACTTAAACCCAAAAAAAACTGCTAGCGGTGAGAAATTTAAAAATATTGGAAAAGAACTGTTAGGTGCAGTTTTTCGCATTAAATAACAGTAACGATACCAACTCCTTTCTCTTATTTCAAATATATTTAACGAAAACCAGGCTGTTTGATAAATTTTATGGCTCGTCCTTGTTTAACCTCTAGTTTTAGTCATATATTGAACTTTAATTTAATGCAAGAGCTACTATTTTTCAACCGAAACATTAGTTTTACACATGAAAATTGCTCGATTCCAAATAGTTAATTATTAACACAAAAATATATAGGAAGTTCTATTCCGAACTACCTTTATCTTTAAGGTTATAAATTATTCCAATTGGATTATCTGTGGCCAATCATCTCTATAATTCCCAAGCTACACATTAAAGCATAAAATTAATTAAATGCTTGGTTCTTGCTGCTTAGCTTCACAGCATGACTCGTGCTTTACTATGCACATTCATGCATGGGATCAACTAATTCCCACCCTGGCGTAAAAAATTGGCACGGATGATTCCCCCAAAATTATGCACGCATGTGAAGAAATACTAAATGAAGCTATCAAAAGAAGAAAACCTGCATTGTAGGTAGCGTCAATACCGCTCAAAAAAGGTCAGAAAAGCAAACATTTCCAAAAGACCCTTCGTGTGTTTCAACTTCAATTCTTCTTTTCCTTGACATTGAATTACAAGCTGCTACAAAGAACAAGCGCCATGTGCTTTTGAAGGTCGAAGCATACCAAATATTGACGCATACTTGACAAAGCAATAAAATAATGCTTTCGAGTAGTTCGGCGTATGAGTTCCATGAGGCATCTTTATTTTTCCATGAGGCTACATATATTTTTTATCGGGAAAAATAGAGAAACATGTTTTGACTGCTTAAAAAGGTAGGAATTAAATCGATACCATACACACGTTTTCATCAATGAATAAAGTCATAAAAGTAATGTTTGTGAAAACCAGCAAATAGAACCATTAATGGCTTTGGGCAATGTTGGGAGACGAACAGACAGACAAAAATTAGTTTTGGTGCTCATGGTTAAAGTTGAAAAGTCGCGCCTCTTATGTTTGCCTGTTAGTGTACAAGAAACAGTCAGTCGCAGGAAAAACAATAAAACCACGACTGATCCCGAAATGTGCTCACTCAGAGTGATCCCTTACATGTGCTCGACATCCGCTTAACTGCAGGGAGGGGAAATTGGAATTAAATTGAAAAACGAAAAGAAAAAAATAAAAAGAAGAAAATGTAAAAACATCTACTGACAACCAACCTTGTGAAAAAGGTTTTGAAATTGAAATCGAACATTGAATCGTGTACAAAATAAGAAGTCATGCTCGAAGCCGTATTGATTTTCATGTCTAGATCATGGATGTGTTGTTCGTTTTGTTCTTTTTCTCTCTGTAATGCTAGGGTGAAGAAATGTTGTTGTTTTAATGATGGTGAAGCAGCTTTTATTTCCTGACAAATGACATGTGTAAAAAGGAAAAGGAAATAGTGGTATCTATCGAGTCTATCTATCAGAAATTAAGATATAATCAACACATGGGGCTGAAAGTAATATTAATGAAGAAATTAGAAATATAAATTTTATTAAATCCTTACTAAAATGAAAGTACAAAATGCATTTTATTTTATTATTATCCGTATGAGATTTATTTATAGCATAAAAAGTTATAAAATTATAGCAAAAGGTAAATTTACACATTTCACTCAAAACGATGATAGTGGACGTTGAACGATGACAGTGAATCAATTTTTAATTTATATTATTTATATTATTCTGATTAATTTTATTGACGTTTAAAAAAATTAAATAAATAAAAGCTATTCAGCAATTATATAAAAAAAAAAATATAAACTTTCTGCTTGAAATTATGTTAAAACCTTTCAATTGTGTTTTAGTACGAATGACACATCAGTTCGGTTTGCTTACACTTTCATCAAAAGTAGGAAGACCTTCTACTTCTTTCACTGTTCAATGTGGATGACAATCATCTTCATTTTAAAAATGAAACTCAATTTACATTTTACAAATCAGATGATTCATCTAAAGTGATCGATGATAGTGAATCGTGTAAATTCGCCTTAATATACTACTTTTAATTTTACCTTTCCCAATTCTATTTTACTATCCACAAGTTATGGAAGGTTTTTTAAAACCGTAATACTTTTAAACACTAAAATCTAATGGTAAATTATTAATTTTCTCAATATTAAAAGGAACAGTAGCATGAGAACAAAAGATGGGGCCAGCGTCTTTAATAAAATTATTTTAGTAATTTTTTAAATAAATTTAAAAACAATTTAGGTCTTTTAAATGAGGGCCGTGCCATGGGCTTGTTCTAGAGGGGGCCAAAGTCATTAAGGAATCTAGAATGAGCATAACCAAAATGTAACCCATACAATGCTATTTACTACGATTTTTTGTACTAATTTAGTAAACATGATGTGCACACTACACCGGTTGACACACGCTTGTACACATAAGAAAATCCAATATATTTTAAAGATAGTGTAAAAATCTGTCTCGTATCATACCCGAAATATGCAAAAGCAAACGTTCTTAGTAGTTAAGTTAGTCAAATAAAAAGGGCAACAGCTGTTTATTTTTTGCTGAAATGAAAACAAAGCTAACGCCGGTTGATAACGCGTGTTATAGACATGCTTTATTAGTTTCGGCTATTTTATGTTACCGAAAAATTTTTCTTGGTTATATTTATTTATGAAAAATTCATTATATATTTCTTTTTTATTGTTTTTTTTTTAATATATAGTTTTACTTTCTCAATCAAGTTTATGGCTTTGGGAAAGCGATATAAGTCGAAGTGTTCCTCCACAATCCTGGTGAATGGGTTTTTTTTTAATCGCAAAGACTTCTACAAATCCTTGGGTTTTCTCTATGTAAATCAATAAGAATAATGTTGAAGTCATAATAAAGTAATCATCATGTTCAATAAAGTAATTTTTGCAAATGTTTTCTATCATCTAATACGTTGTTTACATTAATTTTTTTTAAAAGCTTTCTTTAATAGACATTCAGCACCTCTCAAATGCTATTCAGCAACTACTTTCCACTAGGCGAACAAGAATCGCGTTTTTGTTCGCAGTGAAGTGAAAAAGTGAAATCGTTAAATGAAAACTATTCTGAAAAGCTTTTTTCACTTCACTTTAACGCAAAACAGGAATTGACCCCTGATAACATTTACATACGTTGACTCCTGATAAGGGTACCCAGGTACCCGTGTGTAATTTTTATGAGAACACTGAAAGTCATCGATTAGACATGTCCGTGCATGGTACTGTTTAGGCCTAGCGTGATGTGAAGACAATGATCGGCTGTGTATGTGTGTTTGTGAATGTTTAATTGTGTGTTAGCTCGTCGTTTCATCGCGTTGTCAGTTCGTGTTTAGGTTTCGGCTCGTAAAGTTAATTAACTTTAGTTGGATTTTATAAAATTTTTTCGATGTCGCGTAAACAACATGCATCTATTATCAAAATGAAAGTGGCTGTAGGCAAATCTTCTAGTGAAGCGCTATTATATATTACTACATTAAATGCTGGTGGGCCCGCAAGCCCCACTCAAGTCGCCACAATCAGAAAAAATGTACCATTATCGAGTTCTTTGGACATTTTACCATGACGAAATAGTTATCTAAATATCTCCTCGTCAGTTAAGTTGGCCAATCAGCAGCGAGTTAGAGGACTCGACGCTACCCTATGACAAAATAAAGCTAACATCTAAGGCAGCTACCCACCCCACATACGATATAGGTAAGCCCCGATATGCATTCAACAAAAATGGAACATTTTATCTGTCGTAACAAGGAAGAAGAAAAGCCTTTTCTTTTTGTCAATTATGTATTACAGAGTGCAACACATAAATTGGTGCCACCTTCGTAGCCGGCTATTTTTGAAGTATATACCGAAATTAAAAAAATCCCCAAAGGACTTGGCCCCATCACATCGAAACATTTTTTATGGATACCCCAATATTTTCACCCGAACACGATTTTTTGAAAAAAGGACCATTTTTACGGAGTCCATATTTCATAAACCGTTCGGAATTTTGTTTTTATGTCTTCGGCAAAGTTGTAGATCTAAACCAGAGCCAAAAAAACCTCAAATAGACCGGCCCAAAAAAACGCATCCAGTGCATGAAAATTGCAAAAATATGGGAAAAAAGGATATTTTTTCATGATGTTTTCACCATAAACTTTATTTCGCAGTATATGAAATTTATCAAAATAGGAAAAAATATCATTTTAACCGAACTCATCACATCGAAACAATTTTTTATAGTTCCTCAATATATTCACCCCAGCAAGATTTATTGAAAAAATTTATTTAAACATTTAAACAATATATACTTAAAATTACTTTAAAAGGTAATACATCAGTCGGCTTATACCGACTGTTCTTTTTTACTTTTTATGATACTTATTTTCAAATTTACTTTTTACATATTTTATTGTTGTAACTCTTATGGAAGTCTGTGGTGTTTATTAAGAAGCCGTTATTCTTTGGTTGTTGATCGCTTCACAATAATGATGACCGAAATGCATTTGACATGCAAAATAAAGAATATTTTAAAGCAATTATTTTTTTTTTTTGTCTTTTTATTTATTTAGGTTTTATTTATTAAAAATTAACACACAAAATCCAGTAAAAAAATTAATATATGTAGGTTCAAGGGAGGTACCTCTAGAGTCTAACCTATTTCAACCATTTTCAGTATACTTATATCTATTACTCTATTTAACTACCTTCCTGACTAATTTTTGTTCAGATCAGCTAACCTTTGTACACATGGACCTCCCATACAAAATAAAATAATCGATATAGGTCCAAGAGAGGCACCCCAAGGGTCCAACCGATTTCGACCATTTTTCAATTTTTTTTTAATTAGCTTAAACTAAGCAAGCATACAAAATTGCATTATCAGGGGAGCACTCCTTCTATTTCTGTCCAACTTTTGTATGGGATGAATGCACTGTGCGTCTGTACAAAAAACCTGCGAATTTTTCTCCAAAATGTTTTTTATTCATGCTAGTTAGAGTATTCTTTGACAACGTAAAAAAAACATCATCAAAAGAACTCAAGAATGTTGGTATTTATTTCAACAACTGTGCGGCTTTAGGCCCATATTTTGAATTAAGGAATATATAATGTTAAGCAGAATTGCGTTTGAATACTCCAAGAAATAACGCTTTCTTTTGCTGAGTGGGAAAAGACGCTGAGTAGCAATATCAGCAAGACAGCGACCCAAGTCACACTTCAGTAGCTCGGTTCTGTAACAATTGCGACAAATAGTCACTTTTTCTGACGTCACATAGTTTCATTCCAAAATACTCACTTTTGCGAAAACTAGTGTTTCTGTAACTGATAAGCGAGTAAATAGTGGTCGGTGATGAAAAAGATACACAAGTGAAAGGGAATATATGAAATTGCAACTAATGACAGAAATCCAAGCGCGTCGGAAGCGAATTTCATCTGGGGGGGCAGTACAAATGGTGGTGCAAAAAAAGTTCACCAAAATTTCTCCAAAGAAACATGAATGTGAATAAACAAATTTTTTATTTTAGTTTAAAATAAAAAAAAATATAAAAATATATAAAAAATATTAAAATTTCATTATTTTTAAAAGTTCTTCCAATTTCAATATTAGAGATCATTCTTTAAAGGATCTTTCATATGGTAATATGAAAATATAAAAAATATTGGTTGCTTTTATAAAGCAAGACTAGGTATATCTTTACATGGTTTAAATGCAATAAGGTACAAAAAGTTATATCAATTAAAATTATTCCAAAATGTTTCTTTCTGTCCTTGCGAGAAACAAACTCTTTCACCACCTCCATCGAATTAAATTCTTCAGTTTTATCTCCGTGAATGTGTATAAGTGCCGCATGAGTGAGTCGTTTCTGTGTCATAGTTGCTCGAAGATACGTTTTAAGTCGTCTTAGTGCACTAAAAGAACTCTCAGATGAAGCTGCTGATGCAGGCACAGTTAAAAGCAAAGCAATAAGTTTTTCAACTTCATTTAATAGTTTTTTTACAGTATCCGAATTTTTTGCAAATTGGGATACAATGCCACTACAATTTGAAGGTGTTTGGCCAGGCAATTGCTTCAGCATTTTAAGTTGCGCGTGGAGGTCGCTCCCATCAAAGTCATCTGCATAAAGATCTAGTTTTGTTTTTAGATTTTGTTCAGAAGGCACTTTTCCGTTGAAGGCTTCGATTACAATATTACAGTATTAAGCTACATACTTAAGGGTGCTTTTAAACTGAAATGGTGGGTTTGCAGTAGAAACTCTACATTTTGTTCTATCTTTTTGCAAACACAGATGCCGAAAATGGTTATCGGCAAGCATGCTTATGAAGATGAAAGAAAGAAGAGGAAAATATTCAATACAAAAATATTATCGTTGTAAAAAAAACTGATATTTTGAATAACTTTTGAAGTTTTCTTTTTAAATTGTTTATCTAGCTAAAAAAGTGGGGGGCAACTGCCCCCTTTACCCCCCGCTTCCGACGCCAATGCAGAAATCTTTACGAGAAATTGCATGAGGTTCTTCTATAAGCAACAAATAAAAAACAGATATAAATATTATTTGTGCTTAATTTATGAATATGGCGCAAATATACATGTTTATGCTATTTATGCTGACAATTACTTGTTTTGATGGTAAACAATTTGACACTTAGTGATGTTGATATTAAATGCACAAACCTTATCTACACATTGCAATCTGAGTAGTCTTTTAATGCGGTTGCGTAATGCAATTATACAAATTTTATCATGGAATAAATCTCATTTATGATATATTTCAGTTAATATATTTTATAATATAGGTATACATTGTAGTACATATAATATTTTGTTAATAATGTATTTATAATCTGCATGCAAAAATTTTAAATTGATACCTTGTTGCCGGTAGAAGTATTTGTAACATGGATACATTTATATCCACAACTTCATTGAATATGATTGTTGCACAAACAAGCAAAAATGATTCTCACCAAGTTAGAACATGGTGAGAACTTCAATCGATTCGAGTCGCATATTTAAGTTTACAGAAACACTTCGTCTATCGAATTCCTTTGAATGTAGAATTGAAACAAGCGAGACGAGACACCGATTTTTCTCATTTTATTACAGAGACAGTGCAAGTGAGAATGATGTCACAATGACGTCAAAGTGAGAAAATCTGGTGAGAACTACGGTGAGAAAAGTTACAGAACCGAGCTACAGGTCTGCCAAAAAAATGATTTTCGGATAATAGAGTCAAAGTTATGGTTAGACCTGCACAACTACCTTCCCTTGTTCATACAGAAAACTTGTAGAAAATGGTTAAGGAACACATCGGACCCATAAATCCCAAAAATAAGACTGGACTGTCGGAGCCGGTGAAAAATGTCTGGTACTCCATTCCACAAAATATGTGTCAGGATTCCATGCCAAAATGGTGCAGGGTCGTAATAGATAATAACGAATACTTAACAAAATATTAAATAAGGAATGTATGTATTTTCAACTTTGTTTTCCAGTTCTATAATTTTTTTTTGCTTTGACCCTATCTTTAAGACCAATCAAATTCTAGCTTGTGTAAATATTATGTGTTTTTTAACAATTCAATACAATTTTTTAAACATTTTATTTATGATTTTCTTAAGGTATTAATGATGGAATAAAACAAAAAAAAATTTTAAATTTAATCATAAGCAACCATTAAAAAAAAAATCCATGTGTGTAACCCAATTATATATTGCAAACAACTATAAGTTATAAAGTTCTGAGACCATTTTAGAAATACAACTTAGTCTTACGACTCTTTGATATATTTATTACTAAATAATTGATGGGTTTCTCTTATTATGGGATAAAATCGCGGACTAGAAAAATTTAAGTTGGTTTTTAAATATTTATGATGTGCTTTTCTATTTGATGTCAAACGGTACGACTTGCGGCATATTTAACATTATTAATGCTTAGAAATAAAGACATCCTTGCAGATGTGGATGCATTTAAATTCTAACATTTATTTTAATTCAGACTAGATAAATTCAGTGGAATTTGTTAGTTTGTTTAAGAAGTTACCGAAATTGTTTTTTATTTTAAGACCAAATGATGTGGGTAGAGTTGCATTAAACTTTCAGTATAACTGAAACAAATTCATCGTAACTGCAGATACTTTCCTAGGAATTTTGACACCTTACCCAAGTCACAAGCTTGTTTTTAAACCGTTCACGCCTGCCACCAACTATCAACAACCAATATGTAGAATATAAAACCAACATGCGTTTAACATGCGTTAAGGACTGAGCAGGGCACAAACACATCCACATATGTGCATTATTTTAATTGCATTATTACGATGTTTATGTTGTTTTAAACAGCAACAGCGCATGTGCCACTGCAGCAAACAAATACACACGCCTTTGTTTGGCAATAATAACAAAAATACGAGTACAAGCCTGAATGCTTATTTTAGCCACTTTCAATATACATACGTAGCTAGAACAAAAATAAAAACAGTGACAAAAAAAATGTAACAAAAATAATGTGTTTGCTTATCAGGGGTTTCCCGATGAATGCATCGAGTATGTTTCCTTTTTTTTTTGGGACCCTCAGCAACACCTTTGCCTGCAGCATATCGACACTTCCGTCTGCAATTTGTAGCGTGTTGAATGAAGCATGCTGCTGGCCATGACTACTGCGGATTGACATAGTAGTGAATAGTGGCGGTCGTGGTCACTCCAGCGCACACAGAATGCAGGCCATTGATTGTCATTGTATTTAAGTTAAATTGATGTTTATCTATCTATCTGCCTTGATACTGGTTTTGCGGTGGTGCATCGAGTTCATTCCTGGACTCTGTAACTGACTGAGCTCAGTTTGTTTATGCCGGCCGCCCGGTAGTTCTAGTTAATTGTTGATAAACATCAACAAACATCAATTAACCGTGCCATTCAAATGGAAACCTTTCGGTGCTGTGAGCAGTTTGTAGTTATTTATTATTTATTTAGGTGTTCAAGTTCACAATAAATGGGAAAAAGATTAACATTATGCAATTTTTTCCTATAGAACTTTGAGAATGATATCTTTTTGTCAGTGTAAAAAAACGATTTGTTTTTGTTGTGATCTAGTGCTTTACGGTAGCGTAAAATAGCAGCTGTTGTTTCATTCTAATTTTACTTTAATGCAAATCCGCCAATTATTGCACAAAAATAAATAAATAATTTAGCCCGCATTATTTTCATCTGCACCGCAAGATCAATTCTTTACTGAAGCTACTAAGAGATTTGTACGTCTTCAACAGCAGCAAGAATAGCAATGATAGAGTTGCCTCCTGCCGCCGACAGACGCATCCGCTTAATCAACTACAAACATGGCACAAAATGTGTTGAAGTTGCTGGATGCACATTTTCGATATGGTGATTATAATGTGCATACTGTACACTAAACCGCACTAGAAGTACAGGCAGTAAAAAAACTAACTTTGTATTTGTAATGCAAACAAAATACAGCACATGCCATGACTATCAACAGGGTATCCTACTTTTTCACGCATTGGTTGAGGTGTAGATTCTTAAAATAATTTAAAAGATTTCAATGAAAAAAAAATCGATATAGGTTTATATAGACATTTAAGATTAATTTATTCATGGAGGAAATTGTGGTAGACTGGGGCACACTTAACATTCAGTTTTCGGGACAGGTTTTTCTCAAATCGAAAAAATAAATCAAGATGATATAAATTGCATTTTAAACAGTTGTTATTTGACTTTAATCCATGAAATATAGAATAGAAGCGAAATATTGTATAAAATTTAATTAAAAAAAAAACAAACATTAGACAATTTTTTTTCCACTTTTGGAAAAAAGTATTTTTCCATCCCTATTCCTAAGGCACATTTAAGTTTTCAGGGTTTTTTTACCAAACTTCAAGCATCAAGTGCATGCAGTAATGAAAACAAGGTAGTGAAATCAAAGAAAACGCATTTAATTTAATAATTTTCAACAACGATTTTGCCCCATTTGATTAATTCCTACACGTAGATAATTATTTTGCTTGAATCAAGCAAATGTTTTGCTTAAAAGCAAATCAACAAAACTTTGCTCAATCACGGTGAGATTTTAGAAAAAGATTGCTAAATTTAAATCACTCCTCATGAATTTAGGAAAAAGCAAAATTTAGATAAAATTCAAGCAAAATTTTGCTAGGTTATTATAAACTGCAAAAGCAAATTTCTACTTAATTCAAGCAAGAATAAGAATGTAAAGAAGAAATGCGCGAATACAAAATCCATATGAATTATGTATTTACATTAATGGTATTCAATAAATTTGTTATGTCCTCTGGAGGGCGCTTTATTTAATTTAATGTGAAGTCATATAGCCTATAACCAGTAGACGATCAAAACGCTTCCAACGATACCTCATTTATAAAATGATGATAAGTAGTTTAGAAGCGAGAGAGGAACAGTTGAGCATACATACATACATACCGACCAAACACATATACCGTTTCTTTTGCTTGGACGTAGTCGGGGAAAAATAGCTTAATGCTTCAAAATAATTGCATGGACAACGCTAATATTAAAAGTGAAATTAAATATTAACGCATTTCACCTATATCTATATGTATATCTATATATAGTAGGGCGGGTTGATTTAAAAATCGCCCATTGCTCAGTGAAAATCGTATTATAGGGATCAAAATAAGAAACTTTGCCCGAGGAACTATACCTCTAAAACGAATTCTAATGCCCAACTTTTCCGTAGGGTCAAATTTAGAAAAATCCCTCTTTGACTCATTAAGAGTGCCCCAATCGAGTCCAAATGTATGACCGACCCCTTCTAACTTTGGAGGGCCAATCCACCCATGCCAGTGGCACACCCCCTGGAACCCCCCTGGGGATTCCTCATACAAACATTTTAAAATCACCATTTTTGGCACTTTACGTGAAAAAATCAGCCTATATATAAAAATCTATATCTATATCTATATCTATATCTATATCTATATCTATATCTATATAACTATATTTATATGTATATCTATATCTATATAACTATATTTATATGTATATCTATATCTATATCTATATCAATATCTATATCTATATCTATATCTATATCTATATCTATATCTATATCTATATCTATATCTATATCTATATCTATATCTATATCTATATCTATATCTATATCTATATCTATATCTATATCTATATCTATATCTATATCTATATCTATATCTATATCTATATCTATATCTATATCTATATCTATATCTATATCTATATCTATATCTATATCTATATCTATATCTATATCTATATCTATATCTATATCTATATCTATATCTATATCTATATCTAAATCTATATCTATATCTATATCTATATCTATATCTATATCTATATCTATATCTATATCTATATCTATATCTATATCTATATCTATATCTATATCTATATCTATATCTATATCTATATCTATATCTATATCTATATCTATATCTATATCTATATCTATATCTATATCTATATCTATATCTATATCTATATCTATATCTATATCTATATCTATATCTATATCTATATCTATATCTATATCTATATCTATATCTATATCTATATCTATATCTATATCTATATCTATATCTATATCTATATCTATATCTATATCTATATCTATATCTATATCTATATCTATATCTATATCTATATCTATATCTATATCTATATCTATATCTATATCTATATCTATATCTATATCTATATCTATATCTATATCTATATCTATATCTATATCTATATCTATATCTATATCTATATCTATATCTATATCTATATCTATATCTATATCTATATCTATATCTATATCTATATCTATATCTATATCTATATCTATATCTATATCTATATCTATATCTATATCTATATCTATATCTATATCTATATCTATATAACTATATTTATATGTATATCTATATCTATATCTATATCAATATCTATATCTATATCTATATCTATATCTATATCTATATCTATATCTATATCTATATCTATATCTATATCTATATCTATATCTATATCTATATCTACATCTACATCTACATCTACATCTACATCTATATCTATATCTATATCTATATCTATATCTACATCTATATCTATATCTATATCTATATCTATATCTATATCTACATCTATATCTATATCTATATCTATATCTATATCTATATCTACATCTACATCTACATCTACATCTATATCTATATCTATATCTACATCTACATCTATATCTATATCTATATCTATATCTATATCTATATCTATATCTATATCTATATCTATATCTATATCTATATCTATATCTATATCTATATCTATATCTATATCTATATCTATATCTATATCTATATCTATATCTATATCTATATCTATATCTATATCTATATCTATATCTATATCTATATCTATATCTATATCTATATCTATATCTATATCTATATCTATATCTATATCTATATCTATATCTATATCTATATCTATATCTATATCTATATCTATATCTATATCTATATCTATATCTATATCTATATCTATATCTATATCTATATCTATATCTATATCTATATCTATATCTATATCTATATCTATATCTATATCTATATCTATATCTATATCTATATCTATATCTATATCTATATCTATATCTATATCTATATCTATATCTATATCTATATCTATATCTATATCTATATCTATATCTATATCTATATCTATATCTATATCTATATCTATATCTATATCTATATCTATATCTATATCTATATCTATATCTATATCTATATCTATATCTATATCTATATCTATATCTATATCTATATCTATATCTATATCTATATCTATATCTATATCTATATCTATATCTATATCTATATCTATATCTATATCTATATCTATATCTATATCTATATCTATATCTATATCTATATCTATATCTATATCTATATCTATATCTATATCTATATCTATATCTATATCTATATATATATCTATATCTATATCTATATCTATATCTATATATATATCTATATATATATCTATATCTATATCTATATATATATCTATATCTATATCTATATATATATCTATATATATATCTATATCTATATCTATATATATATCTATATCTATATCTATATCTATATCTATATCTATATCTATATCTATATCTATATCTATATCTATATCTATATCTATATCTATATCTATATCTATATCTATATCTATATCTATATCTATATCTATATCTATATCTATATCTATATCTATATCTATATCTATATCTATATCTATATCTATATCTATATCTATATCTATATCTATATCTATATCTATATCTATATCTATATCTATATCTATATCTATATCTATATCTATATCTATATCTATATCTATATCTATATCTATATCTATATCTATATCTATATCTATATCTATATCTATATCTATATCTATATCTATATCTATATCTATATCTATATCTATATCTATATCTATATCTATATCTATATCTATATCTATATCTATATCTATATCTATATCTATATCTATATCTATATCTATATCTATATCTATATCTATATCTATATCTATATCTATATCTATATCTATATCTATATCTATATCTATATCTATATCTATATCTATATCTATATCTATATCTATATCTATATCTATATCTATATCTATATCTATATCTATATCTATATCTATATCTATATCTATATCTATATCTATATCTATATCTATATCTATATCTATATCTATATCTATATCTATATCTATATCTATATCTATATCTATATCTATATCTATATCTATATCTATATCTATATCTATATCTATATCTATATCTATATCTATATCTATATCTATATCTATATCTATATCTATATCTATATCTATATCTATATCTATATCTATATCTATATCTATATCTATATCTATATCTATATCTATATCTATATCTATATCTATATCTATATCTATATCTATATCTATATCTATATCTATATCTATATCTATATCTATATCTATATCTATATCTATATCTATATCTATATCTATATCTATATCTATATCTATATCTATATCTATATCTATATCTATATCTATATCTATATCTATATCTATATCTATATCTATATCTATATCTATATCTATATCTATATCTATATCTATATCTATATCTATATCTATATCTATATCTATATCTATATCTATATCTATATCTATATCTATATCTATATCTATATCTATATCTATATCTATATCTATATCTATATCTATATCTATATCTATATCTATATCTATATCTATATCTATATCTATATCTATATCTATATCTATATCTATATCTATATCTATATCTATATCTATATCTATATCTATATCTATATCTATATCTATATCTATATCTATATCTATATCTATATCTATATCTATATCTATATCTATATCTATATCTATATCTATATCTATATCTATATCTATATCTATATCTATATCTATATCTATATCTATATCTATATCTATATCTATATCTATATCTATATCTATATCTATATCTATATCTATATCTATATCTATATCTATATCTATATCTATATCTATATCTATATCTATATCTATATCTATATCTATATCTATATCTATATCTATATCTATATCTATATCTATATCTATATCTATATCTATATCTATATCTATATCTATATCTATATCTATATCTATATCTATATCTATATCTATATCTATATCTATATCTATATCTATATCTATATCTATATCTATATCTATATCTATATCTATATCTATATCTATATCTATATCTATATCTATATCTATATCTATATCTATATCTATATCTATATCTATATCTATATCTATATCTATATCTATATCTATATCTATATCTATATCTATATCTATATCTATATCTATATCTATATCTATATCTATATCTATATCTATATCTATATCTATATCTATATCTATATCTATATCTATATCTATATCTATATCTATATCTATATCTATATCTATATCTATATCTATATCTATATCTATATCTATATCTATATCTATATCTATATCTATATCTATATCTATATCTATATCTATATCTATATCTATATCTATATCTATATCTATATCTATATCTATATCTATATCTATATCTATATCTATATCTATATCTATATCTATATCTATATCTATATCTATATCTATATCTATATCTATATCTATATCTATATCTATATCTATATCTATATCTATATCTATATCTATATCTATATCTATATCTATATCTATATCTATATCTATATCTATATCTATATCTATATCTATATCTATATCTATATCTATGTCTATATCTATATCTATATCTATATCTATATCTATATCTATATCTATATCTATATCTATATCTATATCTATATCTATATCTATATCTATATCTGTATCTATATCTATATCTATATCTATATCTATCTATGTCAGGGCTGGGCAACGCAGTCACATTTTATTTTGTCTTGTTAGTATTGGTGCGCTCTCGAATAGCGCACACTGATTGAAATAGTTGTCACAATGATCTAGATTTGCAAGTTTATATGTTTATAACTCCACACATACAGTAATATGTGTTTATTTTTTTTTTAAGTCATTGGCATTGTTCTCTTTTTCTTCTATTTAATTATTGCTCCAGCATTTCCTTATAAGTAAATAAATTATATATGTTTGGTTGCAGGGGAAAATTATACATTCTGTTTAGCAAGAAAGGTTCTTTGCAGAACAGAAATCACATTGCGATTCAGAGACAAACATTGTTCCTTAGGTGTTTTGTTTTTGTTTTAATATTATTTAATCTTTATATATACGAATCATTTAACCTATATTCAAAACCTCAAAAACTTAAGTATCAAAAAATTAATGAATACCAATATTATGAAAAAAATAATGCAAATAATGTTAATAGGCAATATGTATAAATTATATTAAACCTTAATAAAATAAAAAATATATGCATAAGAAAAGTATGAATATACAAACCAAAAAGTTGGTTTTTTAAGAGTGTACATAAAATTTGCGGCATAGATCTCCACAGCATCACTGTCAGCGAACGACTGAATAATGTTCTCTTCTGTTGTGAGTTTTGTGTACATGTGAAAAGTTACGCTCAGAGAGCTCTTTGTGAGCTATTGAACGTCTAGCGCTGGTCTATTTATATACCAGGGATTATAAATTCAGTACTGAAATCAGTACTTTTCGCTTTTCAAAAGTACCGCAGTACCCCCGCAATGATTTCAGTACTTTTTACAAATATTGTAAAATACATTTTTCACTTGTTTCATCTTACACATAGTTTACACATAGTTTACACTAGGCTAGTTATTTTTAACATAGATTACAAAATTTGACAAAACTTGGGCAAGACTTTGTGTATATCAAGATCAAATTTAAAAATCATCTTTGGATTATTAGGCTTTTTGATATGGCGTGACGTTACTTAAGGAAGGGTTTTATGAAGCTCGACCAAAAACTTAATTTTTATTTTTATTTATTTTTCGATAGCTTATGATGTGTAACATATGTTCCCATAGCAGTTTGGTCGATTACAATTGCATAAAAAAGTTATCGTATACGAAACACATCCATATTTTAATTAACGCACTCGAAACAAGCGTTAACCAAATCTTAAAACGCGTTTTCTGAAAAATCATGTTTTACAAACTGGTCTTCATGATATCTCAAGAACTACTCTATGGATTGGCTTGGACTTTTTTTAAAAAAGATAACATTTATTGAATCCAAAACCCAAATTTTGATAATATTGGCCGGTTTTTTTTATAGAACTTTAAGGAGCACAAAATGTGAAAAAACGCTACTTAAAATTGAAATGTTTGCCATTTTTGCTACTTTCAATTATTTATTGATATTATAGGTTCAAGCTCCAATAAATATAATGCAATTTATAAAATTGTTTGCCTTTAATTTTTTGATTTTGACATGAACGTGATTTCGGGTACCTCTTTTTTCAGCGTGACTTTTGACGGCAATTGACACATCACGTTCTACATTTATGCACCAAAAAAGTATTTTCCTACACTTTAAGAATCAATAAATAACTGTCAAAAAACTCAAAGCAATCATTTACTTCCATCTATGAAAAAATAAGTAATGAACATTACCGTGTTTTCGGACCTCGAGATGGGAACCTGCCCTAAAATTTCCTTTGTAGTTCAATTAGGTAATAAAGTAATTAGGCTGTTAAGAAATTATGTAATTTTGTAAGTAAAAAAGAAATTTAATATTTTTTTTTCTTGCCTCAACCATTTTTTCATTATCTTTAACCAATGCCTTCCATTTTTACTAAAACAAAAAATTAACGAAACATTTACGAAAAAGAAAAACTACATTTGTGAAACAGTGCAGATCATCCTGGTAAATGAATTTATTTTAATTTTTACTTAAATTGTAAAAATTCTTAATTTTTGGTTACGGTTGAATTTTCTGTTGAAATGCCCATATACGTATTGTCAAAAATTGTTCAGAATTAAGTCTGTAAAGTACATACAGGCAGTTGGCATGACAATTGAGAAAATAGTTAATAAGAGTTAAAATTTGTTGTCTTTTTTATATTTTGAAAACATTTTCTTAAATAATACGCTCAAGCTAAAATATTGTAGATTACCAATTAATTCTTTGAAATTTTGATCTTTTCTGTTCTTCAATATACTTGATGTCATTACTGTCCTAGCTTCTTTCTCGTGAACTGTCTTCAAAACAGTTCCGACAGTTGCAAAAGTGAGTTTCAATGGATAAAAAGTTTTAAATGTAATTCAACTGTCCTTCAACGTTACTACTGCTGTACTAGTGTAAACGCCTTGTACGCTACTAAAAAATTTCTCATCACTAATTTTCATTGTAACCAGGCACTGCAAACTTCACGTTTGAAAACCCTTCCAAGATTCTAAAACTTCTTGCACATTTTTATTTTATTTCTTTACTCAGTACTTTTATTCCTTTTTAAAATCTGCTTAGTACCAAACCGAAAATTGGAATTATCATCCCTGATCTATATCTATCTATACTATAATATAAAATTGAAGTCAAAATTTAAAGTTACGACTTTACTCCAAAAGTACTGGGCGGATTTTTTGAAAACAATTTGTGAATATCATATTTGTGCTACAGATATCATATTTGTGCTTATTTAGGGGTATTTTTTCAAAATTTTAACAATAAGTATATTTTATTAAGATATTAAGTTTTTAAGAAATCATTCCAGCTGCCACGCATTGCTTATTCATTGCCTTTTGACTCGTTTGTGTTGTGAGAGCTTCAATAAACTCCATGTTGCTTTATATATTTATCTTTCTCTTCGTGCTCAGCTAGCACAGCGCAACAAAAAAATAAACTGATGAGCCTCGAGGAAGCCTCATTTATAAGGTTGTGGCCAAGGTTCATTTATAAAGTTGTGGCACTTGAGAGAAATGCACTCTTTTTCCGCCTTTGCTCGAACTGTCACTGTGCTTTTCTTTATTGTAAGCATTCATTTTCTTCATTTCTTTTCATCCATTCTGACAGTTCGACCGAGCTCGCTCTCAAGTGCCACAACCTTATAAATGAGCTTTGGTTGTGGCACTTGAGAGAATTGCACTCTTCCTCTGCCTTTGTTCGAACTGTCACTGTGCTTTTCTTTGTTCTATGCATTCATTTTCTTGATTTCTTTTCATCCATTCTGACAGTTCGACCGAGCTCGCTCTCAAGTAAATAAATGAGCTTTGGCCTCGAGCAAGGCGAAAAGTGAGATACATATAAATGTAGAGCGGCGCACCAAAAAAGAAAAACAACACATAAAAAACATACCATTTTTGATTTCTTTGATATGTATTGTCTTAACCCAATAAGGACGATGATGACATATCGCATCACTAATTTGAATGTCGCAAAACTAACCGTATTACATTAAAATTAGTTAAAATTAAAACTAGGTAAAAATAAGTACATGTGTGAAAAAACTTTAAGGCGTTAAGGAGATTGATAAAAAAAAGTCCGTGGCTAACAACAGTTACCTCGTTTTAAATAAGTTGGCAAGATAGACCATGAACAAAACTAAATATTTCTTTTTGGTATTACTGTCAATCTGGTTCCTTTTTTAAGTCCGAACGAAAATCGTATCAATGTGCCCCCTGTCCCCCTACTTTCCTTCAGATGCCTACTTCTCTAGTACTTTATATTGCTATGTGGTCATCATTTTTATTGCTTTGCATTTAGAGTCATAAACGCTGAAAAGAATAAATCTTACGCAAACTGATTACGAAATTTGATCTGGAATTTAATTGTTCTGCGTGTGTGCTTTATTTATATGCGTGTCTACAACAGAACTCAGAATCTAGTTTGAAATCACAGAATATCAACAACGAACCGGACCGGTAGGTTGCCTTACATGACGTTGTACCGAGGCTGATGGCATACGCACTGACAATAGACATTCAGACAGACAGACGGTTACACTTGACTGTGTAAAAAAAACTACTTGTTTGGCAATAATTTATGTCATAATCATCTTCTATTTTTTGGCTTCTTGAAATGTCGAACACATCTGGAATTAGATTAAGATGAATCAGTTTGTTAGCGCAGCATCTGGAGCAGCACGTGTCTGACAGTGAGCTAAGATATTAAGTACTGATGTAAAGGAAAGTTATTTCAGTAAAAAATGTTTAAGTAAATAATTCATACAATAACTTAGACAATTTTAGTAAAATAACTGTCAGTGTTTTGAACCAAACCGTTTGAACCTCACACTGACATAAGCTGTTAATTTACAGATTACCCTGGCGCCATACATTTTAAAATATGTTTATTTTATGCCTTTAACCTGTTAAGTCCCACATAGCAAAAATATTTCGCATAAATTTTAACGCTTATTTGTTTGTCTTGTTGACAAAAAACACTTTTGACGACAAACAAGTTATCACACAAATATTTTTGCTAAATAAATTAACAATGCAGACATCAGAAAGGAATTCGCCAAACACAAAACATTTTAATATAGAAACAGAAAGTTGTCAGAGGTTGTCACATTTTGAATATATGTATTAAAAACAAGTTATGACTTCAGAAAATTTTGCATAAATAGAATGATGTCAATAAATGAATGAATCTTTTTTGAATTCCAGTTAATTTTCAATAAAACGCTGATTAAGCTTATAATCACCCCACAAATAAAAAAACAAAACTAAGATCAATACATGAGTAACATCGTGTCTATCTTAAAACCATATGGTCACCTACAAACTTCAATCGTGCGATCATCTGTGTCACAATTTTACACTTTAATTGAAAAAGTCAACAAAAGAGCACAAAAAACCATTGAAAGTATTGAAAGTGTCCACATTGTAAATGACTCACTGTCGAATACTGCCAAAAAATGTAACGCGTGCCTTTAATACTGGCGGAAATTAAAATAGATTAAAATTTCGTAATGCGTCAGATGCTTTTCGTCTGTGCAATTTAAATAAATAATGCAAATCTCTATTTAGAAGTGATCAAAGACAGTTGTTGTTGTTTTTAGTTCATGTAAAAAGCCATCTCTAAGCTGCGTTAAATTGCATTTACTTTTTCTATTGAGTGTTAAAGCAAAACAGGGTGCACACGATGCGCACTAATGTTTCATTGGTTTTATTTTGCAATAAATGTAAACAATTTTGGTACTGCGTTGGCTCATTTCCAAATTGTTGCATGAAATCATTGTGAAAATACAATAAAAAACAGAAAAAGCTTATTTTATCTCATTGTTTAAATGTTAATTTCAGAAAAAAGTAAATAAACGTCTGTTGACACAGTAAAATGACTCATTTCTGTATATTTTTCTGAGAAAATTTTAAACATTTAAAAAATGTATCACTTAATTTTACTTTCAATGTCGACTCAAAAAAATTAAAAAAAAAAATAAAAACCGAAGAGGGACTTCAGGCAAAATAAAAAAGAAATGATAATGTTAAATGTGCAGTAATAAAAGAAATATGTAAAAAATTTTAAGGCACCCTACGCTTATCATTACAAAAAATTTGTTCGGAATAGTGACTTAGCCCATTAATGACTAATGGGCATTTAAATACCCATAAAACAGTGTTTACGAAAAAAGCCATATCTCAAAAGTGGTAAGAGATATCAAAATAATTTTTTTTTTAAACATTACGGAAAAATTAAGCTATTTATGGTCTTTATAATGTGAAACGAAATTCATACAATCAAATGTTCCTTTTCGAGATCGAAGATGTGTGATTTTCAAAAATGACAAAATCCATATATAAAGCTATGTAGAAAATTAGAAAATGGAATGATCGGTGGAAAAATTCGTGGTCAGTTTGTCTCTAGTATCATCTTTTTATCAGGTGTTCATTATGACAAAAGAATGTTGCCATATACGCAAATTTTTATTAACACCAAGAACCCGGATTAGCCGCTTGGGTATTTAAATACCCAATGCTGATCTCAAATACGGTGACAGTTACAAACCTATAATTTTGCAAAGCAACTTCTATGGCCTATATAAGCTTCCTGATAAATTTTGAAAAAAATCGTACGGCGGAATCTATGAGCAGTCTTTAATGGGTTAGACAAATGAAAAAAAAAACGAATTGGCCATTTCAGACCTTTAAGGTAGGGATGGACACTTTAAAAAATCTCCGTTTTGAATAGCCGGCTTTGTAAATTTCGGTTTCCCACCGAAACTAAAAACCGAAGAACAACACCGGTCAATAAAAAAACCGAAGAAAAATACCGGTTATAAAAAACTTTTTTCTGCATCTTTACCAAGTCTCTGTTTTGTTGATGTTGGCGTTGAGTTTGAACTGCTATTCCTTGTTTTCAAAACTTTATGCAGAGATTACAGTATGCCAAACCATTTTATTTTTCTTTTAAATTTCGCCACACTTCAGTCTTCATTTACGTTTAAGATTTCATATTTTTTTTTTTTCAAATTTATTAAAGTTTATTCACAATTGCCGCCTGTTTGTCAGGGTTGCATTTTTTGAAAATTTCTCATTGCCGGTTTTTGACATTTTCCACCGGTGTTACGATATTTTTTCTTCTCCGAATCACCAAAAAAACCGATCACTATTAAACACCGACCGTTTTTGGCCATCCCTACTTGAAGGTACTTTGGCTGAGTGGCTATTGATCGATTGTGTTGTGCGTGTTATTAAATGTTTGAACACAGTGCTTGTTGTTGTGTTTGCTTCTTTTTTAATGTCAGGTGTTAATAGTTCTTGTGGTAATACTAGCAAAACTCATAAAACGTTGATTAACATTCTCTATAATCAGCGATTTGGTCCGAGAATTGCAAATTCACAGAAATATCGAGTTGCGTTATTGCTTTCGAACATTTTGTCTTGTGCTATGACTTCAACATTAACCTCTTAGCTAACGACAATCATCTCTCCCATAAGTTTCTCGATTTTATAGCCCAAGTAAAACTTAATGTGGTAAATTATCGGCCTTTGTAGTCTAGTGAAGGGTGCGCTAGAATATCAACTCAGAGGTCTCCGGTTCGAATCCGGGTTCTTTTCGCTTTCTTTGTTCTTAACTACATTTAAGAATTATTGAAACAAAAAGTCCAAAACTAAATGGTGGAAAATGTGGAATTAAAGAACAGGAACAACTGAGGGCTGGAAATGCTTGCTGAGGTAAAGGCATAACACAAGCCTCGGTTATAAGCAATTCAAAGTCTTTGACGTTTGTTCCGCCTAATCGATAATTCACGTATGGTTCCAATAAATTCTTCCTCCAATAATCTATCCCTTTCCTTTTAGGTCAAAGACCAAACGTTGTTTGTATAAGGCCCATGCCTTTGTTCTTCGATCTTTTTTTAAAAAAAAATATAGTGCCAGCCGGGTTTTCAGACAATGTCTGTGCAAGCTTGTTAGATGTTTTCATTGTGTCTGATTCCTCACTTGTAATGCTTTTTGATCAAATCACATTTGTTTCCGATCATGTCCTACTTTTTGCACGTCTAACATAAATTTATCAAAGACTGCTTCTGAAACCGCTTTTCGATATCCTGAATATAGGTCGACTGATTTTTCATCATTGTTTAATGGTTTATCCCAAATAAACTGGTCACATTGTTGGTTATTTGAATCCGTCGATGAAAAGCTAAATTTTTTCATAAGCACTATTAATAACTTGTTTGATATGTATTTAGGTTTACTCAGTGTGTGAAATTGGCACTTAAAAAACAGAACAGAGCTTACAGCAAGTGGAAACGGCACCCAAATTAACTGAACTGGGAGGAATATAAAAAAGCCAGGAATAAAGCTACCAATTCTATTGAATTTCCAAAAAGTTTTTGTTTATTACATGAATTAAATTTCGAGCTTTAGATCAAGTAAGTTTTTTAAGAAGGCAAGAACAACAACAACAACTCTGTATAGAGTCAATCACTTAGCTGACTAGACAGTCTATTTCGGAAATCTTTAAGTGATTAAGCTGTGATCAACTACCTCACTGTTTAAATTTGCATATGATTTCACATTATTAATTCATTCATTTGAATTATATAGAACAAATTGAACGCAATTGAAAGCAATTTTTTAAAAACTACATTAAATACTTAAAGTTGCAAGGAACAAAGTTAGTTACTTAAATGGATTGTTATTTTAACGTGAACGACTCACTTAAACGTCACCTATGCCGCCTATATTCCAAAGCTCAATAATTTAATTTAAGCAATTTCTTTCATCAGTTTATCAAATTATATGCAACTTAATTACCATCATGTGCATCATTAATTCTACCTACTATTTGTACAGTTTCTTTAAAATATAAACGTACACTTTACATACTTTTAACAAAACATTTTCTTTTTAAATGTTCGCTTGACGCAAAAGTATGGATGAGTCAATATATAAATGTTTGCATTGAATTTTAGTTTTTTCCGAGATAAATTTTTTTAGTCATTGTAAACACCATTCTGAGCTCGTACATCATAAAAAAAATCAACCTAACTTATAGTAAGGTAAGAAGTATCTTTAGGTTAGGTTAGAAGAATCTTTACTTGTGTTTCTTTTTGATTGATTTTTTATGGTGATAAATAAATTTATTGTGAATGCGTGTTTTGATTGAACTAACTTTTGAATACTCTTATATACCCATTCCAACTCTATAAAAATACACAGAAGTGTTCGAACCAATTATAATCTCCCAAATGAAAAAAAACCATGTGAAATTGTAAATTCTATTTTCCAAACAATCTGGGTAGATTGGAGTTGTTTTTCCCAAATTTAAAATCGTTCATTTTCTTTAGCTTTAAGTGTGATATTTTAAAAGCGAAATGTTTTCTAAGTACTGTTCATTTCTTTTACATTTTATGGACTTGACAGTTTTCATTCCTTTTTTACATTAATTCAAAGGTTTTCCAGTGTTTCAAGGTCTCGATCTTGTATAATATATCCAACTAGCTGATATACCCGATGTTACTCGAGTGTTATTAGTATAAACATTTTAATATACACTTCTCGATTAAAAGTTTTTTAAATTCTGGAATAATGAAAAACGTTTTGAATTTTAAGTTTGAGTTACTGATAGAAAGATAATTGAATGGTCTTTAAATCAAAAATAGTTTTGGGGAATTTTGGTGTTTGGGGATTCCATCCCTTGTGGTGAGCTTATTGAATTCAAAGAAGGTACGAAAAACACATTTTGAAAATTCAAAATAATTTAAATATATTTTTAATCTTAAAACTAGCAAAATTACATTTTCAACATTTTCTTGAGAAATGAGCATTTTAACATTTTAACCAAAAATTTAGATTGAAAAATATTGAATTTTTTAGCAAACAAAATTTTAATGAAATATATATAAAAACAGCGAAGATACTTTCATCGAAAGTAAAAACTTTGATTTTCATATAATTCTTTTCTCATTCTTAGGCACAGATGTTTTATGAAAAACTCGTTGAACGAAAAATTATTGTACAATACTAAAATATATATTGAGCCAGCCAAACGTGTGTGGTTAATTTTGAAGAGAGGTAAACATCATTCGGCTATTCACCGCAAGGTGTATAGTTTGTACCCACAGTTTTTTCTAATGCGGCTCCATCTATCTGTGAATTTAAAACACAGCTCAAAACCAATGCAATAATTGTGCATATCGCCATCTAGCTGAAAATATTAACTTTACAGCATTCTATTCACGGTCATCTTTTCGATGAAATGATGATATAAATATATAATTTAAAGTGCCATTCATAAGGAACTGAGTGACAACGCTAAAGCAGAAGTGAGAAGAAAAAGAGCCATCACATCATAGAGCGGGAATGGGATGCAAAAAACTAAGTAGATTACTAATAAGGAAGATTTTATACAAACCAAAATGTTTTTAATTAGTCTGGACACACAACTGCATTCTTAGAGAAAAATGGGGGAGGGGGCGCTCAAAGGATATAGAGAAATTAAAAACAAAACTCAGTTTTAATAATAGTCTGGTATAAAAAAATAGATTTTTAGTCAAAACTTTTGATAGGAAAGAGATATGGGGTAATTTTTTCACATATGTTTTTTTTGAGACTTGACCTTTTTTGTAAAATATATAAAAACAACATTTTGGAAAAAATAAATTTCGCGAAAAAATTAAAGTGTTGTTTTAATGAAAAAAATAGTAAAATAATTACTACGCTTTGCTGAAAGAATTTTTGCAAATAATTGCTTTGTCGTAAGAAAGGTAGACAGATGTGTAATTTTTTCTCTTTTTCTTTTCACAACAAAAACAATTTTTAAGTATTTTTTTGAGTAAAAAGTCAATATTTCGGACATTTTTTGAAAAAAACATGAGACATATATGCACCAGGGCTTTCAGTCCCGAAGGGTTTTGGCGAATCCCGGGATTTTAAATTCTTGATCCCGGTATCCCGGGATCCCAAAATGGCAAAATTTTAACATAATGGCATGTAGCTGTATTACTTTAACAGCAAGGACAGTCAATAACTCTTTCTATTAATTTACGCGTTTTGTCAAAAGAAAAAATACCATATTACTTTTTTAAATCCAAAAATAATCTTTATTCATACTTAAAATATTCAAAAATACTCGAAAGCTTATAAGACGTTTAAAAGACACCGAGACGAAATCATAATTTCTAATGCAGACAAGGGTTACAACACAGATGTAATGTAAAAATAAGGAAAACAATACACTATAATTGGAAGATAAACTCTTATTCTGAAATCGCATTTTGTATTTTAAGGGAAAACACTTGTAAATTTACGATTGAAAAAATATCTGATTGTGCCAGATCGAAAAAAAATTAAATTAGAAAAGAAGATTTTGATATAATGATTTCTTTTAATAAAAATAGTAACCTTTACGGTCCTTAATTAAAGATATTTGCTAAATTTTTAAATAATAATTATAATAAGTTTAATTAATAAAAAAGATCTGATTTCTTATATATTAGAAATGGAGAAGGGCCATAATCACCTTCATACCAAAAGTAGGGAAAATGGACTACACGCTACTAAAGTCGTTTAGACCCCTTAGCCTTACCTCATTTGTACTTAAAACAACAGAAAAGGTAATAGATAACTATATAAGAACTAAGATTTTGGAAAAGGCGCCAATGCATCCATGTCAACACGCGTATAGGGAGGGTAGGTCTACAGAATCTGCCCTATACCAGCTGTCTAGTAACATCCAGTCAGCGTTCAAAAACAAAGAAACCGTACTCTGTGCCTTTCTAGACATAGAGAGAGCCTTTGATAACACTTCTCACGAGGCTGTGAAGAAGTCTTTATACAAAAAAGGAGTAAATGATATGAACTTATCACTAGAACTGCAGAAACAAAAGTGGGCAACACCACTATAAGAATCAAAACAACAAAAGGCTGCCCACAAGGCGGAGTCCTTTCTCCACTGCTGTGGAGTCTTGTTTTGGACGAATTATTATCGATGCTAACCGAGAATGGCATAAAATGTCAGGGTTACGCAGACGACATCGCCGTAATAGCGAGAAGGAAGTCCGAGGATACACTCTGTAACCTGATACAGGGAGGACTGTCAGTAATAAAGGAAAGGTGCAACATAGTGGGATTAATTATCAACCCAGCGAAAACCACCATAGTAACTTTTACTAACAAAAGAAGCCTGCCAAACCTCTGAACAATGAGAATGGATGGCACTGAAATTCCCTTCAAAGGAGAAGTAAAGTATCTGGGACTAACACTAAATTCAAAGCTTCTCTGGAGAAGACATGCAGAGGTAACTATAAACAAAGCCACTCGCGCACTCATGGTATGTAGGAGCCTGGCGGGGAAAAGCTGGGGTTGTAACCCAACAATTCTCCGCTGGATGTATACCATGATGGTGAGACCCATCCTCACCTATGGTGCAATAGCATGGGCTGAGAGAACCAAGCTAACCACAATGAGGAATATGCTAACAAAGGTGCAGAGACTGGCTTGTGTATGCATCACAGGGGCCATGAGGAGCTGACCTACAGCAGTACTAGAAGTAATTCTGGTACTGCTGGTAAAACACCCTTACACCTTGTCATAGAAGGAGTAGCCAAGCGAACTGTTATGCATTGCAAAACAGGGTACAGCAAAGCTATCAGCAGTAGAGAGAAGGAGGATATTGCAAATCACACTCCCTACATGGATCTACCAAGAGACGATATAGTAAAAAGATACAACTTCGAAAAACATTTCGAAATTAAGCTTAGTACCAAGAAAGACTCGGACAGTGAGATGAAATCGCAAGTCAAGAAACCACACAGTATATCATGGTATACGGATAGCTCCAAGACATTGGAAGGTATAGGCGCAGGAGTGTATGGGCCAAGAACCAAGCACTTTGAACCTATGGGGACAACACCCAGTATCTTTCAAGCGGAAGTCCTAGCAATACAGCTGCGTGCATAATTCAATCTGGACCGGAAATACAAAGGTCAGGATATAGTTTTAATGTCAGACAGCCAAGCAGCAATCAAAGCATTAGTCTCCAGTGAGATATCATCGAGAATAACATGGGATTGCCTAACAAAACTCAACGAACTAGGCAAGAATAACACTGTTACTATACCTTGGTTCCCAGGACACAAAGGAATACAGGGTAACGAAGAAGCCGATGGTCTAGCGCGACAGGATGCAGTCACAAAATTTATAGGACCAGAACCATTCTGCGAATTGGGCACACATTCTATAAAAGAAGAACTAAGAAGAAAGGAGAGGCATAAACGTTCAAACCTCCTAAACCAAAGCCTCCTAAAGCTAAGACAATCCAAATTGCTGCTCAGAGATTTTAGCACTCGGAGATAAAAATTGTGCTTAAGCTTAGGCAAACTGAATCTAAGGATTCTAACCGGGTTCCTTACAGGATACTGTAAACTGAAATACCACCTGATGAAATTGGGCATAGAAAACGATAGTAACTGCCGTTTCTGTGAAGAAGCAGAGGAGACTCCAATACACCTACTTACAAACTGCGACGCCGCGGCTCGCAGACGTAAACTAGCACTGGGGAACTATGAGCTGAGTCTAGAGCAGGTTTCATCCCTTGAACCTAAGAATAGTCTCCAATTCATTAGAGAAATAGGGCTGAATGAAATTCTGTAATCCGCAAACCCAGCAGAGCTTTGAGAAGGAGGTACTATTGATCTCATTTAGGTCGCAGTACGCATCTTCACCATACAACATTAACATTATATATTAGAAAAGTTCAACCTTTATATCAGAATAAAAACCAAAATTATTAAAAATCTCACTTTATCATAAACATAAAAATATAAACGTAAATAAGTTAAACAAAACAAGTAAAATAAATTTATCTTTTAAAAAATGTAAAAAGAAATTAAAACGTCTTATTCAAATAAATTAGTAAGCTTGTTAGTAAAAAGTATGGTGTGAATAAAATATTCCTTTTATAGTAAAAATCTCTAGCATAGTAATAAAAGTAGTGCTACTTTCAAAGATTAAAACCAGAACAAAATAATAAATAGACTTTCAATATAGAGAGATAAAAAACAAAAGGGTGTTTTCGATTATGAAAAAAAGCCATAGTTTACATTGCAGTTGCATTTATAGTTGCTGACAATTTTTTATTTTTTTGTGAATAAAATTTCGGGATTTAGTGTTTTGAAGCCCGGGATTCCGGGATAAGAAATTGATTCAGGATCACAAGATGTCGGGATTCGGGATCCCGGGATTGAAAGCCTTAATAAACACTGACAACCGTACAATTCAAACTATTTTTGTGAAGAGCTTTTATTGAACTTTTGTACAAAAAAAAATTTGTGTGAAATATATTAATGCACGGTTAGAAATCTTGGAATAAATTTTTACAAGCAAAGTTTTACAAAGATTTTTAATTCAAAAAGTATTAAATTTAATACTCCTCAATTAATTACATTTTTTAATATACTTTGTTTTACATATTAATACAGTTCAAATATTACAACGATTTGTTATACCCTTGGAATCAATTCTATACTATTGTGATGTAATATTTAATTTTTAAGACATGCTGTATTATATTTCAATACAATTTTGTATTAAATTTTAAAACATTTCAAATATTACAAAGATATTTTATACCCTTTGGAATCAATTTGATACTATATTTATTATTACATTTTATTTTTATTACAAAATCCGTATTAAAAATTAATACAAACTAAGCATTAAATTTCAATAATTTTTTTTATTAAAAATTAAATTTAATATTTGGCCAGTATTTAATTTTAATACAATTTTGGTGTGGTCATATATGTAAGCCCAAAAGTATTGAAATTTATTCCAAACTTTCTAACCGTGTGGATAGCGGAGATATTTGCATCGAAAGACCAAAATTAAATTTTTATGGCATTTTTTTCTCATTCTTTGGTAACGAAGCTTTATGAAAAAGTCGTTGTGCTGAAAATTTCTGTAATTTTTAATATATGTGAGTGTTTTTGATGTCAAAATAACAAAATTTTGTCAAAATTAAATACACAAAAAACTCCGATGGTAAAAAGTATTATGATAACAAAATTACCGTTAGTTGAAAAATTTTGAAGGGGGCGTGGCAAGAACAAAGTATGTAACAACTTAATCTAGGATGCACTTAATATGTATACCTACTTTTAGCGAAATCCTTTGAGCCGTTAGATTTGTAAAAAGGCCAAACAAACAAACAAACAAGCAGCAAATGAGTTTTATTACTATAGATAACTTTGTTTACATAACTAATATTCCATATCTAAGGAGCTACAATTAAATTTTGAAGTTAATCGAATAGAATGTCCCCCAGTTTTGTAGAACAACAGCTTGGAAAACATGGGTTAAACACAACCTTAGAACAGCTCGGAGAGAATCATTTCACGATCTGATAGATACATTAAGGATTGTTTCTAAGTTTGATTTTTGACATTTTTCCTTTAAGGTATTCCGCAGGCATTTCTAAAGAAAAACAACTGTAAAGTTGATGTTAACTTTTTGCATTTACTGTACATTGGAGTGCAGAGAAGTGTTCAATTATAACTTGTTAAAATAATATTTGCAATTATTACACATGGCTAATATGTGTTTAAATGTGTTTGTTTGTATGAGGAAAACAGGTTGACCGTTCACGATCTTACACCTCATTCAATATCACGCTTATGCCCTCATAACTCATTCGCATTTGTTTGTTAGTGTTTGTTTTGTGTTACTTGCACAATTTATGACTTTGACTTTAAAAATAGCAAAACGATTAGTATTTTCAATGAACTTGACTGTGGAAATGACGTCATATGCTGATAGTAGAAATTTATGCAAAATATTATTGCTGTTTGTGTATTTCTTGTGAACGTCTTTTTGTTGCTGGTAATTGTTTTTTTACTGGTTAGCTTTTTATATATGTAATTCCAAAATATGCCAACTTTATCTTCACTGCGCATTTTTTGTTTTCTGATTATTTTGAAAAGGTTTGAATAAATTAAAAAAAATTAGCACTAAAACACCATTTCGTGATAAGCTTGGCACAAATTTTTTTTGTGGAAAATTTGTTTTACGAAGTTCTTGTAGCACAATCACTAAAACAAAGTTTTGCTTAAAGTATATTTTTACACGGAGGCTACAATTTATGTGCGTATATTTGAAAAATATAAAAAAATAATACTTCTAGCTTAGAAAGTCCTCTAAGATTCAATGTGGCAATACGTTTTCACCGTTAGTGATATTCTTTTACTGTTGCAGTTTTTAATATAAGTAATTTTATAAATCTGTTTGCTGTGCTGTTTAAAATCAAAAATTAAAACTTCAATGACTCAAAATAATCAAATACTACTATAGATACTCAAGTACTTTAATCAAATGCTACTTCGTACTATAATACTTATTCTTAAAATTTCTTTTCCATTTATACCCCTCATAAGTAAGTATTGATCCCATTTTTTTACTTTTGCCCTTTGTATAAACTTTTGAATGCCAACCACCTCACTTAAATTTTAACAAATTGCTTTTTTGTTCAACATTTCTGAACGCATCTGTGCTGATTTTAGTTTATTTACAAATTGTCGACAATATCACAGTTCCGGTTTATAAAAAGATTTGTTTTCTCCCAAAATTCGATACCATAAAAATCAACCCTTATTTATTATTGTTTAGCCTCCCATTGAAATGCACTTGAGCCGCAAGAACTTGGCAAATGTTTTGCCAATTTATTTTTTTGTCTTCTTCTTCTTTTCCTATGAAGTACCTCTGTGACCTCATATTACCCTTAAAAATTTCGCTTACGCAAATGCTTACCACAGAAGATTCGCTTATTTACCCTTGGTGAAAGTATCACTGACATGTCAAAGGGGTGTCACTGATAGACTTTTTTTTTTTGCTTTAATTCAATGCTTAACTGTTAATGACAGCTGACAGCTAGCTGTTGATGTATTGCATTAACAATGGAAAATGTCAGCAACAATTGGTAACTGCAATTTTAGTGCCCACATTTCTGAACTTATATCAATCAATGGAGTATACTTTTGAGTAATGAAAAATGAAGTTTGGGATAGTTTTCTGAAATTGTAATCATTTGGACTAAGTATTAAAGTCACGTGTCTGTTTGACATATCAGTTTATATAATTAAAAGTTTTGTACAAGAATGTATAGAAAGATTTCATAAGCAGTCGTCGTAAGCTGATAAAAGTATATCCATTATCTTTCTTCAATGTTTATGTATAAATCGGATTATGCAGTTGTGCTTTAACTTTTTCACATTTCTCAGTTGACAGTTATTATTATTTTTCGGAATATGATGGCTTTAGGCTTTTTCATTTTTAATCGACTTCAAAAAGGAGGAGGTTCTCAAGTTAGTTGGTTTTTTTTTTAAATGTATGTACACTGATAACTCCTAAAGTACTTTCCCGATTACCGTAATTTTTTGTCAACAGATAGAGACATTAGACGCGGAGGGGCGTGGCAATGCATGAAAAATACTGTGTCTCAGTTAATATTAACACTAGGGTACTGAAAATTGGTACAGGGGTTGGAACAGTTATTACAAATTAAGTTCAGGAAAGTAGGCGTTATTCGAAAAAGGCGTGGCAATGTTAGAAAATGACGTAACTCGAATAATATTGACAATAGGATACAGAAATTAGGTACAGGGTTAGGCATAATTATGAAAATGTGCGGTCAAAAAAGAAGCCGTCGTTGGACAAAAGGGCGTGGCAATATAAGAAAAATACTGTATCTTAGCTAATATCGACACTAGGGTACTGGAAATTGGTACAGGAGTTGGAACAATTATTACAAATGACGGCCAAGAAAGTGGACATTATTCGACAAAGGCGTGGCATTATTAGAAAAACGCCGTAACTCGAATAATATTGACACTAGGATACTGAAATTAGGTACACGCAGAGAAAAGACATGGTTGAGACATGATTACTACAATAATATTTTTTTACTAAAATTATTGTATTATTTCTGCAAAAAAAAATTTTTGCTTTAATAATGTCATTATTTACTAATGGTGGTACAAAAAAAAATTATAGTTGAAATCATAACATCATTGAAATTGTCGACATACTATGATTGCCTCAACTATAAGTTGCAACAGAAATGTTGTAGTTCTGTCAATCATGATAAATGCGAATATTATTATAGAGACAAACATGTTAGAATTTTGAATGTTTGTCTGAACTATTCTTTGATTGTTGGCAAACGAAGCAGAACATAACCAAAAATCGAAAGAATTTATTGAGTCGGAACAGTTTGCAGGAAAAACTTTCACTTCATTCAGACACAATAAGTCTTATCGATTCCTGGCTATGTGCCGTTTCGTTTTTCAACTGTTCAATTATTGTATTTTGTTTTAAATCGCCTTATCCTAAAAACAGCACGCAGCAAAGTGACATTTTCGACTTTAATTGTAGCAAACATATTTTTATTTACCGTAAACATATTTCGCAATTCTGACCATATTTTGTTTACCACAAATATTGCTATTTTTGTGACAATGCACTTAATGTACCATGTTTATGAATGGCATAAGTCAGGCGAGCGGTAGTAGTGGCTGTGCCTTACTGGTAGTATTCGTGGCTCGTAAGCGAAAAAGCCGCGGTTTAAATCCCAGCTCGGACAGAAAATTTTATCAAAAAGATTTTTCAATTGAATAAATATTTCTGTTGAGCCCAGACAATGGCACACCTCTGGAGAGATATCTTAATTAATAGCTATGGAAATTGGAGTGCATGAAAAAAAATTTATTGTTTCAATAATATTCTGGATCCTAAAAATAAATTAATAATATAGTTGTTGCAATCATTCTATTTTCGACCCAATAAGAGAATAATGATTGTTTCAATAATATTTTGGTTCCTACAAAAAAGTTCCTTTTCTAAATATGGTTTTTGTTATCATTTTATCATGATCAAAGAAAATATTATATGTTTAAGAACATGTTAGCAACAATCATAATCCGAATCATACTATGATCCTCTTAAAACATGGTTGTTGCAACTATGTTTTTTCTCTGCGTATACAGGGGCAGGAATAATCGTGAAAGTTTACGATCAAGAAAGTGGGCGTTATTGGTCAAAAGGGCGTGGAAATATAAGAGAAATACTGTTTCTCTGTTAATGTTGACACCAAAAATCCTTACAAGAATGGGCAAAATTGTTATCATAATCTCTACAAAAGAAGAAATAAAACCTTTTTAACAAAAAAAACTAACTTCAAAAACTAACTTCTTGCTTAAATTTGATAATTTATTTATATTCATTATTAAATTGGAAATCTTATTATTATAATCTTTTTTTTGTATTATTATCATAAATATATTAATTTCTCCATGAATATAAAACCTTTAATGTCAGCTCTAATATAATCAGACTTTTATGAAATAACCGCTCCGGCTTTAAAGGTTTTATATTCATGGAGACATTAATATATTTATGATAATACAAAATAGAAAAAAAATATTATAATAAGATTTCCAATATAATAATATATATAAATAAACTATCAAATTTTACCAAGAATTAATTTGTAAAGTAATTTTAAATTATTTTTTACTTTGTCGAAAATCGAAATTTCGTTTATAGTTTCTCACAAAAAAGAAGACTTTCTTTAAAAGAGAAATATATTTTCTTAATATTGGTTCAACAAATTTCTTAATGCGCACATTTTTTTGTCTAAAGCCGAGAAGTTTATCTTCAATTACGATAAAAAATGTCTTTGTTTAAAAAATTTGCTTTAACTCAGCTCCACGCAAAGTAAAAGTATTAATATGGTATTGTGATTCGGTTGTAAAATATTAGTTGAAAATATGTTCAGAGTTACAGATAGAATTATTGTTTTGGCATTGTTTTTCGGAAGACGATTTTATAAATGCATCCAAAGACCAGTGGTAAAGCTTTGTAAAGCTATGTTAAATAAAAAAAATTCATTTTGAAGGAACAACCGTCATTAAATGCAGAATATGCAACACTTGCTTTTCACAACATCACTCACTCGCTCTCACGCTTTATATTCTTTTTTCTACCTTATTCAATATTAGATAAATATGTCGTATTGCGAGAAGAAGACTTTTTTATTTTTGAGAAAAGATTTGTTTTTATTAAAGAAAATATTTCGCATAGTCAAGTCTCATTTATAAGGTTGTGGCACTTGAGAGTGAGCTCGGTCGAACTGTCAAAATGGATGAAAAGAAAGCAAGAAAATGAATGCATAGAACAAAGAAAAGCACAGTGACAGTTCAAGCAAAGGCGAAAATGGAGTGCATTTCTCTCAAGTGCCACAACCTTATAAATGAATCTTGCGCATAGTGATTTTTTTATAGAGAACATTTTTATTTTCTATAAAATTTTCTCTAAAAATGAGAATTACTTAGTGTGAGAAAAATACTTTTCCTTGTAAGAGACATGAAATATTTTCATTTCTTACAAGTGAAGAAATATTTCTTCGAATGTGTGGAAATTTATTCTAAGTGAAGAAAATTTTATTTGAAATAGAGAAAATTGCTATTATCGCAAATAGAGAAATTTTTTATCACAAAAAGATAGGTGCTTTTTTTCTGAGTGTAGCTTAGACTATTTTTTAATTTCCCCTCTATTTTCTTTTTGAACTTTTTTAGACTTAATTATTTTTTTTTTTAATTATTTGTTTTCTGGGTATATTTTATATGTTTTCTTATTTTTAACATTAACCTAGATCACGTGCCACTCACATTAATTAGAGTAGAAAGCATATTTTATGAATTGTTTTGCGGTAAATCAAACATTTTTATATGCTCAAGTTCAACTGCCGCATATTAATGCTTATGAAAATATTGTAAAATTTCAGATGTTTATGAAAAAAACTAGACTTTAATACCTGTCACTTTTCATTACCATGTCTGTACCGGGTATTAAACTGCATGAGTGAAAAAAAATAGAAAAAAAGTTCCCAGACCGTTAATTTATGCCAAGCGCATCGACCAGCTCTTTTAATATTTTATTCACTTAATTACAGCCAGCATGCAGTGCATAATAATTTGTATTATTTTATTAAGCAAAATTTCTAAGTAGCTTATATAAAAAAAGAGACAATACTTTTATATAGATTACTTGATGTGCTGTAATAATTTCTGTCTATATGTTTGATGTATATCACGACTGAGTTTAATTTTAAAATTCTTGTCGCCAATTTACACACCGCATTAATGCATTGTTGACAATCACTTTGAGAACGACAACAACAAATATGAAAACTTGCAATTGACATTCACGAGAACGAGCACAAGCTCCAAGAATTTATAGCGGTAGACGGAGGCATGTCTTGCCAAACAATATCAATGCATTCAATTGAGCTCAATTCGCCACAATTTTCGTAGCTTCTACTGAATTTACTCAATTTCACTGTGTAACGTGCATTCTATGGAAGCAATATTGAGATGCCTCCGAAATGGACTTTTGTGTCAATAAGACGCACAAATCAATTTATATTTTTTCTTTTTTTTACAAACGGTTATGCATGGCTTGCGTTACCTTCGAAAGATCTATACCAGCATAGAAACTATTGATATTGCTATAGAAATATTTGCTCTGAATTATTTATTAATATTGACAGTCGACAGATTAAAATAAAAGTGGATCAGCAGGCGTCTTTATATAACATATATTATTATAAAAGTGTGGACGAAATTAAGCATTTAACAGATCGTAGATTAAAATTTTTGAATACTATTTAAACTTTCTTAGTTAAAACATTTCACAAAATATTGTCAAACAACTTTTGTGTTATATGAAATAACAGTTATTTTAATAGAGTATACGGTGTATCAGATGAAGTCTTTGATGAAAAAACCGTCACAATCTGTGGAGTATGCAAAGCATGTCAATGCCAAAATTAAGTTTCTTATTAAACAAAGCTATTAAATAAAATGAAATGAGTTTATTTTTAATGCATACAACATCAACAATTTAAAATTATTTTATGACAACAGATGTGCTTGTCAGTGTGGAAATGTCATCAGCACTTGAGTTACAAGCGTGACATTGATAGAATTACTATCAGTCCATACATAAATTAATCTCAGCTTTACTTGAAGCTTGCAGTTTTATTCTGTCTAGTTTTCAAGCAGTGAAACGATGCAACAATTTTGTAGAAGTGATTGAGATTGATTTAAAATAGCCAATATCAAGTATTACCATTTCATATTTAAAAAGTCATCAAATCTTGTAGGTAAAGTTTCCATACTTCAGATTGGAGTTATTTTAAAATTTGGCTGAATGAAGTCTAAGATTCGTTTTAATTATCTGAAATACATAATTTTTAGGAAATTGAATATAAAGCGGTACCAATTTTGCAGTTGTATCTTATCCAACTGACCCAAGAAGTACCTAAAGGTAATATCTTAAGCTAACGCATGGCTCTACTTGAATGCATTGTTTATGAATTTTGGTTGCAGGCTTGTTTTCAAAAATAAGGACATATAAGTTCATTCATATTTTTTTGGCACAATCCTTCGCAAAGTTACGAACATATTAATTTTGGATCAGGTTAGAAGCGCCAAAACAAGTAATTTTCACATAATGACTTTTTAGTAATTTTTAATCTGACTTTTGCTAACAAGATGCCGTTTGAAAGATATTTTAACGAAATTTTATAGGTAAGAATAAAAATTTTTCAATTGTTTGTTCTAAGATAGTCCAAAATTTTCAACAAAAAATTTATTTGCTAATATATATCTTGTGCTGTGTGCATGGACGTAGTGAGGGGCGGAAGGGGCCGTGGCCCCCTTAACTTAATAAAAATTATTTTATTAGAGTTAAAGTTAGAAATTCAAAACAGTTTTTCTTGTAATTAAAATAGTATTGAAGTTTTAATTATTTATTAAAGTTTAATTTTTTTTTATTACAAACTTAGGTCTGTATTAATTTATTATTTGGTAAAAAACGTTTATGAAAAGCTTCAGTTGAAATTGATTGGTAGCTCTGACATATATGTATATTGCAATCTGAGCTGCACAATTCGCTAGTAGATTTTTCACCAACACTAACGTTCGTTGTCATAACTGACGAAATCAAATCAGCTGTTTAAAATATAATTTCTGATTGGATTTATTTGTGCATTTTTTAATTTATTTTTTTTATAGAAGGAAATATAAGAAAGTTTTTTGGTGGAACTTATATTAAGTTCTTATATTAAGTTACCGCAAATTATAAGATCTATGTTTATTTTCTAATCAATTTACAGTAAAGAAAATAAAATTGAGTTAAAATGAGAGCAGAATGGAAGAGGATGATGAGTTGCTTGCACCCACTTGCGAGTTTTTAATTGCAAAAGAATTTTTCTACGTCTGCTTCTTCTAGCACATGCAATAGTGACAATTTCTGGTGAACACGATTTGGGCAAGTGGGTTGGCCGGTGTGCCTTTATGAGTACATCTCAGATATTGCAAATGCTCAAATACCCTTGGATTCCTCCTCAAATGTATTGAAATTTTGTCATAATTTTCTACGAACCTATGCGCCGTGGTTAATATGCTCCAAAAAATGAACTGTTTCCTCTTTCCACCTTAAAACGTTCAAGTCGTTTTAGGATCACTCGTTATAAAGCCTTTCATAACATATAAAAATTGGCATAAGTATTGTAGAAGCCAAGTCTGTGACACATAGAATTAGCAGTAGCAGCTCACGCATTAATTACCGACATTATTTTTGATGTGATTGCACTGTCTGGTCACAAAAATTTACAAGAAAAAATCGAAAGATTTTGTCTTCGATTATTTCGGTTATAGTTTTTTGTGAATCTCACGACTTCCGAGTTCGTGGAAAAGACCAATCCTCCAATCATAAAGTTTATCAAAAACTGCTTCTCACAAAAATTAAAATCAGCTTCTATCCAGTAACAATGTAGGTGTGAACATCAGACCTGTGATTTTCAAATACAAATACAAATCCAAATAAAAATACCTAAGTAATTGAAAAGTAAATACCCAATACAAATACTACGTATTGGTATTTGAAAAAAAAACACACAAATACTTGGTATTTGAAAAAGTAAATAAAAATACCAATACTTGAGTATTTATGGAGCTGAATTTTCAAATACTTGCAAATACTATTTAAAAGTATTTAGTAAATACTTTCAAATACTTCAGTAAATACTTAGTCAACATTGAATGTAATGTACCTTTAAGTTTAAGTTTTAAGCACATACCAAAGTTAAGCTGAGAAGTAGAACAATTATAAGGTAATGTAAGCAGCGACAGTAGAAAAGCGTGAGATCAGTAAAGATCGCTTTCTGTTAATTAAGTTAATAAATATAAATAGAATTGTACTTGACTCGAAGCATTACAAAATGTGTTTTAATAAATAATATTACTGGCATATACATAAAAACAAAAAGGTACGTTACATTCAATGTTGACTAAGTATTTACTGAAGTATTTGAAAGTATTTACTAAATACTTTTAAATAGTATTTGCAAGTATTTGAAAATTGAGCTCTGCAAATACTCAAGTATTGGAATTTGTATTTACTTTTTCAAGTACCAAGTATCTGTGTTTTTTTTAAAATACCAATACGTAGTATTTGTATTTGGTATTGATTTTGCAATTACTTGGACCAGTATTTAAATAGTATTTTAAATACGATGTATTTACATGCATCACAGGTCTGGTGAACATTACCTTTCGAAGAAGGTGTCACTGTTCATAACATATCTCGACTTATTAAAATCATCCTTACAATGGAGTTTTTGTTCCTTGGAAGAAATTTATGAAAGAGAAAAAAGAGAAATTGCTTTGCTGAAGATTCAAGCCGCTGAATACTTTGAACTCCGCTTTTGTTAAATCGTGTTTAGTTCAATTTCGTTTCCAATTTAATTTTATATTTGGCTCAATAAAGCCAATTTATAAAAATATTAATTTTTTTATCAGCTGTTTGGTGTAGCGATCCATAACTAAAATCCTATACTCTAACAAATCTAACTTTACGGAGAAATGTCCATAATGCAGATTTTAATCGATAACAAAGTACCGCACCTACTATTGGTACACCCTTTAAATCAAAATATATCAAAACTCATGACGTTCAGCGGATCATTTGTAAAATATCAGAAAAAAATTTACGTAAATCGGACAACTAAAGAGTGAAGGTTTTTCAAAATTTTAAAAAAAAAATACAGAAAATTTGCGAAAATGAATAAAATATTTATTTGGAGCTATACATCAATGTCTGCCATTTACTTTTTACATATTATTTCATGTAAATGTTTATCGCGGCTATGCCTGAGGTGGTTCATCCGTAAGCTCTAATTTTGGCATACTTTTTCCACCATTTTTGCCGGTATCTCACCAATGACAGTTGTAATGTTTTCTTTCAGTGGCAACATGTTGTAACTTCGAAAGTTTCGAAGTTGTTGAAATTATCGAAAGTTGGTATGTTGCAACACTTTCGCCAGGCGATATTTGCGATAAAATATCACTTTATTTTGGTGGCAGTGATCGAGAAGCGAAGTAAATATAAATGGAAATATTTATCCACTTAAACATGTTTTTAATTGTTATATATTATTTATTTAACATAGAAGCTAGTTTCATCAAGTTAAATAATGATTTTAAGTTAGTGAAATAATAAAAGTATTGGCTTTAATAAAAGTATATATATGGTTACCACAGAACTGTTTGTTCAAATTAAGTTGACTTTATTTTTTCCAAACAATGTTATTTGTTGAAAATAACCAATTTATCATTTCTAGTTTAAATAACATTTTTTATTAATAAAACAATATTTAAAAATATTAATTCACGTTATTCAGCATGGCAAGTATCAAAAAAAAGGTTGCGTTCAGCTGTTAGATGTTCGAACATAACTTCGAAACAAACCAAATCGCTTGTCGAACGAAAATATTACAACATACCGCCAGATCGAAAACTTCGCTTCGATGTTCGCTTCGACAGTGAAGTTACAACATGTCGCCACAGGTCTGCAATTATGGTTGGCTTGTCTTTGTACACGAGAGACTTCACGTAGCCCCACAAAAATAGTCTAGTGGGGTCAAATCGCATTATCCTGGCGGCAAATTGACTGCTCCAAAACGTGAGATTAAAAGCTCACCAAACTCGCTTCTCAATAGGTTTAAGGTATCGTGTGCCGTGTGGCATGTAGCACCGTCTTGTTAAAACCACATGTCAGCCAAGTCCTATTCTTCCATTTTGTACAAAAAAAAAGTTGGTAATCATCGCACGGTACCTTGCCCCATTGACTGTAACGTTGCGATTTTCATTAATTTTGAAAAAGTACAGTTCAGTGATGCTACCGGCCTACAAACCGCACCAAACAGTGCATTTTTTAGGGTGCATTAGCAGGTCTTGAACTACCTCTGGCTGCTCTTCAAACCTAATTCGGCAATTCTGTTTGTTGCCATACCCATTGAGCCAAAAATTGGCTTCGTCGCTGAAGACAATTTTTCGATAAGAAAGTGCATCAGCAGCCAACTTTTCTAAAGTCATTCACCAAACAAACTACGTTGTGGTAGGTCATCTGGCTTCAGTTCTGGCACCAGCTGTATTTTGTATGGTTTCATACCAAGGTCCTGACGTAAAATCTTCCAGGTGGTCGAATAACACAAGCCCAATTGTTTACAATGGCAACGAATTGACATATCGCGATCTTCATTGACACTGGACGATACTGCAGCAATTTCTACTCGGTACGCACACTCCGCATACGGGTTGGTGGATTAATATCCAAGAAAGTGAAACTGGTGCAAAATTTGGTCTCAATAACTGCAATATCTTGTTCTGTTGGTGGATTATGATGACCATAAAATGGACGTAATACCAAATTATTGGCTCGCTATGATACCACAGAATGAAAGAAGGGAGTAGTCCAGTGCAACTTTTTGTGTAGAATGCTTGTGGTAGAAAGCAGTATTAACATGTATCACATCAATCATGAATCAATCAGAGACAAATTTTATGCCTTTGCCTCAGTCAAATTAAGTAACTAAGCGTTCCTCTCCACAAACTTTTCCTATCACTACCAACTACAACTTTTCTTCGTAAATTTATGTGTTTTTAAAGTAATTTTTGATAAGAAATAAGTAAAGAAAGGTTAAAGTTCATACATGGCCCGGCCAGTATTCAAACTCGGAACTACTGGGTGACAGTCAAGCTCGCTAACACTAAAAAATCGAGGCAACTTATTATATAAAGTAATATTTGTAAGTTTTGTACAAAAATAGTTCCGCTAAAGTAAAGATTTGATAATTTTCGATCTAAAACTTTAATTTAACCGTATATTTTTGTATTAAAATAAACAAGCATAAATTTTCACCAAAAATTATCTAAATGAATCGGTCATATATGGTATTTTTTACTCCGGAAGTTGAAAGAGTACCCAGAAATAGTACAATTCATTAGGGGTATTGTACTATTCATACTGACTTGGGTAGTTGGGTATGGGTAGATTGAGTACTTTTGATTATTGCGAGCACCCTAAATTGCAATTGAGTACTTTGTGCTGCATGTTTGTTTGATCTCCCCGGCTTATGTAGCTGATGAGAGATGAGTGACAGCTGGAAGAGGGTTGCCACTAAATAATTTTATGTCATTTTATGTACGTAAATTTTAGGCCATTAATTGGGTGTAAAAAAGTTATGATTAAGGTGATAGCAGACTTGGAACAATATTTTCAATCGGTGAACGATGAAAGAGAGAAAGGTGCTGCCAGATCGGTGGCATCCAATCGAATATTGAGGTTTAAAAATAGCCCAAAAAATTCTAACATTATTATGAATATTGGCCCATATAATATATGTAAAAAAGTTCTTTTATATGCGAGTAATTTTAAGCGAGAAGTTTGCACCATTTTGTAATTTACTAGTAATCCTGGGCAGACGTTGTCCTGCCGCAGACCACTTTATTGCCAAATAAGAAATTGCATACCAATCGGAAAAAAATCATTTCATTGAAATAATGGACCACTCCCGTTTTTAGTTCACTTTCCGAAAGTAACCATATGAACTAAACTACCAAATTTTAATCTAATACAATCAAATCCGTTGGAAATATAGCATTTTTATTGATTTGCGGGTGGTAAAAGCGGTGCAAAATTTTTTTTTACTAACGGAGATATTAACTTTATTAACCGAGACTTTATTAACTTTATTAACAGACGTTGTAAATATCGTGGCCTCAGCTGTTACCGTTCCTGAGATTTCAAGAGCCACCGCTCGAACGATTTTATATATATAGAGGGGTGGTAAAAGTAGTTGTGGCAACATTGATATATATAGCTACCATCACTTGGTTTCATAGCACATACACACCAAGTTTCATTATAAAATCATGCACAGCTCAGGAATTGTAGTGATTTCTAAGAAGTAGGCGTAGTTATACCACGCCCATTTTTTGCTGAGTTGCCGATAGTATCCATACGTACTAAATTCAAAAAATTTTAGTCCAATACAATCGAATTCGTCTGAAATATAGCGTTTTTATTGATTTGTGGGTGGTAATTAAGGAAGTGGCAATTTTTTTTTTATTATTCGAGATATTAGCCTTGATAACAAATGTTGTAAATTTGATGCCCTTTGATCAAGTATGGCCTCTTTTTGCAAAAGGTGGTAAACACATGGAAAAACTACTCAATTTAGCAAGAAATCAATCTACCCAAACACGTCAAGGGGTCAGTTAGTGAAGATTGGTAGATGGGTACTTAGGTACAATGGCACTTTACAAAAACAAGTCAGTGTGAATGCCCCTATTGTTTTGGTTGGCATATTTTTCAAGTATAAATTAAAAAATAAGGGTAAAAAAAGAGCCTTTCATTTAGTACACGCTTACATTAGTAATTTAAAAGTAATATAAAAAAAACCTTAAACAATTTGTTATAAATACTTTTTTCCAATTGATAATGAAAGAATTCTTAATTTTGTTCACTAAGGACCAGGAAGTTATAGGGAAAAAAGAACTTTTTCACAAAATTAAATCACAAGCAAAAATATGTGGCAAGCTATGTCAATAAAAAATATATAACATTTTTCTAAAAATATAATCGATATAAAAATATAAGTAGTCATAATCATAATTTAATCAATTATCAATTTTGTATAACAAGTTTTTTAAATATTAAAATATTTGAATATAACCCAATAAAAAATCCTGGCTATGTCTTTGAGCCAAAGTATTTAGCAACAAATTGTGAAAATCTTCTCATTGCGGCCACTGCAAACACTCATTCGCGATGATTTACTTTTATTGTCCCAGTTGGCCATAAATGTTGTCATAAAAGCAACCGTGTGAAAAATTTGCATTCCTTCTTTTATAACTGCTTTTGGCCAACATAGAATTAATTGCTGCTTTTATCATTTTATGTTGATTATGCGCTATAAAACATGCAATTTTAAAAATTTTCAACACATTCCCGTTGATAACACACTTTAAGATCCATGTTTCAGATCGCATTTTTATATTATAGCAATTTTATAATCTTAACTCACTTACAAACATACCAAGATATTGAAGATTAAACATTGCTTTCTCTTAATTAATTACAGCTTAGTGGTTGGTGCACCAAAATACGACACATCGGCCTATCAACAGGGTGTCTTGGAAGCAGGTGCTGTCTTTAAGTGTGGCATGGACGATGGTGACTGCAGCTTGGTGAGATTCGATTCATCAGGTAGGTGAAGAGTTTTCCTAAATATTGTCTTTTGAAAAATAGAATTAAGCTAAATTGATTGTTTCCAGCCACAAATCATTTGAAATTTTCAACAATATCCATACGAATTCAGTGTTATACTGACCCTTTAGTAAGCATCTTAGAGTAACAACAGGTTAGCAGGCTAACGATCTTCGCAGTTGTCGATATTGTTGCGGTGCCAACACTTTTAAATCAATTTTTTTTTTTACGGCAACAATTAAATACAAGAACATTGTTGAAGAAAAGATGTCTTAATTAAATGTTTTACCGCCCGTTGTTCACACGTTCGTCGTCACATGAAAGGCGTGTTAACCAGAACTTTAACTCTTTAATTCTTATTTATGAACTTTTCACACTAGAATTTCGAAATAAAAAACACAAGTTTTGTTTTTTGGACAAATAATTTAAAAACGTCAATATGCAGCAATTTCTGATAAAAATCTCAAAGATCATCAACATGATCGCTCGACATGGACTAAAAAGCAGCATTGATTTATATATTTTATTGCATCTCGGTATGACAAAAAGTTTTCTGGCTCTTTGGGTTGTTGCCGTCAAATTATGTCCCTCGGGCCGATCTAGAGATCACGCATTGGCGCTGATCTTTTTGTCTAGCAATGAAAACATTGTGCGAGTATTAAGCTTGTTATGTTTATTTTAGCATTAAAAAAAGACATCAACTTTCAGTTTGATAGCCCATGAACATAGACACGTAACGCCGCCTACATGTCATGGTTTTTTTTTTTACTCAGCCAGCTGACTGACTGACTTCGATCATGCAATGCAACCCACTCTTTGAATGGTGCGTGTGTGCTGCAGCATTTTGACTTTGATATGCTTTTCCTTTCTATGGTAAGCGTGTTGAAGCTATTCTCGAAAGGGGGGATTCCATAAAATTTTGTTCATGCTAATAAATTTGTTGTTAAGGGCTTAATATTGTTATTTTTTGGGTTTTGTCGAGAGAAATAAAAGGTAATCGCTCTGTAGCTAGAGACTGTAAGCTAAATGTCAGCTATTTTCAAATATATAGTCACATTCGGGCTTTTTTTCTTGAATTTTTATATAATATTATTTCATCTCTGATTGCTGTTATCTCCGAAAACATTCCAATTAATTGCTTAAAAGTGTAAAATTGGCAATGTTTTGACTTGTTTTGCCAAATCTTTTCGATTAGATCAAAAAAGTTGTTGAAAAAGTTAAAATGCTGTTTACTTGGGTGTTGTCTTATTGACTTATTGTTGTTGCAGTTGCTGTTGTTGTAGCTTGGGAGCCAGACTTCTCATCGCAAAAGTAAAAGTTTGATCTACAAGTTAAAACAACTTTTACATAATGCTTACAAAAATTAAATGTTATGCGCCACCATTAAAAACTTTTTGCCAGATTGCAAAATTGAATTTTTGCTAGATTATCTAGCCCAAACTTATTACAATTATCTAGACATTTAGCAGGAAAATAATAGAAACGGTTTCAAATATATTCAAGGTAGAACAAAAATAACTTTTTCCATATTTTTTTAATACAAATATTATTATTAATTCTCTCTTTATTCTATAAAAGCTTATGGGGGCACAACTAGTTAGAATTTTGGGAATATTTTTTTTTATTTTCTAAAAGTATTATAAAATAATATTTCAAAAGTTTTTTCTAAAAATTTCAGACCAATCGGATTATTATTATTTAGATAAATAACTTTTAAGAGGAGTTTTTTTATTTGTATGCACTGCGTAGTCAGAACTTAAACGCGTTTTTAGAAGTCAGCATGTTTTACAAGTCAGTGATCACTGTAACTTCAATACGGCTTTACCGATCAGTTTGAAATTTTTGAAGTGAAAGCTTCTTTAGGCACGTTGAACGATTTTGGTAGAGGGTAAATCTTTGGTTTGCGTCATCGTCATCGTCATTTTGCGAGTAACTCTCGTCATCAATACAGACAGCGAGCATGTCAGAATAACCAGGTAGGGCCGACTCGGAGAGGAATGAAGTAGAAAGCAGAGAAAAGCGAGCTAGTTGTCAAAATTAGCTGTTTATCTCGAGTTTCTTTATGTTCATGTTTTGCAGTTGATTTTTGGTTAAACTTGTTTTTTTTTTGCTTTTTTGCAAATTGAACACTTCCTCGGCATTTTATAGTTTTATTTACACTATTTTTATAATATTTTCAATCAAATACGTGTTTGCGCAGGCTGTTCGAAGGTGTATTTGGCTGTTTTAGGTTTGTGCAGCTGTCTGCGCAAAAATTAAAATATTTTAATTTTTGGTTGTGTTTGCGCAAACCGTCCGTATAGTAAACCTCTGCACGAGTGCGCTTGAAATGCATTTCAGAACACTGATTTGTGGAGCAAGCGTTGGTTATGTTCGGCTTTCTTTAATTAGAACAAACGTTACACAACTGAGTGCACTCGTCGCGTGAGCAGAACAAGAACAAAAGAAAACCGAATTAATGTTATGCTTGAGTCGACAGAGAAGAAAGCAGCAGAACGAAATGACTTGAAAGTTATGTTATGAACAGCAGAACGCTTGGTTGTTTAGGTTTCATAGTTTCTGCATTGATAAACATAAGTATTTCACTATTTTCGCCAAAATTCACAAGATAGTCGCTGTTAATGGCAGCCAAACACAAACTAATGGCCTTATTTTGTAAAACGAATGTGTTAGATTATTTTATCTGACAATATATTTTAAAGCAATATTTCAGTGAGAAAGACAGTGTTTGTTCTAATTCATATGCAAATGGAATTTCCAGACAAAAAACCCCAAGTAAGGTAATTGAGTGCGTTTTACAAAATAAGGCCATAAGTATAGCAGTGAGCTGAAATATTAACAGTAGTCTATCAACAGATGGTAGTTGGCAGTAGAGGTGGGTAATAGCACAATTTTTTGTGTGTTGACTCACCAGTACATGTGCGCCCTTGTTTGTCAGCACACTGTGCTAGCACAACTGTGTTACAATCGAACAAAGCACTAATAAAAGTGTCGATAACAAATAGAGTGCTAACACCCTTTTCTATTGATTTGCTTACAATAATCACAAATTGCATATTGTCAATTATTGCAAGTAAACCAAAGTAAAAGCAAAATCAACTGTACTAAGCAAAAACTTACAAAATGTAAGTAATACAGTGCACAGTAGCGATAACCAATGAGTGTCAGTGAAGAAGCTTAGCACAACACTCTGCTATTCATCCAAACAGAGCATTTAAGCATCCCAAAAGTAACTTTAAGCGCAAAAGCTCGTCAAAGCTCTGCTCTTTGCGTGCTATTGTGCTACTATGTGAGTCAACGTAGTGTGCTAGCACACATGGCACACTACAGGGAGTCAGCACAGTGCCATAGCACAGCACTGAGATACCCACCTCTAGTTGGCAGGATTAGTGTTGCATTTAAAGTTACTACGCTGGAAATTTAAAAATTCAGTAACTTCTCAAATTGTCCTCGTAGTGAATTAGTTACTAAACGGATGTTCAACAATCACGCGAGAACCACTGAACCGATCTAGACGATACAGCTTCCAAACGATTTGTTGGAATGTTATATTTCAGACAGTTTTGGTCGTATAAGATTAAAATTTAGTAGCTTACTTTGTGTGGTTATTGTTGATAACTGTACTCAAAATGGATTTCCACACCCCCTTTTACCTCCCACAAACCAATGAAAACACTATATTGCAGACAGTTTTAGTCGTATAAGACTAAAATTTAGTTTGCATGGTTACTTTCGGCAAACTGCACTAAAAATGGGCGTGGTTGCACTAGCTTACGTCCCTTTTTTAGGAGATAAGTGTGGAGTGAAGCAAAGTGCGCCAGGTATAAAGTTTTGGCAGTCGATTTGTTTAGAGTACGAGATGGTTTAAGAAGGAAACGTTTTTACACACCCCTTTTACCACGCACAAATCAATAAAAATGCAGAACAAATCTTTTAAAAAACATCAAACCTTCCTAAACCGCTCATATGATTAGAATTTAAATGTTTATATAGCAGAGGTGGATCCAGAAAAATATTTCGGGGGTTAAACATTTTTATGCACGTTATATTAGGGTGATTAAAAAATAAATATTTTTTTACAAATCCACCGAGCAGCCCGATGGGAAATGGGACGGTTTATCAAAATATGAAAATTAAAAAAATTATTTTAATTTTAATGAAAATTAAAACTAAAAAAAATTAAATTATTAAATTACTTCCAGCGGTTTTCGGTTTTAGTTGGAGAAAATTGAAGAAAAAGCCCTCGAGTTAAAAATTTGTATCTCATTCATGTTGTAACAAAAATATCATAATTTTTTTTACAGAATACGTAAAATAGATCAGAATTTATAAAAACGTGTTAAAATTTTGGTTACCAGATTTATTTTTTTTAGCCAATAGGGTGGTAAAAAAAGAGAATTATTGGTAACATTGGTTCCCATGGGAAAAACACTTTTTTTAATGGGAACATTTCTCAAACGACTGTTTGTTCTTTTCCTTAAAACTTTTTTCACTGACGTCGAATAAACTTGGATAATAGCACCATCTAAAAATTAAAAAAAAAATTGCTAAAACTATTATATGTATTCTGTCAAAAAATAATGATTTTATGTTTAAAAGTGAGTGAAATATGCATTTTTTAACTTTAGGGCTTTTTCGTCAATTTTCTTCAATTAAAACAGAAAACTGCTGGTGGCACCATTTAAAATTTAAAAATATTTTTTTAATTTTAATTTTCATATTTTGATATATCCATACCATTTCCGATCGGTCTTGGTGAATTTGCAAAAAGTTGATTTTTTGAATCACCCTAACGTCATGCATAGCAGAGAGGAAAATAAGAAATTTTACAAGATCCTTGTTTTCTTCCAGAAGATCCGAAAATCAGTTGTTAAAGTTTTTTTGATAATAAAGCGAAAATCGATAGAGTTTTCAACGAAAAATCTCAATAAGCATTTAAGTCAAATATAAAGTATTTTATAGCATTTGTTCGCTTAAATCGAGAATAATCTTTGTATCCTTTTGAAGATAGTAGTGTTTTGTTGCGCTGTTCTAGCTGAGCACAAAAAGAGAAGAGAGAAACATGAAGTTTATTGAAAATCTCTCAACACAAACGGAAAGATTTCTTAAAAAACTTTGCACTTTACTATAAATAAAATCGATTCTTAAGGATTAATCTCCAAAATATGCTTCTAAATGGTTTTCATATTGCATAATTAACACACTTTTTGTATAAAATTATTTTATCGATCGTACTCGATTTTTTGCTCTCATTTTTACTTTTTAAGGTGAATAAAGTAAATTCATATGAATTCGAACTGTTTATTGCAACAAGATTAAACTAATAAATATTTTTCCAGTAAAAATATTAGCGCGATCCTCTCATCCACATAATTTTAAGAGCCTCATACACTGTGTAGTTTTTGTGTCACAAGCAGGGTTGCCACTTGTAAAAAAATTTAGTTACCAAAATTTGATCAAAAAGTTACCAAAATTAAATAAAAATTAATTAAATGAACAAACATTTTTTAAAGTAAGAAAATCAATAAAATTATAATTTTTGTAAATAAAAAAATGTATTCAACATTAAAATACTTAAAATTAATAAACAGAAATAGTGGTAAAATAAATTAAGTAATATTATTAAGTATTACATTTTTCTTGTTTAGAATTTCTTATTTTTAATTACTAAAAATCACAAAATAAGTAAAATTCATAAACTCATATACTTATAAAAGTGAGACGTACATCTTTTTTATTTGAATTAGATAAAAACATATATAGAAAAAGTACAACTTTTTTCTTGTTTAATATTTATTTTTTATATTAATATAAAAATCACAAATTAGTAGTAAATTCAGGTAAACGTAATTTTTGGTCACAAAACAATAGAAAAAATCGTAAATTAATGGTATAAAAATACGATCCTTATCTTTTTTATTTGAAATAAGTAGGAACTAAAAAAATATACCGCATTCATTGGCAATGAATATTGATTTTAAGAAAGTAAATTAATAAATACAAATATATGGCATTTAATGCTTTAAAAAATTATCGGTTTCCTCGAGTTTAAATTTTAATCATTTTTTAATAACTAAAAATCAGAAACTACACAGTTCGTTTGTTTTATAGAATATCAATTCTAACTACGGGCACTGATTTGAAATAAAAGGAAACTTTTTCACCATCACCTCAAGTTAAGGAATTATGAAAAAGTATGAAATACAGTTCTTTTTCCAATAACTGCTCCTAAGCGCAAACTCTTACAAAGTATTTAAAGCTTTTGCTGATATCTTTTTACGTTTTAGAAAAACATATTGTGAAAGAAACGAAAATTTTATCAAATTTATTCAAAGCAATTTAAGCGGCTGAAAAACCCTAATTTACAATAAGCTACTTAAGGAATTTTTCCTATAAATTTTTCATGTAATCAATTTTCGTTATTTCAAAATATATCTGGAATTATCCACAATATCTGCAAAGATCAAATGAAGGCTTAAACTTCAAAGAAAAAATATATTTTTATGATTCAGACATTTCACGATAGCAAATATAATGATTATGAAAAAGTTTTAAAATTTATGATTTCTTCAAAACAAAAGCTGAAAAAAAATTTATTACAAAAATGTTTAGACCTAATCAGCCGTATTATGAATAACTTTTTAAGCGAAATTGAAAAAGAGAGTTTTCATTATTAAGATAAATCTCAAGAACATTCACGAAACTTAACAAGAAGAAAAATATTCTGGAAAAAATAACTTAAAAATGTCCAAAATGTTCTAGAGCTTTATCTTAAAAATAAAAACTCCCTTTTCCGATTCCGCGTGAAAAATTAAGCATGCTATCATATGAATATTTCCTAATCAAAGCTGTCAAATACGATCGAAATTGAATGATTCAGTTTAGAGATATTATGATGTTAGAACATAACAGGTTTTTACATTTTTGCCTGTAACTCCTAAGCTAGAGCTGATGGCGAAAAAAAATCTAAATTTTAAACCTAAAAATCTTCTTCTGGTGACCACACATAATGAGGCTTGTCTCTCATTTCGCCATTTAAACCCAACTTGTTTTGTAGCTTCGTTTTTATAACAGACTTCTTTGTTAACGTTAAATTTCAAAATTGGAATATTTTGACATTTTCTTTTGACATGATTCGCAGTATTTTCAGATGATGCGTTCGGTAAACTTAGAGAAATGTTCAATACAAAACATAAAGTTTATGCTGCACTAAAAAATGTTTAATGTAATATTAAATTAAATTTTTTATGTAAATCTTGCAAACTGATTATTTTGAAGGAAAAAAGCTACCAAAACTATTAAAAAATTACCAAATTACCAAGTCAAAAATTATCTACCAAATTTGGTAATTAATTACCAAACTGGCAACACTGGTCACAAGTGTCATGGCAATATTAATTTGTATGCTATAAAAAAATTCTTCTTAAAATTAATTTGAAGTTGCTATGATATGAAATTAAAATTTTAGTGAAATTCAGAGCATTTGAGTATCCGAAATTTTGAAACAGAGCAGCACTTTTACATTCAGAAGATCAGAAAACCGGCAGAAGATCCGGGTTTTCCCCTCCCTGATGCATAGTATATTTATTTAATAAGTAAACAGTAAATCAATTCAAATGTGTTGTAGATTATAAAATGATATTAATTGTTCTTGGCTTTTTCGACATAATTTCGATTGCATTTTCGCACGTAATGATGCACGTTCAATATGACCGTCCTGTTCAATCGGTTTCACTTGTTTTGCTTCGCTGATACGCTTTTAATCTGTGTAGAGATGAAAATAAGCGTTCGATAAAGCTCACTGTGCGGTGTTTGGGTATATTTGATCCGAATAATGGGGTGTTTTTGTGACTTCAGGTTGCGGTTGTATGTATGACTGCTTACAGCTAAAGGCGCGATATCGCAAAAAACATAAACAAAAACAGGAACAAAATTCAGTCCATTAGCAATAGAAACAGCTACCAACGTTTGCAGCATAGGTGTGTGAATATTTAAAATAAATTATAAATAAATCAATGTTTTTCTTTTTGGTACCTTTAGCCCAAATAATAAACACCAGTACATCACACTAACATACAGATTCTCCGGGAATTTCGCGGTTGTACCCCTAATTCCCCTTGAATCCGCGCCTGTAATAAAGGGTCCGCCAAATAACTTTTTTTTTTTAATTTTATAAAATAAAAACTACTAAATATTTTCTCAAATTTCTTTTTTTATTTGAAAGGACAATCCTTCCGGTTAATAATGACAAGTAATTTCATTCAAATAGCTGCCTCGGCTGGCCATGCAGTAGCCTACACGATCGGTCCGATTTTTAAGCACATTATCGATTGTGTGCAGCTGCATTTCACCAATGGCTTCACGAATATTGTCCTTTAAAGCGTCAATTGTCTCTGGCTTGTCGGCGTAACACTCTACTTTGAGGACACCCCACAAATAATAGTCCAACGGTGTGAAATCGCAGCTCCGAGGTGACCAAACGACATCAGCTCAGCGGCTGATAATGCGATCTTCAAAAACAGGATGCAAAACATCGACTGTAGTTTCGGCTGTGTGGCACGTAGCTCCGTCCTGTTAAAACCAAATGTTCCCAATATCCTCCTCTTCAATTTTTGCGAACAAAAATTCGTTCAACATGGCCCGATAACGATCGCCATTGACTGTAACGGCCACTCCTTGCTCATTTTTGAAGAAAAATGGCCCAATTATGCCTCTGGACCAAAATCCGCACCAAACAGTGACAGTGATAAGGGTTTTCAGGTACAATAAATCTTTTAGTGCTATTTTGATCTATCTTTACCACCTTAGTGCACTGAAGTACAAATATGACCTTGATACATATTTAAAAGGCTCGACGGATTTCGCTAAAACTTGGTACACATGTTGAGTGCATCCTATATTAAATTGTTACATACTAAATTCTAGTTTTGAAACAAGCCGGCCTTCAGCTAGTAGTATAATAAATAGCTAGCTTCATTGTGCTTTTAAATTAAACACAAAATTGTAAAATTTTGGAAATGCTTTATTAAATTATGTTTTTCATTAAAATTTTATAACTTTATTATAAATATCTTTTTAAAAATTGTATGATATCTTGTGATAAATTAAACCATGTAAAACGTTAGAAGCAAAAAATTAAATTTTTTTAAAATAAAAATTTTCATATCTCCAAGTGTTAAAAATAGTGTCCGACCGAATATTAGGTTTTGGTTACGAACAGTTTCGGCCCTTTTTGCCAGTTTCGGCTATTCGGCCATATTGAGGCTTTTTACTTTTGGTAAAAATTTCTTGCATCAGTCATTTAATTCAAATATATAAGTTTGGTTTAATAAAAATACTTATAATGCATTGTACAAAACAAAAATTATGAATTTGAAAAACGAATTCTGTGTGTGTGGCATAAAGCAAAAGAAAACGAAATATTTTTATTTATATAAAACTAAGCCTTTAAAAAAAACAAAAATACTTTGTTTTGCAGTGCTTTGTTTTGTGCATATTATTTTGAGAGTGTACGGAAGTGTGTAATAAAAAATAAAATAAAAAATTATCTCATTTATTATTACAGTAAACTTCAATTAATTATTATAAACATCAATATTCAAATAATACTTTTTTACATTAAATTTTTTTCTTATGCTTATGAAAGTAATTTTGTTTCCTTTTAATAAAAAAAAATATTTGTAAAAACTTAAATTTTCATATTAGTAACCAGTTTCGGTTTCGGCCGAATATTATAAAATGGCCGAATATTTGCTTTCGGCCAAAATGCCGGTTTTTAATTAAAATTGCTTTCGAATTCATTTTGACATTGTTCGAGGACTAAACATATATTGAAAAGCAAGTGAAAAAATTTGGGTTTATTTTAAGTTCACATATAAATAATTCTAATATGCAAAATGAATTACATATCTTCAGATCAGAAGTGGAAAGTGATTTTTTTCACTCATATTTTTAAGGCTAATATCTTGAAAGATTAAAGATCAACAGTACGTGTTTAGTTTTACATGCTTAAATCAAGCAATTTTGAAGTCCTTTTACATTTTCTTAAATCAAGCAAAATATTTGCTTAATTCAATAATATTTTTAATAACCAACTCTGCGTTTGTTTAAATTAAGAAAGTATTTTCTTGATTTAAGTCTTGTTCCAGGTTCTAGAATCAAGTTTGTTATTCTTGTTTCAAGCAATCATTTATTTTATTCAAGAAATAAATGCTCATTATTAAATTATTAAATTTTTCATCATTAATTTTTTTTTTATTTAAGTAGAAAGCTGTGTTTAATGCTTGATTTGAGCAAGCAATTTGATTTCAAATTTCTTAAATCAAAAAGTATTTGCTTAATATCAGTATATTATTTCTCTCCATTTTGTGAGTTTATTTTATGACCGTCAAACTTAGCTTTCAGATCGATGATCGCTTTAAGCAACCATGGCTTAATTCTTCTGGATACTGCAGTAAAAAAATTAAAGATTTTACTAAGATTTCCAAAATTAATGTCAACTTCCGCCTAAGCTACCGCTTGCTGTTTAAATTTCCTGCATGTTAGTTGTAATAGCTCTTTTGTGAATTAAGCTGATCTTATCATTGGCAGCCTACCAAACAATCAGCCAATCAACCACCCACTTGGAAAAAATCTCAAGGCACAAACAATAGGAAACGCTGCGTCATGTCGCAATATTTGGGGCGTTTAATAATGTTTTGCGCAAAACTTCAACAATTATTGAAGTTATAAATAGCTTACACCTTTTAAGGCACCAAACAATACGTAATAATTTCCGAAAATAAAATAAGTAACTAAAAGATGGATGAATGTGATCAATGGCTAGGCGCATGCGTTAACGTCAAATGGCCAGAGAAACGTATACGTTTTTAAAATGCAGGCAACGTGATGCGACTGCTTAAGCTAGTGGCAGCAACTACTACAACAACAACAGCGCTGACAACATCACAACAGTGGGAGCAAAGAAAACCACAGAGCAGCAGTAACAAGCAGAACTGCATGATCGACAATCTCTCCATGATGACGACCACAAAGTCATCACTGGTTAAATGGAAGAGTTGGCTTAAGTAAATGACTGTCAATCAACGCCAAGAATTATGATGAATTAGCAAATGTAAATTTCTGCGGAAATATTTATGAGCTTATAAACAAAACAAACAAAAAAAAAAACAAACAAAAACAGGACGATCAGAAAAGTTTATTTTTAAACGTTTTCGGAAATTGTTTTACTCTTACCATAAACCCTAAAATATTTTCAATTTATTTGCAAATTTAAGCCAAGGGCGTTTTCTTAGTTTATTACATTAACACGTGTGAATGCGCCACCACCCTTCCTTGTCTCGAATCTAGTGTTTTTGCGGCATTGATCACGATCCGCAGCTAAGCACGCCGTAGAACAAACGTGTTGTTTGTTTATCCTTTATTGGGAATGGAGCGTACGGCGTAGAAACACACAGATTTGCATATTTATGGCATTTTTGACAGCAACTCATGCTGTTGCACATTATTGGCCTAGGCTAGGAATGGAGGAGCCAAAGCCACCTTCACCCAAGCAACAGCAGCCCATCTCCACAAAAACCACAGCAACAACCGGAACAAAGGCGACGACGCGATGTTCTTAAGATCACTTTACAAAGTGTTGAAATAAAAATCCATTTGCATGCAACGCCATCTAAAGTAACATTGTGGCAACACTTTCCAAACCGGGTAATCTGTCTGTGCTTGGTTCGTCCGTTCATTCGTCCGTCCGTCTATCAGCTCGTCTCTAGGCAAGATGTTCTGCATAAATTTACGCCACGCACTTTATGCTTAAAATATGCAAACATTCCGGTCGGAAAGTGCGGTCGGTGCGGTGAATGCGGTATACATATACGTATGTGGCGGTGCGGCGCACGCGCGCTTTCATCAATTATTTTACCACGAAGCGTATAATTTTATTTGCGCATCCGTTGCTGCAAATCGTGCACAGCTTGAAATGTTTTTTGCTGTTGTATAGTGTTTAGGAAGTGTGGCGCGAGGGTTTTGGGTGGCAGCACAAGAGGAAGTTCTTGAGGAAGCCTACAAATAATTGCAGCCGTTTTGGTTATTGTTAGCTGCTATTTTTTGTTTGCACCATAAAGTGAAGTAGTTGCCGCCGCCAGTTGAAGCCAGTTGTTGCCAATATGGAAATTATTATGATTACGCATTTTGGTGGCGTATGAATGGAAAACACAATTCTTACTCATCTTGTTGTTGTTGTTATTGTTATTGCTGTCTATTTACTGTTTCATCTCGTAAGTAGAGGCAGTAAAATATCGCCACTGCAGATTGCGTTGCCTGCTGCTTAAGCTGCTAATTTATGGTAATGTTAAAAATAGGCGAGTGGCCTATCAGTGAGTGCATCGATGTTCTTTACTTTGATGAGCAGTTAATATTTAGCAGTGATTAAGAAATATGAATAAAAATAAAATCGGAAATTTATAGAGATGGTCTATTAAGTGCCAACACAGGGCATTGTGGATGTAGCTGATCTTGATTAGCCTTGAAATTTATAGCAAATGCTCAACAAGCACTTAGGTTTTACAAAAATTAAAATAAAAAAATTGCATATTTTATTTTATGCCTAAGGCTGCCCGCATAGTAAGCGCCGAAGCAGGCAGGTAGGCAGACAGGCGCAAGAAAAATATGTGAACAAGCGAGAAAAAAGTTATTTTTATCTCATTTCTTCGCAGGGCCTGCCTGCTTGCCTGCCTGCTTCGGCGCTTGCTCTGCGGGCAGCCTAAGGCACCATAAACGAGTTCAGAAGTTAGCAGCTAATTACACATATTTATACCCACACGAGCACTGCGTATGTTAACTTTGTCACTCCGTTTGTAACGCTGATAAGGAGGCGTGGCAGGTATAGAAACGTATATATGTATATTCCTAATCAGCATCACCTCGAATCACCGACACGATTATAGCCGCCATTATAACGCTTTCGTATTAAAATTTGACATATGTGCTTATATTTAAAAAACAAAGATCAAATTTGAGAATGAGAGTGAGCAAAATCATATGGAAACCACGCCTACCTCTCATACAAAGTTACTTTATCAAAATAAAAACAGCTCTAAAAATGCCTCAAAAATTTATGTAGTGACTTGGAATTTTGTACATAAGCTTCTAGTCTCAAATATTCATCATGTATTTGAAATTGGTAACAAACGGATAAAAACCACGCTTACCTCCCATACAATTTGACTTTATTAAATCGATAAAATCTCTTAAAATGCCCACAAAAATCACTGCAATTAAATGAAATTTTGCACAGATGTTTTGGTCGTAAGAATTTACCATATAATTTAAATTCAGAATAAAATCACGCCTACCTCCCATATAAAATTCCTATAAATCGTTAAAATTTCGTTTAATGTCACAAAAACTAATGTAATGACTTGAAATGCTTTAGTTTCACATATTTTAGTACAAAAAACACGACTACACTCCCATACAAAGTAGTCATATCAAAACAGTGAAGTCTCTAAAAGTTCCACAAAAATGAATTGAATGCATTAAACTTATGCAAATATGCTTTGAATATAAAAATTCTCTTTGAGTTTGAAATTTGGCAAAATCGTATAGCAACTCGGCATATCTCCTATACAAAGTGACACCATCAAAGTAGCATAACTTTTATAAATTCCACAAAAACATGTGTGTATTAACAGCATATTTAACACATAATCTTCCATATCTTAAACGTGTTCTGCATTTGAGTTTTGGCAAGGTTGGATGAACACCACGTCAGAGTTTTTAAACATGCATAACTTCCCTGTAGGAAAATCAAATCAATTTAAAAGTAGTTGAAAAAGTAGTTTTTTGTCAACCACAACTAGTTGAAATTCTGATTTTTTCCCATAGAACGAACTAACATATTTTGTATGGTGATGTCCGCTAAATATGTCAATTGACTCTCGTCTGAATATGTTTTAAACTACTTGTTAAATAAGTGGAATTTAAATTATTTATTTAACTACTTTAAAATAAATCAATTGAAAGCCACATATATTTTCAACTACTTGTTAAATTAGTTAAATTTAAACTATTTTTTTAATTACTTTAAAATAAATCAATATAAAATTAGTTAATATTCCACTTACTGTAGATGAATTTATAAGCATAAAAATTTTAAATTTCTTTGCATCAAAGAGATCATTTATTTTATTGTTTTGAAAAAAATGTGCTTAAATTCATATTAGCGAAAGACTAAAGTTAATTATATTTGATGAAATAGCATGGTTAAATATATTAAAACTTGTAATCTAATAAAAATTTGCAATAAAAACATGTCAAAATCAGAGTAGTCGCTGCCTTATTATAATTCAAAGTAGTTTTTAAGCCACTTGTTTTGAAGTAGTTTTCCAATTACTTCAAATAAAATGCAATAAAAACTATTCAAAATTGAAGTGGATGCCGCCTTAATATAATTCAAAGTAGTTCATAAACTATTTTATTTTAAACTAGTTTTTTAATTAGTTGTTTTTAAAAACAAGTTAGTTTGTTCCTATAAGGTTAGTATATGGGCATTTCCAAACTGGCGTTACGAATTTTAAAAACAAGTTAGTTTGTTCCTTTAAGGTTAGTATTGGCATTTCTAAACTGGCGTTACGGACGATTTGTACGAAGAAAAAAATTAAAATAAAAGGTCTAATTTTTAAAAAGACTTTTTTATATTTGCATAATAATTAAGTAACACTATATTAAGTAAAAACAATGACAACAATTTTGTAATCCAAGTCAAAAATCACTTTCGTTTTTTGTAACGTAACGCTAGCACATTAGTAACATATTAGGTCTGCTTCCGTACTCGATTTTTTTACTTTTTCCTACTCAAATGGAAAGCAATATTTCAACAAATCTGACTTTACTGATTAAAGCTGCCTTTCTGTCCATTTCATTAGATTACTTGAAAAATGTGTATGAATCTATTACAAATAGGCTTTTCGATGTTATTCGCAGAAATGGACCAACCAAATATTAATAATAAAATTTTAATTGAAACTCGAGATTTTCTCTTTTATTTTAGAAGTTATTATAAGTGAGGGTATTGAAGTGTCGCACTTGCAAGGGACTACATTTAAAGTAATTGTGGCTTACCGTTCATGGGAGTAGGTGTTTCTACAAACCAAATGGATAAATATTTTACTACATTTCTTTTATAAGCTCACATTTAAATTTTTTTGATAACCATAAATAACAAAGACAATTTTTGGACAGATAATTCAGGTGAGGATAAGGATGTGCAAGCCGAAGTCGAAATAAGTCGAAAGTCGACTTTTGCTTGATAACTTTCGACTTTTGGCAATCGACTTTCTGATATTAAAAAAAGTCGAAAGTCGACTTTTGCTTTCGACTTTTACTTTCGACTTTTTTCATTTTATGCGAAACAAAAACCTTAACGCTAGTCTGAGAACTGTCTTCTCTAAACTAATAAACAAAATAGCTGTTTAACAACAAATAAAGCTGCGTTGGCAACTCTTGATTCGATAAATATAAAAAAAAAGAAAATGGAAGTGGAAGTGTGACAAAGCAATTGCGTATCATCTGATTACGTTGCACGCGTAGCAAAATGTTTTAGTGAAATTATTATTTGAAAAACAGGTGAATATTTTTAAAAATTTATTATTTTTGAGCTTCAAATTTTGTTTCGAAAAAAAACATTACTACAAATACATAGAAGTATCAAAAATACTGGGTAACAATTGTTACTTTGCCAGAATAAAAAATTATATTCACAATATTCAAACTACGCTCAAATGGATAAATTTTGTATTGTAGAAAACAGAGGAATGTTCTGGTTTAAGCCAAATTGGCAAGAATTTAAAATGAGTGCTTCCCATTGAAATCACAAAAAATTTACAATATTGAATTGGTAAAACCATACTCTTCTTTAACACTTCTAGAACCTAGGTTCAAAAAGCACGCATTTCAACATATCTGTGAGTGTTCTCAAGCAATCTTTCACCTTGGTATGAAATACATAAATAATTACTGCAAATATTACCCCACCCTCCCTCTATTTAGGTGACCTTGTGAATGACGAGATGAGACAAGCAAGAATTTCAAATGAAGACGTTGTGATAGCGGTATCGACATCTAATAATCAAGAATCCGATAACAGTGACATATTATGTTTTTTGGATGAGTTGGTTAAAACAAATATGGACGCTACAACTGATAAAATTGAAGGGATGCCCACTCAGCTGCACCTTTATCTGGCTCGTCCAGCTGTTGATCGAAAACTTAATAAAAATCCGCTTGTTGTCTGGAAATGCATGAAAACTGAATTTCCTTTTGTTTTGGCCGTTGCAAAAAAATATTTATCAATTGTTGCAAAATGTTATTTTCTCATGCTGGTCTCATAGCGAACCAATTGCGAAACAGGCTTTTGCCAGAACATCTTAACATGTTGGTTTTACTACGTTCAGTTGGTGAAGATATGTGGTTCCCTTAATTAGGCATTCACTTGTGCACAAATATATCGAGCCCTAACCACCGAATTAACGTAACCGTTTATTTTCTAAAATTAATTTTTAAATGCAAACGATAGTACGACGATAGTCGTTATCTCCAAAAATTTCACATCTCTACGTTAAACTGTTCTAAAGTTATATTAAACACAAAAATAATTTTTTTTTTTACTTTCATAAATGTTGAACGTTGATGAAGAAATTGGCAATAAAAATTTCCAAAATATTCTTAAACTTTATCTTGAAAATTAACTCTCCCTCTTCCGATTACTCGGGCAAAATTATTCATAAGAAGTCTGATTACCTATATAAGAACTAAGATTGCAATATTTTTTTTTGTATGTTATTTATCTACTGAAGTACCATGTTTTAGTGTATTTTTTAACAATAAATCACATTTTTCATATTGAACCATTTGCTTCTTAACTGCCCTACAAAACCGGTACAAAAATATTTTAAAAAAGTCGAAAAAAGTTGAAAAGTCGACTTTTACATTTTCAACGGTTGAAAAAGTCGAAGTCGACTCCAGCATGTGAACGTGTGGATTGATGCTAGCCCTTACACACATCAATCATATCGTAATATTTTCATTCTGCACTATTTTTTATGGAACACAGACGTGAAACGGGCGATTGTATCGCGCATATTGCATTACTAAGTAATTATTAGCTACGCATTAAAAAGCGTAAAAATAAAAGGAAAAGAGTCAATAAACTCTGCCAAAAAGTGTTTGTCCTCTTTAATTTATTATTTACAGCTCTTTTTTTCCTGCAGTCATGTTTACTGCACGACGAGATCAAACGAAATTACGCTAGATTGATGAATTAAGCCTTTACACACATCCAGCCGCTTGACCAGCATTGCAAAATATCTAAAAAATTAGATTATGATCAATTTCAAGCCATCAACGTGTCTGTGTAACGCATACAAACAAATATTTACTAATACATATACCTGATTGACGTCAAATGATTGACCGTCAACCCAAGCGCAATAAGGTGCGCATTATGCTATGTTCACATTGAGAGCTAAATACGCATTTAGAGCATTTTCTATATATATATTTGTCCCTGTTACACCTACAACGAGGGCTGTTCGTAAATGTAGATTCGTAAAAGCAGACTAGACAACTGTTTCGTTGATCGATACATTAACTCTTCAGAAGTCTTCTGTGGCTTACGCGGTTAAAAATGTTGGACTAATTTTTAATGCAAACTTTAGTTTAAAGGAATTTTTATTCCTAAAAGTACTATTTTTTAATCCAAACACTACTTTAATTTAGCTGGGTCTCAAACCCACGTCCCTGAAAACAACTTACTTGCATTCGTAATGATGCGAAATAAGCGGAACTATATTAATAACTTAGTTAGACGAGTGAATAAGGTCCAGCACATCAGAGGATGTGTGTTCAAATCACGAACTGGTCAGGGGCCGAATTACAGCATCCGTGATCGAGTAAAATTACAAAGGGCACGACGAGACAAGTGCCTATCAATCTTGTACAATTTTACTCGATCACGGATGCAGTAATTCGGCCCAAGAATATTTTTTATCTACTTTAATTTAGCTGGGTCTCGAACCCATGTTTCTGCTCGCTTGCTTACTTACTGCAAGCTTATTTGCATTCGTTATGATGCAAAATAAGCGACACTTTCTTAGCAACAACAGACGACGTGTGTTCATATCATGAGCTGGTCAGAAAAGTTTTTTATTTAAGTTGATATTTATATTGCTTTTGTAAACTTTTTATGGATTGAAAACTAATCTTTTTTAAAATTAAAAATTTTAAACTTTTCTTTAGATTAAAAAGTAGTCTTTTTTGGTGTTGTCCTATATGTAATCCAAAAAATTTTAAAATTTAGTCCAAGATTTTTAACCGTGTAGGCACAACTTCTTTTTAATCAAAGCAGAATTATAGGTGCTTTTTGCCTTTCAAAGTAAAGTTTTTTTTACTATTTTGCAAAATACAAGAGTTAAAAAAGTAGCTGCATTGATTCTGCAAGATTTGTTTAATTCTTTTTGTTTACTTCTTTACAACAATTCAATCACAGCTTTAACAACACATATAAACAGCATATTTACGCGGCGAAAACGACAGTGCTAGTTCGATTGAGTATTGTTTCCAGATAATAAAAATCATTAAGACTTTTTCAGGTTGGTTCGGTATGTCTTCTGTTATGATTCTCTAACTCTCCGAAAGTATATACTTATAATGCAAAATTTATACATATTCACAAATAAGACATTTATACATTTCGTTTAAGCTATTATTTGTACTGATCTACTGATTTTTGTAGAAATTTTCTATATACTACATTTGTGAAAGAGTTTAAAAAACATCGTTTTTTAATTAAATGAATTAGTTTTTATGATCTATTGAATAATTACATGAATTAAGATTGTGAGCTTTAGATCAAGTGAGTTTTCAAGAAGGCAACAACAACAACAACAACTTTGTATAGAGTCAATCACTTAGCTGACTAGACAGTCTGTTTCGGAAATCGCTACATATTCCTCTTCAGTAGTCTTTGAGTGATTAAGCTGTGATCAACTCACTGTTTAAACTAGCATATGAATGTGCAAATCCTCTAATTCATTCTTATGAATTGTATGGCTGCTAATCATATGACACTTCAAAGCAGTAGGCCATTTTAGATCACCACCATCAACTCTTTCAAGGGTTGCCATCTGTTCTAGTTGCTTCTTCATTTATTTCAATATTCATTAGTGTTCGATTTTTTGTCGAAATGCTCCATAAAAATGAAACGAGTTTTTGCTTCGCCAGAAGCTAGTGTTCTAACTGAAATGTGGCTATTTTCACAACCAAATGATCAATTACACATGACTTTGACCGAAAAATCGATCAATTATTAGATTATTTTAATTAATTTGACATTAATTAAACTTATTTGGCCGTGCTCTGCCATAGTTAAGTTAATTAGTTTTTATGATCTATTGAATAATTACATGAATTAAGATTGTGAGCTTTAGATCAAGTGAGTTTTCAAGAAGACAACAACAACAACAACAACTCTGTATAGAGTCAATCACTTAGCTGACTAGACAGTCTGTTTCGGAAATCGCTACATATTCCTCTTCAGTAGTCTTTGAGTGATTAAGCTGTAATATTTCTTCTTTTAAAAGTACTGATAACGTTTGATAGGCGTCGACAAGGAGGCGTTGCGCCTCCCGCACTACCCAAATTGGCGATATCGAATAGCTTTTGAGTTATAGGTTGCACGGCCACGGAATTCAGTACTCGACCACAATTTACACATGCAGTTTCACTAATGCATTTTATGGGCTTTTTTAAACTGGGGTGTGGCAGAAATGCTCCGGGTTTCAGCTAGTTATTAATGCCAGCGCGAAGATTTCGTTATTTTGTTTGGATTTATCTTAGACATTTCGTGGTTTATGTTATTTTCACTATTTTACTCATTGCAAAGAGTTTAGAGCGTTGCAAATCTTATTCAAACTTAAAATTTCGATTTAGGGATTTTTAAAATGTAGCTAAAGTCGTACAAGAACATTTTTTGTAAGTAATACCTCTACTTAAATTAACGATAATTTTGTTTTTAAAGTTTGAAGAATTTTTTTAGTACGTACTCACTAAGTCGATTTTGGTTTAGGCAATTTTGAGTATTTTCACTAAAACCGCAGTAAGTAAAGTAATCAACCTGTTACAAACATACTTTGTATCTTTGTAATTCGTAAAAATATTTTGTTTCACAACAAAGCAAAAACAAAACCAGAATATACATCAAAGTTATATTTTTGCTACTTTAAGATATGGAAAATGTTAAAAAATGGTATTTTTAAACTCTTTCCCAAATGTAACATTAAAAATATTTCTTCAAAAACCGACAGATCAGAAAAAATGAGTGTAGCTTAAGTGAAAGGTATAAATATCTCATTTGTCAATATGTTCAAAATTTGCAATATAAATAAATGCTTTTGGAGTTATGGGATCACAACTGGGGACATGTTTTTCAAAACTCAAAAAAATCGAAAAATTCTTCTAAAAAAAAATTCGAACAAACCTGGAAAAGTCTTAGGGCCATTTTGTTCACAGAGAGATACATTTATCCCCGAGTTAATTCCATGATTTTTCCAGTTTTTCATTTGTTCACAGTGAGCTAAGCATTTAACTCTTCAAGCTGGAGATAAAAATGGTGGCGAGATAGCTTAACCTCAGAAATATTTAACTCGAGAAAATTGGTGAGTTAAGATTTTTAATTCGCTCTCATTACTCTCATTTTAGTTTTTTTTTATTTACTTGGTGTCAAAATATGTAAACAGACACAGCTCTTATAATTTTTAATTAAATTCTGAAAGAAGAGGTTTGACAAAAACTTTTTAAAAAATAAAAGAAGAAAAAGTATAACAAAATGGATCTTTTGGTGCACTTTTGGGAGAACTGGAGCGACGATGATGACGAAGTGGAAGTGACTTTGCGGGCCGAACGCAGGCAATATAAAATGCAGGAACGCATTGGATTGGACAAGTGGGACGAGAATGATTTCGTCTATCGTTTTCGAAAAAAAATTTCTACTCATAGGGTTGCCACCTAAAAATGTTTTATTTTCCGAATTTTAAGCATGACGAAACAGTATTGGGGGGGGGGTTACTGATTTCGAATCTGGTGTCAGAATTTAAAAATTCAAGATGTTGGATAAGGTTACCACCTTACTTTTTTATTTTAGTTTAGAGTTGCCACCTAAAACTGTTTTATTTTAAGAATTTTAAACATGGAGAAACAGTATTGGGGAGTTACTGATTTCGAATCTGAACTCAAAATTTTAAAATTCAAGATGAGTGATAGGGTTGCCACTTTAATTTTTTGCATTTTTATGAATTCAGGCCTGGCAAAAAAAACGGTATACCAATAATGGGTCGTTGAATCCGAATCCGTGGTCAGAATTTCAAAGTTATAAAGTTTGGAAATAATAGGGTTGCCACTTAATAATATTTTTTTTTAAGAATTTTAAACATCATTTAACAGTTCTTGGGAGTCACTGATTTGAGTCACAATGGAGTCTCAATGAATCCGAATCCGTGGTCAGAATTTCAAAATTATAAAATTTTGCTATATTTTAAAATAGGGTTGCTTGTAATTTGCAAATACTTATTATTAAGTATGTGGCGGCCGTAGCCTAGTGGGTAGAGTGCGTGGCCCCTAAGCTAAAGAACCGCGGTAGCCCGGGTTCAATTCCAGCGCAGACAGAAAAGTTTTTTCAATTGAATTAATTTTTCTGTTGGTCGTCACCTCTCTGCAGACAATGGCAAACCTCAGAGAGTAAAAATTGCCATGTAAAGCTTCTTGAGAACATAAGCCGTTCGGAGTCGGCATTAAACACGTAGGTCCAGTTCTCGGTCATTTGTGATCAAACATTTAATAACACGCACAACACAATTGATCAATAGAAGCTAGGTCAAAGTCCTTCCAAGGGCTGAAATGGCCAGTTTATTTATTTATTTTTATTTTTTTATTATTAAGTGGAAACCCTATTATTATAAAATTTTATAATTTTGGAATTCTGACCACAGATTCGGATTCAGTGACCCCTTTTTAGTGTACCATTTTTTTGCCAGCACCGAATTCATACAAATACAAAAAATTAAAGTGGCAAACCATCTTGAATTTTAAAACTCTGACTTCAGATTCGAAATCAGTGCCTCCCTAACACTGTTAAATGATGTTTGAAACTCTTTAAAATACATGTTATTAGGTGGCAATACTATGGTAAAAATTTAGGTGGCAACCCTAACCTCTATCTTAAATTTTAAAACTGTGACATTGTATTCGAAATCAAATTAATGGGCCGAATTTCAAAATTATTAGAATTCGCAAAAACAAAAAAATGTAGTTGGCAACTCTATCCGCCATCCTGAATTTAAAATTTTGACATCAGATCCGAAATCATCTACCCCTAAAACTTAGACCACGGAGTCCACAGAACCCTTAAAAGTCCTATTACGCTTAAGCTCTCTCCACACAAGCTCATTGAATTTTTTGGATACTTGCTTTAAATTCAATTAATTGGATACTTGCGAACTTACAAGCTTTTGCCGATCGTTTCAAGCTTTTCAAGTTTCTGCCCGACAAAGTAAGTCTAAACAAGACAAGCCAACGAGCAAGCATGAATATGACTTGTATCTGTTTGGTATTTTTGCAAGCTGGCTAAAGCTTGCTTTTTCAAGTTTGGATACATACTTGAATTCAAGTACTTGAAAAAGGCTTGAACTTAAAGTAGGCTTGTGCAGTTCTCTGGTGGCAACCATATCCACCATCTTGAATTTTAAAATTCTGACACCAGATTCGAAATCAGTAACCCCCAATACTCTTTACTCATGTTTAAAATGCTTAAAATAAAACATTTTTATGTGGCAAACCTATGTGTAGAAACATTTTCGAGTTTTGAAATTCTGACAACGGATTCGGAATCAGCGACCCAATTTTACCTAGTGTTTCTCCTAGCGTCGAATTCACATAAATAAACAAGAACTTAGCTGGCAACTCTATCCGCCATCTTAAATTTTAAAATTCTGACACCAGATTCGAAAGAAGTAACCAGTAACCAATACTGTTTCTTCATGCTTAAAGTTCTTAAAATAATGTTTAGTTGGCAGGCCTATGCGTAGGAAAATTATAGAATTTTGAAATTCTGACATCAGATGCAAAATCAGCGATCCATTTTTACCTAGTGTTCACTCCAGCCCCCAAATTCGCAAAAATAAACCAAAAATCCCCACACATTTTTTAATTAAGGAGCAACATTCTAACATTCCAATGGAAATCGATATAAACTGAGAGCGAATTTATGCTCTAAGCATAAAGCCGGGATAAAATGTGAACAAAACCACTTTTTTATCTCCCGATTTATACGCTTGGTATAAAATTAACCTAGAGATAGTTGTCCCCGAATTAAATCATATTTATGCCCTTTGCGAACAAAATAGCCTTTAGTGATTTTTATTATCTCAAAACAATACTCAATCATTTTCACCGCGCAAAAAATGTTTCCAATTTCTTCATTAGTGTCATTTATTGTCATTAAGTGTCATTTAACTAAACGGTTAAGTAAACTGTTGGTTAAATAAAAATCAAAAATTTAAAATTTAACCTTAATGTAAAGTCTTACTTCAGACTTTTGATATTTAATGTATAAAATTTGATATCAGGTTTGTTTTACAACATTTAAATTCTTTTTAATATCTTTGTTTATTTCAAACAAGATTCAACCAAGTGTTTTGTACGACTCAAAGGTATGCTATAGTAATAAATAATAAAAATTTTCTTGTGAAAATAAAAAACCAAAACCTGCACCACAAATCAAAAGAACTGTAAATACATATTTCAACATTTTCTCTTACATACACTTTCGAATATTATTTGCCAAAAAAGACATAAACGTCACATTTCTACATATTTTGTAGCTACTTAATTTTTAGACATTTTAGAAGACAACATTTAACGTATACAAAGAAATATTTTATGATTTAATATGAAGTGTGCCAAAAACAAAAATAAAAGAGAAACTATTAATATATCAATTGGCTTTTTTACATGCACTCTCATCATTATTTTTTGTTTTTCTTGATGTTGCACTCGAATAAATGAAGAACTTCCGCATTTAAGCATATTATTTACACAACTCTTGCAGCGGCGAATTCTCTTTTTACAACTTTATTTGGCTTTTGATGTGCTTTTATTGTTAGCGCAATTCAAACGAGATTTAAATAATTTTTTAAAAATGTATTTATTTTATATATTCTAGGCAATCGTCGCAACACATACGGTGAGGTAATCGAGAGAAAATCATTTCAATGGCTGGGCGCCACAGTATCAACGAGTCGCGATAACGATTTAATTGTGGTGAGTAGACGATATCCATTAGCTACACTTTCATTTGTTAATGAACTTTACTTTAATGCTTAAATGGCAGTTAATTTGCGGGAATCGGCCGTTTCAACTGACAGCCAGTTAGCTGTCAGTGAAATTAACCCGCATCCATATCATTCAATCAATCAATCAATCAATCAATTCATCAACAACATCATTGAAAATAATCATTACGAATCTGGCCATTCGTAGGAAAATTGATACCTTAACAAGCGTTTTTGTGCAGATTTTAACATTACTGATGGCAAAAATTGTGCCTGTAAGTGTTAAACTGCTTACAGACTCGTAGTCAAACTGACAGTCTTACTTGATGTTGAAAAAATTAGTTTAAATAATTTCCAGTGGAAAGATAGAACTTTTTTGCGATTGATAATAAAACTGCTGGAGAAATTGTTAAAAAACAAATGAATAGTTAAATAATTGGGCCAATTTGTTCCTTAGCTCTTAGATCTGCTTCAACTAGAATGAAAACTTATTGTAAAACTTGTTAAATATTTTAATATGCGCAATATGCTTTTACTTTAAAGCTTCACGTACCACTACTTCATCGTCTAATGACCGTTTCAACCCATGATGATGATTTTTCATTTAACACCAATGAGCTAATTGCCCAACATATTCGCCTAGTCATGGCAAATCGATATTATTTCTATGCTTCCCTTTAATGACCTCAGGTCATTGGTAATCATCTATGAAAACGGCAGTTACCGTTACAAAGTATCAAATTAACAAACACTATTCACGACGGTCGGCGATGGGTCGGTATCCAATGAAAGTGAAGACTACCGCAATAAAATATGACCTGTGCCATAACCACAATCATGTCCATGACCACTTTACTGTCTGAGTCCATTACAGGAAAAAAACCACTTTCATTTTCATTAAGGTGAGTGAAAATCAGATCAACCAACAATGACAGAAACATCTGTGGAATTCTGTGTAATTTTTCCTTTTTTACTGTAACTACTTTAAGTCTTAAGTAAGGCTATTCTTTAGTTTTACTTCTTGTGGGTTATTTTGTTATTCTACAAACTAACGCCAACATGGAGGGCGCCCCAACAGATGAGTAGCAATGAAAAAGCAACAAAGATTGCATTAATTGTTTTTTATTTATTTCTATACCCTACAACTGTCATTTAAACAAAACTTATATCGGCTATCTGAAGAAATAATGTACAATTTTTGTACCTTTTGAGCCATTCGAAAATATTTTCAATATAATCAAAATATAATAAAGACTTTCAATATAATTTTGTTTAAGGTAATACTTTCCAATTAATTGTAATATTTTTTTTAAAATAGTATTTTCAAATTTTAGTGTTCTGGGTTTTTCGAAAAAACCAAAACTTATGATTTTTTAATAATGCGTTTTTCTAATAATTCGTACACGAAATTTTGCATGAAATAAAATAAAATAAAAAAAAATTAAAAAAACGTGTAGAATAGTTGGATGTTATGAATATTGCAATAAAATATTATTGGTATTGTGTTTTGAATAAAAAAAAATAGCAATTAAAGGAAAATAGAATTGCAATTTACAATGATTACGATGTTCATTTATAAATTGCTCAGTTCAAGCAACATTTGCTTAAAACTCAAGAATATTTTTTCTACAGTCGAGTCTAATATTTACTTGAAATGAGAAAAATTTGCTTGATTCAAGTAATCAATTGGCTGAAAACTAGAATATTTTAGTAGATATGAGAAGTTTATTTTTCTTAAATTGCGAATAATTTGCTTGACTCAAGTATACAATTTGCTGAAAACTACACGGAAAACAATAATTCATAAACTTTTAATGAAAGCTGTTCATTAAATTTTTCTTGACCATTTTATGAATAAATTCATTAATTTTAATGGTTTTTTCGTTAACTTAACGAAAATTTTCATTATAGTTTATGAACGATTTCACAAATTTTAAGTAAAGCAATTATTCATAAACATTTCTTCAAAGCAACTCTGAAATATGAATTTATGAATAAGTTAATGAACAGTCTTCATTAAAATTGCCAAACAATTTCGTCGTCTAACGGAACATTGCTTTACTGTAGCAGTGGGTAATGACACAAATGGCTCTACTTCATTGTTGTTTGTGAAAAGTAATAAGTTAAAAGTGCTTAGAAGTAAATTAAAGATTAATAAAAGTGTATTTACCAGTGATTAAAGTATTTAACGTAAAGAATAAAAAAAGTTTTGTGCTTTGTGCAAAAAAGCCCAGTAGCGGATGGAATATATTCCGAATATATGAAGCATCAATTACCTTGTAATGACCACTACTTCCGACTATATTACCTTACTATGCATAAAAGGCCTTACATTTAACATTGAATGAGACAGGAGGTAAGTGATAGCCTCCCTTCAGCATTACCTAGAAGTTATGGAGTAACATACTACTTGTATTAAGTTATAAAAATCACTGCATTACTTTTCCTTGTATGCTGCATTACAGGTAATGAGGTATGAATTTAATTACTTCTGCTATATGCAGACGCATTACTTTTTGAAAAAAGTAATACTTCCTTACCTGGTAATTTATTCTGTGTTAGTTCTATGGTAGCCACTGGCAAATCCGCTGCTGGGAGATTACAAAAATGATATCTTTACAGAGCATACAAAAAAACTGCATTTTATTTCTAAAAAGGACACGTTGCGTTGTCAATTTTGTGCACAATTGTTTGGTGGTGTTAATATTTATAAAAGACATCTTAAAAGAAAGAATTCTGATTAAGAGCCTTAAAAAACAAAAACTATTGGCAAATGTTTGCAGCGATCAAAAACAAAAAGAAGCGCTAGCTCTTTGAACTGTGTAGCCGACGAGTGGATTGCCAAGGAGCGTATTTCCAACGAAGCCGACCGCAGCGCAGACGAGTCAGTCAATTTTTGCTTGAAATATTTCTTGATTTTGCGAATCAATTTATTCCTTAAATACTTTAATTATTTTTTATTTTATGTAATAAAAGAACACTTATTATTTGCCATTTTTACTCAAGACTATAAACATATTACTAAAATAGTTAAAATGTTTGAAATATATTCTTTTGAATATTAAAACAATACATATTCATTTAAATTTATAAGGTAAAAGTGTAAATATTCCACCATTTTTTTCAACAATTTCATAAATAAGAAATTTACTCAAATTTCCATTAAAATTTAATAAAATTTGAATGAACTTCTTCATTAATTTTATGACCTTTTCATTAATTTTAATCAAATTGTTCATTAAATTTTTTGAACTTTTTCATTAGTTTAATTAAATTCTTCATTAAATTTAAATGAACATATACATAAAGTGATTTCATAAATTCATAAATGATATTATTCATTAAACTTTAATGAACTTTTTTAATTAAATTATACGTAATCATTAATTTTGTTCATTAAATTTCAAGTTTATGAATACCGTTCATTAAATTTTAACATACGTGTGCGTTGGTTCAAAAAGAACGAATATTTTCATTAAAACAACGCACAAAATCACAAATTTTATGCACATTTTCCGTTGCGCGTAGAATAATTTACTTAATTTGAGAAATTTATTTTCTTTCAATTGAGAACATTTTGCTTGATTCACATTTTGTTGTCTAGCAACTCTTTTACAACAACTTCAAGCTTTTCATGATTGTTGGAATTCAATGAGTTGTTCAAAGGCGACAACTCTGTGTTTGCTTAAATTAAGAAAATATTTTCTTGATTCAAGTGTTGTTCCAGGTTCTAGAATCAAGTATTTTATGCTTGTATCAAGCTGTTGTGTATTTTGCTTAATTTTGGAAAAATATGCACATTATAATTATTTTTTTCTTAATTTTAGTTTCTAATGCTTGATTTGAGCAAATAAGACTTAATTTAAAATTTTCTTATATCAAGCAAAATATTTGCTTAATATAAGAATATTCACCCTTATTCTAGTTGTCAAAATTATCTCAAATCGACGTTGACTAGAGTAAAAGTGGAATGGGCGTTGCGTTTTCGTTAACTATTCCAAAGATATTTTTGTTTACAAATTGTCGTCGTAGCCACGTCAGTGTTAGCCGACACAAATTTAACAATAGTTAATTGTCTACGTCGACTCTAAAATCGACGACGACATCGACGTTGACGACGACACCTAGAATAAGGGTGATTATTTCCCTCCGTGTAGGCACTTCACTCAGAGTGAATTTTAATGTAATCGTTAAAATAATTAGATTATTGATTATTAATAAATGATAATTAAAAAAATATCATACTCCTAACTAATTATTTGGCTTCCGTAGCATAGTGGGCAGAGTGCGTGGCCGCAATGCTTAGGAACCGCGGTAGCCCGGGTTTAATTCCCAGCTCAGACAAAATACTTTTTCAATTGAATTAATATTTCTGTTCGGCAGCCACCTCTCTACAGACAATGGAAAACCTCAGAGAGTTAAAAAACTGACATGTGAAGTTTCATGAGAACTTAAGCCGTTCGGAGTCTGCATAAAACTCGTATGTCCAGTTCTCGATCATTTGTGTTCAAACATTTAATAACACGCACAACCCATTTATACAATAAGAGTTCGGTCAAAGTCCTTTCTTGGGCTGAAATGGTCAATTTATTTATTTTATATTAATTACTATTCTACATTTTATTAAAAATATTTCTAATATTTTGAGTATGTAAAAAAGAACATTTTTTACAAAAATTAATCTTTATTCATTAAAATAGTTTTCTTTGGAGGCGATACAATCATTCCAACGTTTTTGTAACTTTACGATGCCGCCGCTGAAGACCAATTTTTCCTTGGCCTCAAAATAGGCGTTAGTTTCAGCGATGGCCGAGACAAATTTCTCACCATTTTTTTTAAGTCCACAAAGAGCTGGTAATCGCTAGGGCCAGTTCTGGACTGAACGGTGGGTGAGGAAGCAATTTGTGACATGGAGCGTTGTCTTGGTAGAACAAAAAAAAATTTTCGTCAAATGGGGTATTATTTCAAAATATCCAACCTTAAACGCACCAATATTACAATGTAATAGTCACTATTTTTCGTCCGCCCATGTTACAAGTAAATAATAAAGTTTTATCACGCGCGCATCCTAGAAAACAGACGCCATCATTTTCCCAGGGCTTTGTTGGGCGTTTGGTCGCTTTGGGCTGCTTTCGCCGGCAGCACGCCACTTAGCTGACTGCCAGTACAACTCTGAAGTGAAATGGGGTATCCATGTCGCATCCATAGTGATGTATCGATGCAAAAAACTCCGACTTATTCCGCTAAAACATTGCTAAACAGTTCTTCGAATCCTCAATTCTTTATTGTTTTTGCTCTGGTGTCAGATGCGCTGCACCCATTTGGAAAAATACTTTCGCATACTCAAATGTTTGTGTATGATGGTAAGGATGCTGCCTTCTGATATCTACTGGATATCAGATATCCCTCTCAACTACACTTTGCTGATTGTTGCTGATGATTTGTAATATTTTATCGATGTTTTCTTGACCAACTGCCTCATTTGGGCGACCAGAGCGTTCCGCATGATTTGTGTCTGTACAGGGTCGCGTTAAGATCAGTTGCCACCCTGGGGTAGAGTTTAATTTTCCGCTCCTCCCTAAATTTTTTTTTTGGTATTCTCTAAAAAAAAAACTGAACAATTTTTATTTGTACCAACCATATTTCAGTCTAAGACAAAATTTATATTAATTCATCAAATCATATTGATTTCGCATATCGTCCACGTTTAGTTACAAAGATCCGTATAGTTTCACAACTGAGCTGATTTCTACGTCAGCAGACTGCAAAATTACTCGTGGCATTAACCCTGTGTAGAATAGGAGTCCACAAACAAAACACATAAAACAAAAATCGAGACTTTCAATTTTATTTATTATTTATTATTTTATATTTATTATTTTTCTTTATTATTTATTATTGACGTTTTTTCATTTAAATAAAAAAAAACAATTTTTTTGACATGGGAAATGAATACATTACACATATTTATTAGTTAATAAACAGTTAATATTATAATATTTACATGGATATGTAGATCTTTTTATACTTGAGATTAATACATAAAAAAATTATATAAAACTTAATACAGGACTTTGTAATAAAATGAAGTTAAAAATACAAGATTTATTTAAAGTGGCTAGAAATATAAGAAAGAGTAGCGAAATGGGCTTACATATGTATAATAGCACATTCTTTTCTGGAAAAAAATTCTGCATTTTTCAAGAGTTCCGCATTTTTTCCGTTCTTTTCTAAAAAAAAAAAATGTTGACCTCAAAATAAATTGTGTTCTTTTCTCGAAAACTCTGACCGCAAAAGTATAACAAATGCAGAATTTTTTGACCTGTAAAATTCGGTGGTGCTGCATTCTGCTCTCTAGTAATACCATCATAAAAAAAAAATTATTTTGACAGTAATATTATATGCTGTGACAATTGAGAGAAGCAAAATGTTCCTATTTTGAAAATTTTTGCATATTTAATCCAAAACAATTTTGATTAAAGTGGTTACTTTCAATAAAATTTAACAGCTCGATGAGTATTTCTAAAAAATTCCATGCAGTCGGCTTTATACATAACCTCAATCGTAAGTACATCGGAAATCAAAACAACAGTGCAGCCAATATTAAATGAAAAAAAAAATTGTTGCATTTTTTCCGTTCTTTTCTCAGCTCAAAAGAAGTCAACATTCTGTAAATTCAGGTCAGAATCTAAAACATTCTGCATTCTGTGAGGTCAGACTTTTTTCAGAAAAGAATGCGCTATAAGACATTTTTTAAGTAAAACAAATAAAAAAATTTAATTAACCCGCATCCGTCGTTTGCATCAAATTTATGCAAATTTTTTATTCAGATTTATATATTAAGAACATATATGCATGTTTTGATTTAAATCTTTTGCTTCTTTAAATTTTTGCTAGAATTAAGATGTGCAGTTTTTTCTTATTTTTCCAATTAATTAACTTTCATCATGCATAAACTAAATCTAAAAATTAAAAACATTTCAATGAATTATATATTCTTTTTGTATCTGCATCAAATTGGTGCACAACGTGCTTTTCATTTCTAGAAAGTTCCTATGGATGCGGGTTGAAAATTATTAAAATTCAAATTTTATTTTTTGGTAGCAAATGTTGGCGACCCAGTACAAATTTGAATTTTTTTAAACAAATTTCATATATTTACATATTCAAGTCATGAATAAGGGGAATGTGTATATATTTTGTTCTTTTAAACTAAACTAAGTTTAAAGCAATACGCAAATATATCAACAAAATGCATATTAATTATTCATTTAAAGTTTTTTATTGTCTGATTTGGCCAGGGGGGAAAATGGTTGTAGTAGGGGGCATTTCCCCTCTTCCCCCTCTGGCTACAGGCCTGCTTTGTATTCATGAAAAATTGCTTTTATCGCCATTTAAGTCCCATTTAAGCTTAAATAATGAACAGGGCACAAAAAGGCTGCAGCACAGTTTTCTTCAATTCGGGACTCCAAACGATTATAAATGCTAGACATATTGGACGCGTTATCGTAGGATTGACCTCTATAATATTTAAGATCTATTTCAAGATCAGTAAATTTTTTTAGCAATGCTTGCTCCATGTCTGATGCTCGACAGAAGGCCAAAATCTAAGAAACCGTTCAATCGGTCTTCCTTCTTTTGTGATGTATCTGACTGAAACTGTGAGTTGACCTCGCGTTGTGATATCGGGTGTCGAGTTTATTTATATGGAAAAATATTTTCTATTTTTGATTTCAGATAGGATATTTACCAAAACGGTAGTGCTCATTAAAGCTATAAATTCGTCACTAATGGACAAAGACAAATTAAATACATATCCTCTACCTTAATTGCCATATTTTGCATTATGGGCAGCAAGAAAGGGATCAAACTTAGATATTAGTTCCAAACATCCGAGATAGTTGCCATTCAGTTTTGAGCTAAATTCGTCTTAACGCTAAGAACGAAATGGTTTTGACTATTCGTCTCAAGACATTTTTCTAGTAACTTAATTCGTTTTCAATTTCATTTCGCAAATGAATGTCAATTACCTCATGACTGCCTTTTCTTCTTCTAGAAAACCATATTCGAACTGATTCTACATGTGCTTTACCAGCTTCATGTGCCATAATTCTGTCACTCATTTTCTTCCAATTTGTAAATCTTCATTCTTGTTTCCGAAATCAAACACTATAAGCCAAATAATGAGTTTTTCGATGAGGAGACACCTTTTCTTTTTTTTTCGCCATTTGGTAATTTTCTTCTTCTTTTCTTGGTAAATGTCTTTCAGTACTTCCAAACAATCTCTTTGTGTTTGGTAAGTCTAAAGTTGTTAACCCTATGATGCATGCTGATTCATATATGAATTACTTCGATAAGTTACAGAATTATATTTATTAATACATATTTAAGTTCAAGATTGATGATAAGAGTGCATCATATTTCTTATTCATTCTTTTAACTACTGCGCTTATGTAGAAGTTTGGTTAAAGTAGAAAGCATTAATTTTTTACAATTTGTTAGTGACCAGAACTTTACTTTGAAAACTTATGCTCTCCGTATATATCTTGGAATCTGAACACTTTCTTCCAGAGCTAAATACATTAATATTCGACAGTATAGGGATAATTAGGTGAATATTGTAAAGGACACAATGAATTTAAACAATTTCGAAAAAATTCAAGTTTTCATTCACATTATTACACTTAGTAGATGTCTTAATGTATATTGCTGCATATATCAATCAAGACATTTCTATATTTTTTTATGTAATTAACATTACATGAGCGATTTTTGCTTGAACTAAAGATTCAATTAAACATTTTTCCAAATCAAAACAATTTTTTTCCAAAATAATAAATCATGCATCATAAGGTTAAGTCTAGTTTTGGAGGATTTGTTATAAGAAAATCAATGTTGTCCACATTTTAGTTATTTCAAACATCAATTGTAAGGCTAGTCCTTAGTAATAATACAATTTCATTGTATATAATAAGATAGGTATATGTAATCTTTACCAAAATGGAATGCATGTTTTTTGTATTCTTAAAAATGCTGCCCGGGGGCATCTGGCCCCTTTTTCCCCTCCTTAACGCGGCCCTGTGTCTACAAGATAGAGTGTATCGAAAATCTGACCACCAATTCCGGTACCAAAATTAAATAGCATATAAAAAAATGGATTCGATTGGCATACTTTTTCGGTCTTAACCAATTTTGGCGTCCCTCGAATTGCATTTTTGTGAATTTTTTACCAGTTTTTGTACTAAACACATACTTATGGGGTTTTTAAAAGGAATAAAGAGCTTATCAATCAATTCCTTCTATATAACAACATAGAACTGCAAATTCTTATCCCGTTCGACAAATGCTCTAACGAGATGTTCATCCCGAATAGCAGAATAACTATTAAAATATCGGAAAAACTCAGGGTGTGGCACCTCCCATACAAATCAAATCTTCTATATCGAATAGCTTTGGAATTATAGGTCGTACAGCAACGGAATTCGGTATTCGACCTTAATTTTCACTTGCCGTTTTACTGGTAAAATTTTATGGGCGTTGGACGTAGGGCGTGGCACTTTTTCAGCAGCCCAAATTTTCAGTATAACTTTCAAGCTATAAGTCACACATTAATGAAACTCGGTTGGAACGTACTATTTAGTCGTGTCTTTCGACTGGCAAAATTGAGCAAGTATAGGCCAAAGGGGTGTGGCTGCGCCCATACAATTCATATTTATGATATCGAATAGCTTTGGAACTAAATGCCGTATAATAATGAAATTCAGTATGGAGTTGCCACTTGGTGATATCCTTCTACTGGAAAACTGGAATGGGCTTTGGAAAAGAGGGTGTGGCTCCGCCCATACACTTTAAATTTTTGATATCAGATAGCTTTGGAACTAATTGTCGTATAACAACGAAATTCAGTATGGAATTACTATTGGGTGATATCCTTCTACTAGAAAACTGAGACGATCATTGAACAAGGGGGTGTGGCTCCGCCCATACAAGTCAAATTTTTGATATCGAATAGCTTTGGAAATAAATATCATATAACAATGAAATTCAGTATGGAGTTACTTATTGGTCATTTCTACTGGAAAACTGGCACGGGCATTGGAAACTTGGCATGGCTTCGCCCACACAAGCTAAATTCAATTCATTTACTGCAAAAACTAGCATTTTGCTGTTACGTTTTTTCCCCCGAGTAACACCGGGTATATTAGCTAGTTTAATTATAATTTTTTGTTTTTTATACGAAAGTTTTTGGGTTTATTTTAGTTTAATGCAAAAGTTAAGTAGCTTTTAAAACTGTTGTTGTTAACAAAATAAGGATAATTAGTATGTTTTTTAGATCTTGTAAAGGACTAATAATGGCTCGAATTTCGGCCTTTTTGAGCGGCCCTATAAAATAGAAAACATTATTGCTTTTCTTCGTTTCCCAGAAGCAGCAGCCACTGATGCCTCCGTGACGAGCTTAACATGCCTCTGAGTGTCCTGAAAGTGACAAGGTACCTGTCGAATTGCGACATCGTCTATCATGTCACTAAAAATATCTTTTTTTTTTACTGTGTTCATTTGAACACGATTAAATATCTTGGAATAAATTTTAATACAAGCTAAATATTACAGAGATTTTATTACAAAAAGGATTAAATTTGATTCTTCTCAATTGATTAGAAAATTTTTAAATTTATTTTGTCTTATATTTTAATACAGTTCAAATATTACAACGATATTTTCTACCCTTGGAATCAATTCTATACTATGGTGAATATTGTATTTAATTTTTAAGACATGCTGTATTATATTTCAATAAAATTATCAATTAAGTTTTAATACAATTCAAATATTACAACAAAATTTTATACCCTTTGGAATTAATTTAATGCTATGGTTAATATTATAAATAATTTTCAATACAAAATCAGTATTTACAACTAATATGAACTGAGCATTAAATTTCAATACATATTTTTATTAAAAATAATTTTTAATATTCGGCCAGTATTTAATTTCAATACAATTTTGGTGTGGTCATATATGTAAGCCAAAAATTATTAAAATTTATTCTAAGATTTCTAACCGTGAAGGTTGGCACTTTTGAAAAATTATAGCAATAATTTATTTGAGGCTCCATCTTCTAATAAGTCCTGGGACTTATTGAATGATGTGTTATATTCTCTTATTATATACCTTTGAATTTTTGGTTGTATTTCTTGTTTGAAACCCGTTGATTTATAAAAGCCAAATATATATTGAAATGTGTTCAATAAGAGGAAAAAATCGCAGAAACTGAAATAAATTGTGATTGCTCGTTTTGAAAAGTTATTTCGTGTAAAGTCATATACGCGATCACCTTAAAACTTATGGCTGGCTGGTCTAGGTTAGAAACTATGGGGCTAGAGAAACACTATGCCACTATACTGTAGTATACCTATACATATTATTTAAATATTTAATTTACAATTAGTGTATTTCATTATAAAACAAGCTATAAATACTTTTCTCAAAATAAGTAATAATATAAAAACCTCTACTGTAAGAATTTTCGAGAACATGCACAATAATATTCAAACTAAGTTAAAGTAATACACCTCTACGGTATACTAAGATATTATTCAAACAATAAGAACATATGTTCATACTAAGCACTACTATCTATCTCATTCGCACACATGTACCCATATGGCTGAATACAAAACATATGATATTATATTATACTTTTTACTCCTACACAAATATGTTAACATATGATTATGTTTACTTTTTCTATTAATATAAGTCTACTCACTCACACATATTAAACTATTAATACTAAATTACAAATATGTATTACGATATTCTACTATTACTTTTACACTAATTAAAGAACATATGATTCTATTTACATTCTAAGCTACACAAACAATTGTTAACTAGCTTTAAGACAAAATACCGTTATGCTTACTATAAAAGGATGAACATATTTGAAAATAAATCAATCTAGTTTTGAGCTCCAACAGCTGCCAACTATTTTCATTTTTAATAAGTCTTGAGCTTTAATAGCTGCCGACTTAAACCCTTTTAGCCTCTGTACTTTTTTTAGTGAACGGCATAAAGAGGATATTTTAAATAGCGCCAGTGGCGAACTTCGCCGGCAACCAATAGGCAGGTCCTTCAACTTATTTTTATAGAACGCGAGTCCTTTTTTATTATTTTAAAAATAAAAAGGCGCGCACATGGCGATCCTGCGATATCGCCAAAAATATTATTACAATACCACTATAACTAGCAAGAACATTTCTAAAAATGCGGTTGGTCAAATGCCTGCGCAGTCTTAAAATCAAAACACACAATAATTAGGAATATTTTCACTGATTATTACTATCTAGTATCTTCTACTTAGAATGGTGTTTTTTAATTCTGTTAAATTATAAATGTTAAAAGGGGCCTTTTATGTTATGAAGGTGATAAAAAAATATTATAGAGTTTGTGAAAGTACAGCTTTAAAAATTATTTAAGTCTACAAACCACCAAAAGCGATGTAAGTAACAGTTATCGTTCCATGATCGCAAGTTGTAAGTACGAAATATTAAAAACACTCTAGTAAGAAAACATAAATGTGGGTTGCTTAAACCAGCTTGGTTTAAAAATTATTACTGCATAAATTAAAGTTGTTTGGAGACCCACATTATTCTTTTCAAGCTGAAGATTTCTTTCACTTACGCTCTATGATTGTTTTTCAACACTTTCGTTGAGTAAAATGCTCTGTAAAAAATCAACTTCTCAGATTAAAAAAAAAGAACTTTTTTAAAAAGATACATTTTTGTAGTGTTGAGTAAAAATTATTTTTATTTTGTTTTCAGTCACCAAATCTTAGAATCACTTCAAAGTTGCAGTCTTCTATTATGTCTTTATGGGGCATTCATTATTTACGTGAGATGATTTTGGCGATTTTTTGATCCCCCCCTAGTGAGATATTGTAATTTTTTTATCTCTTGTAAATAAAAATGTATTTTGCATACTTTTGTGTCTACAATCAAAACGACCGACTGTAGTAGTTCTCAAACTTTAAGTTTTACCGTTTAAAGCGGCATTTTAGTTCGTTCTCATTAAGAATGGTGCTTAGCTACAGCTACATAGTTGGAAATGAATTAAATCAGAATTGACGTTTTAAGCGTCTCGCTAGATTAAGGTGTGTCCACACTGCGCTGCCACAGAGCTCAGTCATCAGCTTAACTTTAGATACGCTTGTTTTTGCCGATTTTTCTTTCTTATTTTATTGTTGTTGATGTTGATTTTTATATTGTTTTCTTAACTAAATTGCTTCTAAATTGTGTTGGCGGTTTTCATTATGCTGTACCTTCAACTAAACACCGGTGTCTGATGTCTATGCCGTTGATGATAGGCAGGTTGGTAGGTCGCCAGGTAGATAGTGGTGCCTGACAACTCTGCTAACCTGCTCAGCTTTTGCATGGTTTAGTGCTCAATTAAGTTTGATTTTAAGTGTTTTCTGTGGCTTTATTTTCATTGATAATAATCTTGAAAACTGTTCTGTGCTGTGTTTCACTGGGTCAATGGTAGAGACTTTGTTGATTTCTGTCATAATGTTTTTTCTGTTTTTGTTCTTTATTTTTTTTGCTATTTGTCAATGGGTGGTCTTAGTTTTTTTGCTTTTGTTGGTTTAAATTGATTTTATAGATTTTATTAACTTTCATTTAGTGTTCTTTCTTAGTGTTGAGCAAATTTTTGTAAAAAAGTGCGTTCATTTAGCAGATGATGAAGAGTGGCAGTTGCAAAAAAAAAAAGAGATTTTACTGCAATCTGCTTTAACAATAGGTTTGAATTAAAAACTTAAAGTCACGCGTTGTATTCATTTGAGCTCAAAGCCGAGCTATGGACATTAATCTTCATTAATTTCTTCCGTATTTTTCACGCCATCATTGTTGGAAGCGCGCTTAAGTTGTTCAATCAACGACAACAACGTATCCTTCAGCTGTCAAGCTAATTGACACTTTTGTAAGTCGTGCTCTAAGCGCTACGCTTTGCGGGCTGCACATTTTCTCAGCTCAACTTGAGATTTTTCCCTTTGCTTTAATGATCAGTTTAAGTGTTGTTATTAATACTTACTTGATTTTTACTAAAATAGTCTGTGAGTTATCAAGCATTTTAATTAATAAAGATAGAGAGACACGCATATGTTAGTTGTAAACAAATCACGCAAAACTGTCTGTTGAAACGTGTAAAAGAATCTTGACGCCAAGATTGTGAAGCGCGATGGCAGCTACGCTCCCCAGGAGTATAACACATAATCAACAGCTTTGAATTATAAGCTGTTGACGGGAAATTAATAACGATCTATGGATTGCCTCCACTGTTATGAAATAAACGTCAAATTATTTGAGAGGTTTAAATGTCGATATCTGATAATCTTTAGAAACGTGAAGTAAATAAGAAGCTTAAGTTTCAATCGAACCATTGACAAATCAAAATTATTCTAGTGTGATGATACAAGCACACCTAAAATAAACGAAAGTAAAAACTCAAAGATCATATTTCGGCGTTTCTGTTCAATAACTGGAAATTAGGACATCTGCAAAAGTCTTAGGCCAAATTTAAAGGAATCATGCTTTACGTACTTTGAATAGTATGATGTATGCATCAAAACCAGCTAAATGAAATTCTTATATTGCACCATTTCACTGGTTTAAAAGAATATATTAAGTGCAATATCATATCATCGTTTACATTTGCTTTTTACATAGACCTTGCTTTATCAAGGAAAAAAATATTTTATTACAATTTCGATCAAACAAATTTCCTTTTTCCGTTATTATCTTAGTTTATTGTATAAATAAATTATATTACTATATATACTATATATATACATAATAGGCCAGGTCGATTTGTGGGGAGGCAAAAAAATCGTTCATTTCTCAGTGAAAATCGTATTCTAGGAATCAAAATAAAAAATTTTACCCGAGGAACTATACCTCTAAAACGAATTCTAATGCCCCAACTTTTCGGCAGGGTCAAATTTTAAAAAATCCCTCTTTGACCCATTTAGAGTGCCCATTTAGAGTACCCATTTAGAGTGATTTTCCAAAATTTGACCTTACGGAAAAGTTGGGGCATTAGAATTCGTTTACTTTGATCCCTAGAATACGATTTTCACTGAGCAATGGGCGATTTTTAAATCGACCCGCCCTAATATGTATATTATATTACTTTATTATATTATTTTTATTATTATAAATTATATATTACATATCAACAGCATTTTTGCAGGCGATACCGACATCACTAGTTCGAGTTAGTATTGTTTCTAGATAATAAAAATCATTCGGGCTTTTCCAAGTTGGTGGGGGTTTTTTTAAAGAGCTTTTTCGATTATTTAAAAGAATATATTTATATAACACATTTTATAAATATTTAAAATGAGACATTTATACTTTTTTTTAAGATATCATTTGTACTGATTTAACGATTTTTGTAGAAATTTTCTAAATACTACATTTGTGAAAGAGTTAAAAAAAATTCCTTTTGTTTTAGATTTCCCCTTTTTAAAGTATGCATAAATATAACTTTGACGTATATTTTGGTTTTGTTTTTTCTTTGTTAAAAAAAATATTTTTACAAAAATTTTAAGGCACAAAATATGTTTGTAGAAGGTTGGATACTTTACTTATTGCTGTTTTGGTAAAAATACTCAAAATTACTTCCCATACAGGCCAAATTTGCATTATCGAATAGCTTTTGAATTATAGGCCACACAGCCTTGGAATTCGGTATTCGACTACATTTTACACGTACCGTTTCACTGATAGCATTTTATGGGCGTTAGACAAGGAGGTGTATACTACCCTCCTAAGTAAAAAGTCATATCTCCATTTGAGTAGTTTTGAGATATCTAACATTTAAGTTTTTTTATCTTTCTAAGAAACACACTAGAAGTGACCACTTTACTTAAATTTTTCAGTCATTTGGAGTTGAAAATGGGTAATCTTAGCTAACCACAAAAATCAGAAACTTATTCACGGTTGCGATTCTGCCTTTTCCTACATTTTAGAGTTTTGGCGTTTGTGACTTTCTTTCTTAGTCATACCCCTTCCCCCCTCCACCGCACACACAACCCTAAATTGCGATATCTAATAGCTTTGGAGTTATAAGCCGCACAGCCTAGGAATTCGGTATTCGACTAAAATTTACACTTACCGTTTCACTGATAATATATTATGAGCCTTAAAAAAGGGGGCGTGCCATATCCCACGCAACCCAAATTTGCGATATCGAATAGCTTTAGAGTTAAAGGCCGGACACCCTCGGAATTCGGTATTCGAACACACCACCTAAATTTTTGATATCGAATAGCTTTAGAGTTATAGGTCGTACAGCCTCGGAATTCAGTATTCGAAGTTAATTTACACATGCAGTTTCACTGATAACATTTTATGGGTGTTTGAAAATGGGGGCGTGGCAGCAACGTGCCGGATTTCAGCTAGTTATTTAAACCAGCGCAAATATTTCGTTGTTTTGTTTTTGACATTTCTTAGTTTACGTTATTTCCGTTTTTTACGCATTGCAACATTTACAGTGTTGCAAATCTTATTAAAAACTTAAAATTTTGAATTAAGGATTTTTGTTTGTAAGCAAGCGTGGATCCACGCTGGGGTGATCGACCCCCAAAGCTTCTTGAAAACGCTTTTTATATTCCTTGATAATGTGAAAATGTATTTAAAAAGTTGATTTTCAACAAAAACTTTGGATTTATATTTGTTTTTAGTACTGTTTCCTTATTCTGTTATCTACAGAAGATGTGAGAAAACTATATAACAGATATTCGATATTCTTCGAAGAATCTGCAGAGGTTTTAGGTGAAATGTCAAAAAAGAAAGGTGTGATTTAAGTACTAGTGTTATAAACTCTGTAACGGGGCGAAGTTTTTCGTCAAAAAAGAAAGGTATGATTCAAGTACTAGTATTATACACTCTATATCGGGGCGAAGTTTTTCGAGGCACTCTGACCGAACGTCAAAAATTATTTAAAATACATTTAATTTAATTTTCGTTGTTTGGAGCGGTGTTGCCATCTTGTGAGGAGGCAGCCTTGTATATTTTGTTTAGAGGACGCCAGATTATAGCGCTCCTGGTTTACTCTACTAGACCGACAGGTGCTACCTACTCGCCAAGGTGGCACCAACGCTCCGGTCACTAGGTTGGCCACGGCTGCACGTGCTGGTTTGACATCGCTAGTATTTCGGTGAGATGCTGGGTGGGGTCTTATGGCCGTCCACATGTACCCTCGCCAAACCAATAATCGTGTGCATAGTCCATAAGCACGTCGGTGATTCAAAACCAAATAAAAAAAAACCATTCGGTTCTGAAATTAAATAAACTCAAAACCAAAGCTACAAATCGTTTGGGCACCCCTGGCCCAATCATCCAACCACAAAACTCATGAGCTCAGGTGGACAAGCTCTGCCCACACTATTTCCACCCTGGTGAGGGTGCAGGGACTAAAATTGTTAAAAAACCCTCCCAAAAGGGAATCTTCTGCTCCCTAGACCAAATAAAAGGTTGAAATTTATTCACTCATATTACAATTTTTATTTAATGATTGTTAAAATGAAAGTATCATTTAAAACTCAATATTGACTTAAGTTTTAATTTTAACAATAAGTTTAGACCTAAAGCTCAATAAACGATTTTAAACTATCAAACAACTAGAATTTGTATTTAAAATAAAGTATGATTTAAACTATCAAACATTTAGAATTGGTATTTAAATCATATAAAATCAACATAATAACTTTAGTTTAAATTTTCTTTTTCTTTTTTGTAATTAAGTTTATTTTAGGTTTTGTTTTATTCATGTTTTTAAGGTTGTTATGTTGTTTTGTTAAATTTGATTTATTTTATTTTTAGTTATTTTTAGTAAAGTTAACTTTTAATTTTTATTTTAATTTATTTAAATTTTAATTTAATTTTAGGTTATTTAAATTATAACTTAATTTTAAGTTATTTAAATTTTAATTTTTAATATATTCGGAAAAAGTAGCAATTTATATATATTATGTAAAATGCATTAAAATTTTAGTAAATTTAATTAATTAGAAGTAATTTTTCAAAGTCATTATTTAGTCTTAATTGATTGCCAATATTTCAATTGAATTTTTAAGTATTTTTGCATAAATATTGGTTTACATAAAACTACTAAAATTTTTCTTTCTTTTTCGTTTCTAAGATAAATTCTAATCAAATTACATATTTAAGAATATTTAATGCGCTGGAGGTGGCATCTCTTTTTATACCATAAAATAACATTTTTATTTACAACAAGTTATATCAAACATTTGCAACTTCATTTTTAAATAATATTTCATATTTAGTAACAATTTCCTTGATAAATATTTTGATTACTTAGGCACCGTGTTCCTTATAATTAAAAATGTCAAATTCATTCAAAGAAGCCAACTCAAAAAAAGAAAAACTTTGGAAAGACAACACAAATTTTTAATATTAAAATATGTCTTTACATTACTTTTGTAATTTAAACGTTAAATTTAATGCAATTTATTTAATTTAAAATTAATTACTTATTACGTCAAGTGTTATTGTTTTTTTGGTTGTGGTTTTATGCATGAATATTTTTTAAGTTGTTTTTTTATGTATGTATATATTTAAATATCCCTTTTCCGACTTTTATTTTTGAACTTATTCCGGATATTTATGTTGTATGCATGTATGCAAGTAGATATAAATTTTTCTTAATTTAAAGGTTTTCTGTTTCATTCAACTGTAGGATTTTTATTTCATGGCTCTAAATGTTAATTAATTTTTGTTAAAACAATTTATAAACTTATAGATGGTACCTGTGCATATCGGTGAATACAGAGCCGGTAGTCCTTGCTGGCTACGACCACACTATCATCGTCCATAAGAGCTAAATTGAAACATTGGGCATGTTTAACTTTTTGCCCGTTTACACGGTCAAACACGTGTGTGTCTGATAATTTTGAGCAGATGAAATAGTGAAACAAAATAGGGTCACCGAAATGTGCTAATGAAGTCCGAATGCACGATATCTGGCACGACCGTAAAAAAACAAATAAGGGTATTCATGAATGATGAAACTTAATTTGAGACCTCAGACTTTAATTTAAGACCACATTAAATTTTGAAGCTTCAGTTATTTTTGTGCCGCGACAACTCTAGTTCAGTTAGTAGGAAGGGGTCGCTGTCAAATTTTAAAATATGTCAGCTGTTAGATTTAAAAAGGTGTCAGCTGTCACATTTAAAAAGGTGTCAGCTGTCATATTCAAAAACGTGTCAGCCGTCACATAACAAAATTGAAGCAATTACATATTAGGGGTATTCACGATGTTGCGTATTTGACAATACCTTGTGTATTTTGAAAACAAATACAAGATATTATCGAAGGTGCGCTCATAATAAGTGCCAAAGCTTGCCAATTTAGTACTAAAAATTTATGACAAATACACCACATCGTGAACAACCCCAACATTATTTGCAACTGGCAGCGGTGAAATTTTGTGCCGTTACAACTCGGCCGGCTAATTTTTGAAAACTAAAGGGATAAAAAAAAGTTTGGACAAAAATATAGTGGACACAATCTTATAGTTAAATATAGTTAAGAATCTTGCTAAAGATTGTCATTTTATTTGGTTAACTTATTTGGAATTGTTTATCTCTCCATTATTGTCCGTTTGCCAACCTGAGCAAAGTTTGATTTATTCAGAAATAAAAAATAAGAATGATAATATTAATATATTACGTTATGCGAGTATGTTCAATAACTCTTGCATAATGGTACATTTTATATATATATATATATTTTTTTTTTTTTGTAAAGATAGCAGTAAATATATTTTGAGATTTTTGATAAAAAAACAAAAAATTTCACCACAATCTTGCATGCTTAATCGATAATGTCATGCTGCATCACATTGTACTGTCAGTCCATCACAAACTGTCATTGATATCGTTGGCTTCACGGTAGGGGAGGCATTCAACATTTAATATGTCAACCGAATAAACAGAAGGTCTGTCAGGCTGTCTGTATGTTTGACTGCAAACTATATCCCAAATCAGTTAAAGCCATAAAGTTGTGTTGAACATGCATTAAGCTATTGATATGAAGACGCCATGTCGATAATGCAGTTTTTATGTGCAATGTATCGATGACAAAGATTCGTGAAAATAAAACACAGAAACTACAATCATCAGAAAAAGTTGACACTTTTGGCTATAAATGTAAACATAGAAGCACGTTACTTCATGCCTTACTACTATTAAATGTGAAAATCCTTCAAATACCAATAAATCCCGCAGGAGAAAGAAAGAAAAACACAAAAACTTGCTGTTACTCCAAGTCGCTGCAATCAAAAATGGACATAAATGGACACTGCAACATCAATGACACCAATAAGTCTTCACTAATTTTTATTGCTAAATAAAATCAATATACTGCAAACATTCTCGATAGCAATAAACGACGACCACCATCGAACATGATCATTGACACGATCAGCATAAAGATCTCTCGATGTTGCTCTCGATATGGTTAAATATTGTAAAATGTTGCTGCAAAATATTGTCGATTTTGTGTGTTGGCTCTGTTGGCAAAACAGCAAATGGCAAACGTGTTGACTTTTTGACTTTTGTGCGCAACAAGCACAAAAACGCGCCAATATTTGCCTAAATCTTAAAGACACAAAAAGGCTTTCGTAGTCAGCAGCCATTGAAATATGCAGATTTAATAGCCATTCAATGCTTTACATTTTGTGGACTCCATCGGCAAAGTCGTGGTGCTATGACGCCCCAAAAAAGGCAAACTAAGCTTCCCCCGCTTAAACATTATTTAGTTTAAAGACTTTGTTTGTTACACATGACAGCACAAATTTTGGACCAAAATGGTAACATGACTGAATTGAAAAAAAATAATGGTAACTAAGAGATATAACATTTGAACTTAAAGAAGGTTCAGTTTGATCATTTAATCTGCAAGATAAATAACAAGAGCATAAAAAATATGACATGCAAAGTAATAGATATATGAAACGTTATATAAACAGAGATTATTTATGAGTGATATTTTTTTTAAGATTTTTAAGCATGCTATTAATTGAGAATGAAAAATTGGGCGTTAATATGATATTATTGAAGAAATATAATGGCATAAATATTTATTTAATACCTTCCAAAACAAAGGTGTTGCATCTGGAATAGTCTTCTTAATGTTAAATTAGGAAATCTAATTTTGAACAACGGAATCTCAGTTTAAAATTGGGAGTTTTTCATTGTTTCCTTTTAAATACCATCCACACTCAATTTCGAATATCTATTTTCGGTGTACTGTTGCCCTTCTTTAATAAAAACGGGGGATGGTACTTGAATTAAATCCACGATGAGCGCACTCAAACACCCACTAAGCACAATCTTTCATGGCTTTTCTGATAGTTTCGAATAATCTTCACTAAGCCCAACTAACAACTGAACTTGCAACAAACTTATGAAAGGTACATTTCCACTTCTTCCACGGAGGCTCTTCAAAGCTCGTTTGCAGCAATTTAGAGATGTATTTCCGTAGGGAACAGTTTCCAAACTGTTTTTCTCACAAATGAAATTTAAGCTGCTTGGAAGCTTACTAAACTTCGAGAAGTCGCAGCTTGCCATGCTCTCACAAGTAATATGGAAACTGCTTGTAGAAGCTTTCTGAGCTTTGAAATTGTGACTCGTTAAACTCTGGTTATAAGAGACTCAACGGAACGTTGCTCAACGTTAAAAAAATATCACTTTGCAATTAATAAGCATTGAGCCTTTTCTGTTAAAACTAACTTGTTTTTTAAAACAAGTAATTGAAAAACTAATTTAAAAACATGTAGTCGACAAACACGACAAACACGACGTCGCCAGTAGGCGCGTTGGAAAGGTGAGCTCATTTTGATCAATTTACAAAAAAAAATCTCCAACATTGGTCCAACGGTTCAAAAGTTACGGGCATTTTTGTCCAAATTTTCGACCATTTTCCCATTTTTTTCATGATTTTGTCCAAGAATATTACTTTCATGGCCATTTTTTTGGCTCAATCCATTATTTAATTCAATTTACAATTCAAAACGAAGAGTTTAAGCCCAAATTTATCGAATTCGGTTGATTAATTCATGCGATATTGCTAAAACAAAATAACAAAATAATAAATCGCATTAATCAACCGAATTCAATAAATTTGGGCTACTGGCGATTAAACCCGATCGAAAGTTTTTGAGTTATGGATGTGAACGTGTAGGTAATATTTCATACAAACGTCAATTTGGGAAAAAAGCTACCAACAAAAAGTAGGGGACTCGATTTTAACGATAGAGGTATGGTTCCTTCGGCAAATTTTCATGGAATAACCCATAGAATAAGGAAATCATAGGGAAATTGGTGAATTTTTTCACTCCCTACAAATGGACCCGCCCTAATGTATACTAAATAAAATAAAATGCCACCAATCTACATTGCTAACTTTATTATTAAAAAAACTCTAAAATTTGGCTGATTGTGATGTTCCGTAACTTACTCTTCTTTTCTCTCCCGACTTCAAAACTCCCACTCAAAGTGTTTGTAACACAAAAAAAAGAAAATATTAGAAAGTGGCATCACTTGCACACAAATTTTGACATTGCAACGGTGCCAATTTGGTAGACGTCACCTACTTCTTCCACCTTCATAAATACAACTTGGGCGGCACCAACTTTGAATTTTTTGTTTTGAACAAACATTTGAATAACTTATCAAACAATACTTCATTAATAAAATACTTTTTCGTTTTAAAAAATTCGTATTAAGAATTGTTCGTATTGAATTTATGAAAAACATACTTAAAAAATTCATGTATTTAATTCAAATCCTTTGATAAAAAATTAATTGAAATCGCAGAACCATCAAAAATCGTTAAATTTTTTTTTATGAAATTTAATAATTTCTCTTTAAACGTGTTTGTTTGGATTAAAGTAGTTAAAATAGTTATCTTTTTGATAAATTAAAGTTTTCAACATTTACGCTTTTGAATTTCTTTTTAAAGAGTGCTAAATTACTACAGATACTACAGAATGAAAGAAGAGATTAATCAAGTGAAATTTCTGAGTAGGATGTTCTTAGTATAGCACAAAGCTGTAGAAACATGTGATATTGAATCTTATGCATATGTTATGCCTTGACCTGAGTCAAATCAAGTTGCTAAGCGTTCCTTTCCCTAAACTTCTTACCACCACCAACTAAAACTTTTCGTCGTAAATTGATGTGTTTTTAAGTTCTTTTGATTAAAAATAGGCAAGGAAAGGTTAAAGCGTAGGACCATGGCACCAGAAAAATTCGAACCCGAAACCTCTGGGTGACAGTAAAACACGCTACCACTAGAATAACGAGGCCGCCATTCCTGCTAGCTATACGATTATAAAAAAATGTTGATGAAATATACAGGGATGTTCTGCATTCCACTTCCGAGTGGAAGTTAAAATAAATCATAACTGAATTCGATATTTGGGGTTCTATATATAATTTTTTTCGTAAATACATTTGATAATATTAATATATTAAATAAAATACCAAACGAAAAATTATATGTAGAACACCAAATATCGAATTTAATTATTATTTATTTTCACTTCCGATCGGAAGTGGAATGCAGAACATGCCTGATAATCAGGAATTATAATCGCAATTCCGTTTGTAGGCATTTTGTCCCGTCAACATGGCACTTAACTCTGTTCCGGTCGGCCTTTGTAGTCTAGTGGAGAGTGCGCTAGACTATCAACCCAGAGGTCCCTGGTTCGAATCCGGGCTCGGGCATGGTTCTTTTCACTTTCTTTGTTCTTTCCTGCACATTTAAGAATTATGGAAAACACAAAATCCATAGCTAAATTGTGGAAAATGTGGAATTAATGGACAGGAACAACGAAGGGCTGGAAATGCTTGCCGAGGTTAAGGCATAACACTAGCCACGGTTAAAAGCAATTCAAATTGTCTTTCACGTTGTTTCGCCTTATCAATAATTCACGAATGGTTCCAATCAATTCCTCTAAATAATCTATCCTTTCCTTTCAGGTCAAAGACCAACCCTTGTTTGTATAAGGCGCATGCCTTGGTTCTTTGATCTTTAAAAAAAAAAAAAAAAAAAAAAAAATAGTATAATCAGGGGCCGAACTACAGCATCCGTGATCGAGCAAAAATACTAAGGGCACGGCGAGACACATGCCTATCAATCTTGTAAAATTTTGCTCAACCACGGATGCTGTAATTTAGCCCCAGGGCTTTTATACTTCTACGAAGCACCTTAAAAAGGAAACATATTTATATGTCCGCATGGATAAAATTCTGAAGAGACTCAAAGAACGTACAGCTGTGGTCAAAGTATTAGTAGTGTAACCACCGCAAATGAAAAAAAAAATAACAAAAATACATGTAATTATTATCGTGTTCTTTTATTTTATGTTTTCGAAACAAGTTATTGTCTTAACGAGATATTAGAAAAAAAAAAACTATAGAAATCAAATCATATACATACAGTGTTGCGCAAAACAATAGCAACAAAATCGGTACGCTGCTACAAAATCATGTATCTTTTTAAATATTAGGGACACACAAAAATTATTATAAGAACCAAAGCATATATTCATACATCATATTAAAAACAAATCATATTCCAATTTGGTTTTGTTTTCTTTATTTTATTTAAAATTAATGTGACTACATTCAGTTTGTCTGAGAGCAAAACAAAAGCAACATAATTAATATTTGGTGTAAGATCCATTATTCTTGATAAACGCTGCACATCTGAGCGGCATCGACTCTATTAAAGTAGATATGTTAGTATTAGTATATGTTCCCAATTAAGTTTCAGCGCTTCATACAGTGAAGTCTTATTGGAAAATCTTTGACCAAAAACTTTTACCTTCAAAATCCCAAAAAGATTTTCAATGGGATTCAAGTCATTGTGACTGTGCCGGCTAACCAAGCTTTGAAGTGTGCTTCGGGTCCTGATCGGGCTGAAACGTTCACTGAAGCGACATATTCCACTCTGAATGTGGTCGCATCTTGCTTTCTAAAATGTCATTATATACAAATCGATCCATAATTCCATCGATTTTTTGAAATGGTTCAACTTCATTATAGGAAAAACAAGTCCAGACCATAATGCCATCGCCTCCGTATTTAAAATTTATTTTGCAGTTTCGGGCTTCAATTCGTGTACCTACAGTGACTCACACTGAAAATGGTCCACTTGTAAACACACACTTTAAAGCGTAAAATGTCTAAGAAATCGATAAGTAAATAAAAAAGTAAAAATGCCAAAGTTGTTAGTTTGTTGTATTTTAATAAAAAAACATAAAAAAATTTATTAATTCCATAACATTTTCCAAAAAATTAACATTGAACGAAATAAAAGAAAAATTCAGGTCACAGTGAAAATGGTCCACTTAAGCTTATGTACATTAATTTAAGTATTCATAGAAAAACTACATATTATTAATATTTTGTTGGATAGCCTTTCTGATGAATAACAGATTTAAGGCGACTTGGAATAGATTCTACTAGCTTTTTTGTATAATCCGGGCTTATTTTCTCCCACTCCTCCAAAAGGACCTTTTTTAAGTCATTTTTGTTTGAAATTTCGTGTTTTCGTATTTCAACTTCCAGTTTCTGCCACAAATTTTCAATTATGTTCAAGTCCGGTGATTGGGGAGGAGTTTTGATTACTCTTGGACAATGATACAGAAGCCATTCTTTAATTATTCCTGCCGTATGCTTTGGATCATTATCCTGATAGAAGTGAAAGGTTTCTTTTATGCCGAGTTTTTCAGCACTTTGTTTAAGATTATTTTTCAAAATGTTTAAATATTGCATTTTCTCCATAATCCCTTCAACAAAGTGCAATTTTCCAACACCAGCAGCCGAACAAGCACCCCAGACCATCACATGCCCGCCACCATGTTTAACTGTCGGACGTAAATGCTTAGGATTCATCTCCTGGTTGGGTTTTCTCCAAACGTTTACTCTGCCATCTGACCCAAAGAGGTTATATTTACTCTCATCCGTGAATATGACGTTCTTCCAGAATGAAAAATCTTTCCCAGCGTAGCTATGAGCGAACTGCAATCGAATTTTTTTATTCTTTAGACTTACAAAAGGTCTCTTGCGTGCAATTCTGCCATTTAGTCCATCCTTCCGAAGGACTCTCCGAATTGTCTCGGCGTTACAGCTTATATTGAAGTGTTTTTCAACCATATCCCGTAGTTTCGGTGCACTAAGTCTAGGATTTATCTTAATTTGGTTGACTATCCACCTATCTTGACGCTCGCTGAATAGCTTTTTTGTGCTAATTTCCGGCTTATTTATAACTCGTCCTTCATTTTTAAACCGCTGAATGATATTTTAGACTGTTGTGCGGGCTTTTTTAACAATTTTCGCTATTTCTCTTTGACTTTTTCCACTTTTATAGTGTTCAATAATTAAATTTCTCAGCTCGAGAGTAGTATGTCGACCCATCCTCAAATTTATAGATAAACAACTGAAGGAATCGATCTAAACTGTGTTTGCTTCAATGCACAAGTGTAAATAAAGGTAAACAGAACAAAACAAATAAGGGAATATGAAAAAGATCCGTTATTTATCGTAGTTCTGCACAGTGGACCATTTTCACTGTGACCTGAATTTTTCTTTTATTTCGTTCAATGTTAATTTTTTGAAAAATGTTATGGAATTAATAAATTTTTTTATGTTTTTTTATTAAAATACAACAAACTAACAACTTTGGTATTTTGACTTTTTTATTTACATATCGATTTCTTAGACATTTTACGCTTTAAAGTGTGTGTTTACAAGTGGACCATTTTCAGTGTGAGTCACTGTAGGTGGCGCCGTACCGTGCACATCCCATCTGAATTAATCAAGTTGAGCTTTGATGCATCGCTAAAAAAAAGTTTTTCGATTTTTGAACGGTCCAATTTAGGTGCTCCTTTGGAAGACTGAGTCTAAAAAACAATAAATTGCAACTAGTTGTCACAATTTCAGACAGAATTGTTTAAATTGTAACACCTCACCTTGTTTTTTATGCTTAGCTGTAAGCAAAGGTTTCTCTGCCGGTCTGTAACTTCTTTAATCGTTCTCAATGGCTCGTCTTCAAACAGTGCTGTGGTGGATATCTAAATCAAGTGACCGAACAACCTCTTTGGATGTGGCAAATGTATTTCGTTTGAACACACCACAAATGTTCCTGTCATCAGGCAGCGATGTCTTCCGCGGTCGCTCCCTTTAATGTACCGTTGTTACGTGAAGGCATATTTATTTATTAATCTGCAAACTATTGACCGATTAATATCAAACTGTTTCACGTTAGATATTTGCGAATTTTTATTTTTTATATTCGGAAATAATTTGTAATTTAAGAGCTTCACAGTATTTAAAAGTGCCATTATAAATGGAACAGTCAATGTCACAACTAGCACAAAAAAAAAACAAAATTTAAATGTTTATGACTTACAAACAACACGTGCTTTGCAATAAAGGAACTTTTACCAATAATTCTTCAAACTTCTGTTCTCTTTTTACATTTTTCAAGTTTTGTTGCTTTTGTTTTGCTCACAGACAAATTTAATGTAGTCAAATTAATTTTAAATTTAACAAAAAAACAAAACCAAATTTGAATTTGATTTGTTTTATATATTATGTATGAATATATGCTTGGATTCCTATAATCATTTTTGTGTGTCCCCAATATTAAAAAAGATACACGATTTTGTTGCAGCGCACTTATTTTGTTGCTATTGTTTTGCGCAACACTGTAAATAGAAAGTATATTAGAAACAGTAAAAATTCTTAAATTAAGACGGTCAAAAAATAGTAGTATGGCTTAGTTCAATGCAAAAAATATAAAAATTAACTTACATTTTTCATACGAATAAGATAACAGTAAAATGTTTTTTTAAGAAATTAGTATTTATTTACGTAGCCTTTGTTCGCAATTACTGTGGCACAGAGTCAATGTATAGAAATTACCAAATTTTCACATCTTGCTGGAGGTATTGAATTCCAAGCACGCTATACCTTGTCCCAAAGCTTAGAGTAATTTGTAGGTTTGTATTGAGCAAATGCTGACTTTACATCACACCACAAATTCTGAGCTGGTTTGAGGTCTGGTGACTGCGCCGGTCATTCTATAACCTTAAACTCGTTAGTCTGAAACTACTGTTACGCGGCTGTGCTTGTGTACTTTGGGTCTTCCAGAAGGACAATGAACCATATACCAGTGAGATCTCTTCACTGGCATTTAGGAGCATAACCTACTGCATGATTTGAACATGCAGGTAGCGATCCAATATTTCTCTGATCTAGTAAATTGATTTGACTCCGTAAAAAAAAACACGCCCATATCATGATACTGGATACACCATGTTTAATGGTTATTGTTGTGAATTTCGAGTTGTATTCAGAGTTTGATAGTCATCTGACATATTGGCATGACCCCCTGCAACCATAATGCACGATCTTCGACGTATCCCACCACAAAATGTTCCTCCATTTTTCAACAGGTCAATCCAAGTGTTCTTTTGCTAATTTCATTGTTTTTGTCACATGCTTTCTTGTTAGTAGGGGCATTTTTCTTTGACTACGAGCTGGCATGTTGTATTCTCGCAAGCGTAGCGTTGCCATCATATCTCTTTTAAAGTGGAAATGCTCTCTTTTTTTCTCGAGGTCTTTTTTATCTTTTTTTTTAAATGAAAAGTCCTCTTTTTTTCTGTTGGAAACAAAATATTGTATATCTATCAATAAAAAATTTACTAAAAATGCACATAAAGAAATTTGCATGAAAAGCATCAACACTGATTTGCAAGTTAATAGCTATATGGCAATGTTGAACACCATCCCTGAACAAAAGTAACTTAACCCTAGATGTGACCACTATATTTTTGCAAACGTTATGTGTCCACTATGACTATTTCGTTCTAAACGAGCATTTTTTAGTTACATTTATAATAAAAAATTTATATCTCTTGCCCTAACTAATTTTAAGAAAAAACGTTCCAGGGAATTTTGCTTGACATATAAATCTTTCAAAAAAACTTTCCCAAACCTGCACAAAATTTCTTATGATTATTTAAAAGCATGGTCCAAAGATTTTAAAAATTTTTCAGTTTTTGAATGGATAAATAAAATACTTAACTGTATCAAATTTATTAACTTATGGAAACAGATTGCATAAATGACGCTTAGTAATATATTAATTTAATTTGCCAACCAAAAATTGCTGATATACTTCCAAAAGTTAAAAAATTTGTTAGTTCTTTTTTTCGATGCCTGCACAAACCGCTAATGTCGAAAGAATTTTTTCACCAATGGACTTGAACTGGTTAAATGAAATAAACAGACTGAAAATATCAACGGTTCGAGCTTTTTTAACAATAAATTATATTTTCAAAAAAGTATCGCATGTAAAATGTCAAAAATAGAAACGGTTATTAAAACAAGCTCAAAAAAGCTTTAAGTATGATTGTGATGTAGCTTGATAAGTTAACCACAATTTGATCTAGGCTTGTGCTTAACAGTTCCAGAGACGGAACGGACATGGAACGATTCTTTTGAAGAAAGGAACTAGTTCACGGAAACATGTCCGCGGAACTATCTAGTTCCTTTGGTTATTTGAACTGTACAGACTATTTGGACTGTCTGCTTGTTGAACTACAGAGGGAGTTTTAAGCATGTCCGCGGAACTATCTAGTTCCTTTGTTTATTTTAACTGCAGAACTATTTGAAGCATTTATTTGAATTGTGTGCTTGTTGAAATGCGGAGAAAATGTGTCAAGGTCCATGTAGATTTTCAACACATCGCTCTGACTAGTCTTAAATCAATTGAACAGAGTTTTTTGCTTTTTTATTCTTTTATTTATACAGTTTTAAATTAAAGAAAAACATTTCTTTAGTTTATATAAAAAAGGAACTTCTATCATTTAGTAAATATTTTCATTTAGTAAATAAAATTCATGAAGTAAATTTATAAAGTTGCTGAAAAGCGAGCAAAAATAATTTGCAATCATTTCCTCATGAGCTCGAAACTCTCTCATGCATCTTATAGTTCATCAGCTTTAAGCATGTTCGCGGAACTATATAGTTCCAACAGTTCTCTTCATAAGAATGAAAGTAACAAAAGCATGTTCAATGTCATTTCGTGATTGTTCTGTTTCATATCTTAAAAGAAAAAATAAACAGCAATGCTGAACAATGCACACAACTGAAATGACGATATATCATTTTTAATTTTATCTATTATTTCTTTCACTCTCTTTCACATGCATTATTGGCTTATTTTTCGTAGCTCAAACAACTCGATTAAGTTATATAAGTGCGAAAGAGATGTCAGCTTATGTTGCTTAATTAAAAAATTTTATTGCAATCGGAACTGTTTGGACATGCTAAATCGTACAGATGGAACGATTGGAACTATGTCCGAGAGTGAACATAGTTCAATGAACTATGCAGGTCCGGAACGACCCAACTCTAATTTGATCTCGTTTTTTACTTTAGTTTAAAAGACTTTGTAAGAAAAACTCTTATATAATTATTTATTTGGTCTTATTTACTTGAACTTCAAGTTTGTTTAACTTTTAGAAACAATAAGTGTTAAATGTTTTTTAATTACTTTTATAATTATGTACTTATTTAATAACAAAACTAAAAAACTGAAAAAATAATATTTTAAAAAAAAATGTTTTTTTGATGTTTGTACTTTGCAATAAATTGTATTTAATTTTAAAAAAGTCTCTTTTTGTCCTCTTTGTTTTTTGTCAAAAGTTCTCTTATTTTGCCCTAGACTTCTGATAACCCTACGCAAGCACCTGCGGACTGCTTCGGCGCTAGCCTCTATATTTAGCTCATCTTCTTTTTCAGTAGCAGCTGCAAATGGGTGTTTCTTCGAATATCTCACTACGTGCTCAATTAATTTCTGCGTCATTGCAGGATGCCGTGTGCGATTTTCTGGTTGCGGTTGATTTTTTAAAGCATTAGCTTTGAGAGCTAAGAGAGATAATGAGAATAAATATCATTATTTGAGAGCAACCAATAAAATTTTGGACTTCTGCATACTTTTTTCTTTTCGAAATTTGCTGAACAAAATAAAAGTTAATTTTACGATAGTTTTAATGAAATAAAAAGAAAAATACAATACTTACTTTATGTTAAGTTTTAAAGCAAACAACACTGACTTACAAATTTCGAAAAGTAGTTTGTACAATGAATGCCACTATCCATTTCTAATGGAAAATCTGTTGGTGATTCCGAAAATTTCATTATTTGTTTTACATATGTGATGAGTTTTCACATTTTTATATAGTGTGAACACTCACCAAATCATTTGATGAAAATCAAAATTTTTTTTTATTTTTCTGTTGATGTGACCAACGATTTGACCAATGTGAACACTCGTCAAATTCTGTAGAACAATTTTTTCAGTCCAAATAGTTTTCAACCTGAACACATCGCGGCGAAAGAAGTAGCGGAAGAAAATAATAAATAACTGTGGCAAATAATTTATAATAATTTATTCTTTTATCAATACGATTTTTATAACAAGTGCTACTAAAATTTTTCCGTCATCGCGATGTGCTAATTTCGGTATTCAAGAATGAAATTTGATAAAAAATTTTATGAGTGGGAACACTTTCGTGGTCAAACGACTTGACAAATGATTTCTTGAGCGATTCGAAAAGTGAACGGAGCTATTCTGTAAAAAAAGCAATCGAAAAATCCTTCGATTCAGTAGAGTCGGGAGGTACCACTGTATGTAGTGTATTTACAATTGAAAGCAAAACTCACGTTTTATCGCAAGCGCAACTGAATCATTGGAGAAGAGTTGTAGGAACAGTCAAAGGAAAAATTGGAATTGCATGCTTCTCGTATGCAACAATTCAACTTTTTGGGACCCGATGTTAAGGTGACTTACTACAGGCATCGTGAAAAACCATTTGCCAGACACTTTACTAAGAAAGACAATGTCTGCTATTGCAAAGACATTACAGGTTTATTTAACACCTTCGGTCCCAAAGAGTGGCGCTTCCCGAGAAACAATTTCATATTTTGTGTCAATGAAGCAGCAGATATATGTCTGGTGACAGTGTCAGTAAATGCCCGACCTCTGCTTGTTCGAAAACACCTTGAGCAGGTACAGTTAACGAACGAAGTCCTAATGGAGCACTCGTCAGTTTTTTAACACTTTACCTAATATAGACTAACTACGGTACTATTTCAGGTGCCTTTGGAGGTACTTGTTGGGTATGTTTAGGGTACATTGTAGTTAAGACTCAGGCCAGTTTTGATACATAACAGTTACTTTATTGAATCAATATATGCATTTTTTCTCGGGCCCTGTTCGCTGAATCTAGTTTGCATTCGGCTTAATATCAATGTGAGATTAATTTTTTTTCATAAACTTCGCAGTTTTTTGTTACTACTTTTAGCTTTTAATAACAAAATTAAGTCTGATACTCGGGACTTTTGTGCCTGAGTAGCTTGGTATGGACACAAATTGTTTCTCGGGCTTGTTTATCAATGTCATCAAACTGAGCTTAAAGGCTGTATTATTTAATACAGGCAACAAAAACCATCGATTTTGATCGCACCAGGCCTATAGCCAGACCAAGAAGACAGAGGTAGCAGGCATGAATCTTGGGCAATTTTTGTCTTTTTTCATGTAAATAAAAAAACAATTTTTTTAACGTGTGAAATGAATACATTACACATATTTACTAAAAAACAGTAAATTTTATTTTAATTTTATAACATTTACATGGATATGTAGATCTTTTTATACATGTGATTAATACATAAAAAAAAAATTAAAAAATAAAATAAAAATTAATTCAGGAGTTTGTAATGAAATGAAGGTAAAAATACAAGATTTATTTAAAGTGAATAACGAAATGGGCTAACATATATATAAGACATTTTTAAAGTAAAACAAATAAAAAAATTGAATTAACCCGCATCCGTCGTTTGCATCAAATTGATGCAGTTTTTTTATTCAGATTTATATATTAAGAACAAACTTGCATGCTTTGATTTAAATCTTTTGCTTCTTTAAATTTTTGCTAGAATTAAGAATTGCAGTTTTTCTTATTTCAAAATTAATAAACATTCATCATGCATTAAAAAAATTTAAAAATTAAAAACATTTCAATGAATTATATATTCTTTTTGTATCTGCATCTAATTGGTGCACAACGTGCTTTTCATTTCTAGAAAGTTCCTATGGATGCGGGTTAAAAAATTATTAAAATTTAAATCTCAGTAGAAATTTGAAAAATTGTAAAAATTAGTCTGAAATGTTTTGTTAAACAAATTTTATATACATATTCAAGTCATGAATAAGGTGAATGTGTATATTTTTTGTTATATTAAACTAAACTAATTTTAAAGCAATTAACAAATATATCTACAAAATGCATATTAATTATTCATTTAAAGAATTTCATTGTCTGATTTGGCCAGGGGCAAAAGGTTGTAGTAGGGGGCATTGCCCCCCTTGCCCTGGCTACAGGCCTTTATTGCACATGCAGTTAAAACCAAGGAAACCTACAAAACAATGGCGAAGTTATTGACATGTATTAAATATGAAGAACCTGGAAAATATGTTCCGATTTGAAAGACTTTGGCATGATATGTGGCTTACAAAGTGGCTACACAAAATACTGCTGCTTTCTCTGCAAGTGGGATAGTCGAGCACGTGAACATCATTACTACAAAAAGGGTTGGCCAGAAAGAATTGAATCTATAGATGGAGGGAGCAATGTCAAAAACTTTCTACTCGTCAAAAAGGAAAACATAGTCCTCCCACCGCAGCATATTAAATATGGAGTTATGAAAAAAATTTTCAATGCGTTAGATAAAGAATACGAAATATTTACATATTTGAAAATAATTTTTCCAAATCTTTCTGATGCCAAGATAAAAGAAAATGTCTTCGTTGGATCGCAAATAAAAAGGGCGTAAAACGATCTTGAATTCGCAGAATTATTGTCACCAGTTGAGGCACCGGCGTGAGATTTTCTTAAGATGATTGTTTCTGGCTTCCTCGGGAGCAATAAAAGTGAATCTAACGAGAAAATAGGCAACGATTTGCTCAGGAACTTTAAAGAAAAGGCTTAAATATGTCTTTAAAAAATCACTTTCTGCACTACCATTTGAATTTTTTTCTGATGGATCTCGGAGACGAGAGTGACGAACATGGGGAAATATTTTACCAGCAGATGAAAGCAATAGAGAATTGGTAACAAGGCAGTTGGGACGAAGGAATAATGGGAGAATATTGTTGTTATTGATCCAGAGTGAAACGACAAAACAAGAATCTTAATCATTTTGAGCTCCCTCAAAATCAACGAAAAGTTTTAATTATTTTCCTGCTCCAGCACCATTTAAAACTCTATGGCATGATCATGTCAAGCTGATTCACAAGAACGATCGCATTAACCAGGATGATGACGGCTTGAAGAGGATTTATTTTTTCTGTTTGTACAACAAACATTTTATAAAAATCTTTTCATGCAACTACTAAAAAATTATATGAAAGTTTATTAATATTAAACTTTAAGGTTTGGATAACTTTGCCTTCGCGGTAATGGTACGCAAGAGAGTTAAAATATATTCATGTCTAGATACGCTCTGAAAGTGTTCTTACGAGCCTTTATAATATAAAAATTGCCAGCTATTTTCAATCTTAATATATAAAATGCAAGCACGCTGCTCCGTGTCCAACATCTCTCAAACTGTTCAGCCTGAAAGTATGCACATCTTATAACATAAAAGGCAACCATGCTGCACATTATTTCTCAAATTGTAATTATTTTTTGACAGTAAAGTAATTTTAGGAGCCACACTGTTCTCAAAAATGTTCAGCCTGAAAGTATGCACAGAAAATATATTTGATACTTATCAGTGACAATATTGGGTTTTTACAACTAACCCAAGAGGGTTGATCTAACTACCTCTTTTTTCATCCTTTTTTAAAAAAGTTATGACGAATTTAATGAAATTCTTTTGAGTCGGTTGGAGTCGATTATACCAAAAAATATAATTGTATCAGCGGCAAAACGACACCTAAGTTGCTACGTCGATGAAGGTTGCAAGACGATTTTGTAAAGTTGTGTATGAATATGATTGTTACCAAAGTCGACTTTTTGCACTTTTACAACCTTATACAATAGATTTTCTTTAACAGACGTTCAACACTTGTTCAGTTACGCACTCGTCAAGACTTTAAGCATCCTCTACGTAACATTGCTGAAATTATTATTCATAACCAATTTTTTATTCATTGCTTAATATTGTAAGGTTTGTGTCTAAACAATCGAAACTCTTTTAGAAAAAAGAAGAATTCTTGTACATTTGCGAATCTATTACTGAAAAAAGTCTAAAAAGGTCGCATATGGAGCATGTCTATGATTGAAATATCATATACATCAACCGTAATCGAAAAGACGACAAAAAAGTTAAGGTTACACTTACGCAGCCTTCAAACGCAAATTTCGGCGTTTAAGTTACGCAGATCTTACACGAGTCGGAAATACATTTATGAATAACGATGTGCTGTTTAAAGCTGGTTTAAAGTTACGCAACCTCTAAAATGAGATAATGAATAAGGCTGTTACACTTGAACTAATTTTTCAACACTGCTTCAATACGTAAAGTGTTATTTAAAGTGGAACATTTGTATTTTGCAGAAATCAACAGCCTTATGCAATAGATTTTCTTAAACAAACGTTCAACGCTTGTTTAGTTATGCATTGTTTAAGGCTTTACGCATCCTCTACGCAACCTTGCTGAAATTGTTATTCATAAACATTTTTTTATTCATTGCTTAAGGTTTGTGTCTAAATAATCGATACTCTTTTACAAAAACGAAGAATTCTTTTACATTTGCAAATCTGTTACTGAAAAAAGTATACAAAGGTCGAAAATGGAGCTTGTCTATGATATATATATCTTATACATCAACCTAAATCGAAAAGACGATACAAATTTTTAGGTTAAGTTTACGCAGCCTTTAAACGCAAATTTCGGTGTTTAAGTTATGCAGATCTTAAAGTAGCCAGAAAAACATTTATGAATAACGATGTGTTGTTTAAAGCTGGCTTAAAGTTACGTAGCCTCTAAAATGAGATTATGAATAAGGCTGCAAGTGTATAAAAAATCAAGCTTTAAAAAGATAAAAAAGTGCTTTCAGCAAAAGGCTCAGAAAAGGAAGTGTGCGAAGGACCTGTCGTAGGACTGCTTTTATACTAGTATAATAATAGAATAACAGCCGTTAGCAATAGCAGAATGACATGATTTTAATGTACGATAAAGCAACCCTCATTCTTCTGTCATCATCCTTGCAGCAACTTGGCAGTGACGCCTATGACTTTCTTTACATGCCGGTGAATTCAAAAAGTGGTGCTCATTTGATTCTGTTTTGCAACTTGGAAGGTTTATCATCCATGAAAAGTTTAAAATTCTTTTTCTTATTACAAAACATCTTCTGTTCTGGTAAATATTAATTACTCAATTTTTTCTCTCTCTGCTTTAATTACTGAAACCTATAATCCATAATTACTGTAAAACATGAATTTTTCCAAAGAAAAACCTTTCACGTGTTTCTAGTCTCTCTACCAACTCCGGTGATTGTAATATAATTACTCAAGACTATCCATTGTTTTTGGTAATATTTTCACAAAATTTATGCTTAATATTGTGTGGAATTGGAATGTTTTACGTTATTGTTATTACCGTTTTTCGTTGCAATATTATTATTATATCTTTTTATTATTATATCTGTGATAAATTTTAACTTTAGCTACCTTTCAGCCATGGTTTGTACGAGACACAATCTTTGCTTGGAATCCAAGAAAAACGCGCAACTTTTGCTTTATCTTTTCATAAACAATGCTTAGTTGCTTTTAATTTTATTTGTTTTTATATATTTTTGTTTTTTCCCGACGATCCTCAACGATCCTCGATGACAAGCTGCTGAACAAAGCACACTCTATGGCAAACGTACACGTTCAACTACAGCTTATAGCATAAACCATTCATGCCAAAAATGGTCAATATGACTTGTTTTGTATGAATGCCCGCGAGAATAATATTGTTCCTTGATCAGTCTGTCCGTTTGAATGTCTGTCGGTTTGCCTAATCGTCTGCTTATCCATGCCCTGTGACTGTCTGTCTACGGTTTTGATTCTACCTTTACTCTTTTTTTTTTTTTGTTTATCTATTTTTTTCCTCTATTGTATAAATTTATCTGTTTAACAATTTTTAGTATTATACTTTTTTGGATTCACAGCGACTAAAGATTTTATTTCTTTTTTCGACTTTTGCTTTTGTTTGCAAATCTTATGTTTACTATCTGATATCTTGCCGTTTATGTTGTGGCTTATTTTCTTGACGGTTCAGTTCAGATGATGATGATGAAGATGATCGTCATCAAGTTGTCAGTGTTTTTGCTCTCAGTTTGCGGCTCTGACATTTAAATCTCAGTCTTGAGGTATATCGATTTAGTCCGGTGTGTGCTCACATGCTTGCTTTATAACTCAACTGATAAAATGGTGACATCATAGCAAATATAGCAACTTCATTTTTGAATTTTGCATTCCTTCAGACAGTCCATAATTTTTGCTATAATTTCAAATAGCTTTGCTATCTTCCAGTTTCATTTTTGCATCTTTTACTACTTCTAACTTGACGATGATGAAGATGTTGTCGATTGCTGGTTTTTGGTGTTTAAAACATATTTTGATGTTGAATTAATTGCACTCTAAAAAGTTTTTGTTGAAATTTACTACAATATTTGTAGGCAACAGTTTTGCTGCTGTTTCTGTATTATATTAACACACCTACTAAAATTCAACATGTGTTTAAGTTTTAACATTGTAGTAAAATTCAACACTGAATTTACTATTCATGTTATAGTAAAATTAAATAATGATAAATAATAAATAATAAAAGTAAATAATGACTGCATTATTTCGTTTGAGCAAGTATAGTTACGTTTTTAGCATTGAAATCATGCTTAAAAACGTGACGATATTTGTATATCGGTATGGTTTGATCCAATATACTGGCACTGGCTTACTGAACAGTTGAAAAAGGCATTTTTGTTATTTGACAATTTTTTTTAATATATGATGACGCGAGAAGTGCACTTCATAAAAGTTCTAAGTAAAGAACATGCTACTGCATTTTGGAAATAAGGTCTAAACTCATTAAATTTATCTTCTTTATGCACTAATACATACACTTTTTTCACATATTTTTACTAATACATATTACTTGACTTGACTTTTTAGCTGAATGAAAATATTTGTGCTTAACATTATTAATTTTAATAAAAACAACAGCACCAAAAACAAAAGTCCTTACACGATTATAAGCAAACTGGAATGAGAAATAAATGTATGCATGCACGACTGTTACCGTTGTTGAAAGTTAAACAATCGCTGCATTTTAAAATAGTTAATGTAGTAGTATAAATTTTTACTATTGATATTGTAGCAAAATCCAACTTCTGATGTTTAATTTTACTGAAATTTATGCTAAATTTAAAAAATTTTTAGATTGCTTCAAAAATTGATTTATATTGACTATATTGATTATATTTACTGTAGCAAAATAAAACAACATGTGTTTAATTTTACTTTAATTTACGTTTTAGTTGAAAAAATTAAAGATTGCTTAAAAAGTTGCGGGGAAATTACAATTCTATTGAATTTTCAACAAATGATTACTACTATAATAGTCGTAAACTTACACTTATTTTTTAGAGTGTGGTAATGCTTGGATAATCTAAGTAGTTCTATTTTAGCTAATAAATTGACTTTTCAAAATAATTTACGAAATTTCGGAATTAAAAAAAAGTTTTGCGGTCGGGGGACCTCCGTCCGGAACAAAGTTCCTTACTATTTTTTTTAACTCCGAATGTAATTCGAAATAAAATCAGTAATATTTTATTTTATTTCATTTGATTTTATTGAGCACTAGCTGAACCCGGTGTGCTTCGCTACTCCCCTCGTTATAAAATAAAATTAAAAGTATTTATATATTTTTCACGCCATCGAATTTTCGAAATAAGTCCACCCCAGCGCCACCTATCGGGTCCAAATATAGCCTATGTTACCCACCGTATCAAGATGAACATTACCTGAAAATTTCATCAAAATCGGCCCAGCCGTTTTGGAGTCCATACGTTACATACATACACACATCCTATTTTATATATATTGATTGAACATTCATTATGTTCCTCGTATGGAGCTTGAATTGATTGCAAATTTAGATTGAAAAATATATTGATTGCAAAATTAGATTGAAAAATGGACTTACTTAAGAGTTTAAAACAAACAAAAAAACACATTTTTAGGGTCCACCTTAGTATCAAACAACTTTTTGAAATTCTTACATCAGATTCGAAATATGTGACCAGCTCATCTAGAAAGAGTATAAAGCCAAAAAACATTAGATTCAAAATCAGCGACCTCTTATTACTGCCAGCATATACACAAAGAGTATAAAAAAAAAAAATGTTTTGGGGTCAACCCTAGTATAAAAATGTCTTTTAAATTTAACATAAGATTACTCTGTGTAACACTCAATTGCTGCAGTTTCCATTTCTTAAAACTAAATTGCAATAAAGATTCTCACGAATGATTTCAAGCAAACACACAAACAAAAATCGTCCCAGTGGTAAATGGACACGTGATGCAATCAGTTATTTCTTAAATACAATATAGCTGCGAGGCCTCCAAAGCTTGTTTACAATTCTCAATTACATATGTTAAGACATGGCCCCTAAAACACTAATGGCTTCTACTTTACACAGCAAGCCACGATAGGAGTAAGGATGCACAAGATCGGAGAGAACAAACAATTACGCACAAAATTTGAGAGAATAAAAACAAGTGAACGAAAATAGTCTCTACGCCAAAAATACAACGAAAACATCGAATGAAGAAAACAATGTCAAATGACGCCACAAATTTTTCAATAATTTCTTCACAACAATTTGATGGACGAATTTGTTTCCTTTCATTTCAGAATTTATGTTGAATAACACTTAGTTATTTTATTTGTTCTCGTTTAAACATTAAGATTAATAATTTTGAAAAACACACTTCACTGCTGCTAGAGAAACTAGCTGCTAGAAAACACGATGTTTCTCCACAGACGAGTAAAGTCAAACTGTTGTTTGAACAATGAATAAAAAATGATTTGAGCACAAACAAGATTTTGTCACACCCCGCTTACAATTTTACATTACAATGTCATCACCGTCAAATTTTTACAAGCGTGCTTTTATAGAAATTTGTACGTGTCAGAAATAGAGAGAGAAAAAGAGTAAGAGAGTTGCGCACTCGCCTATTCGTTTGTTAGTCAGCTCGAATCTCCCCAGTGGGCATTTTAACTAACGATACGCAAAAGAAAACATAATAATAGTGCTCTTATTGGCGTCAATATACCTTCCATACTCGCTGTAGTGATGAGTGCTTCTGTAAAGTCTACCTTTTAAAGGTTTGGAGTCTTTTTATGTTATTTTATATTCAAAATTTTTTAAAAAATTTTGACAAAATTATAAGTGATCAGATCAATTAAAAAAAAGTCAAAACTTAAACAAAAACCAAAAAAAAATTGTAGTCCGATTTGGGTCGCGACCACAGGTCTCCGAAAACTAACACATTACATATCACATTATATGAAAACTTTTATATGGAAAAATTCTTAGTCTTTTCTATTATTTTAGTATAAAGAAATTTTACAAAAAAAAAAATCCAAAAAAAAATTTTGAATAAACAGAAAAGTTTGTAAAAAAATTAAGTTTTTTAAAAAATACAAAAAAAAATATTTGGTTTGAGCTGGGTCTCGAACCCGCGCTCCCGAAAGCTTACTTTCATTTGTAATGATGCAAAATAAGCTTTAGTTTGTTAACAACTGCGGTAGACGAGTGTATAAGATGTCGGACCGCCACATTAGAGGACGCTGGGTCAAATCGGGATATGTCAATAGTTTTTTATTTCAAGTTGATATTTATATTGCTTTTCTTTCCAACGTGCATTCTCAAAAAGGGCTTCTAGCAGGCTTCTTTAAAGTCGCGAGAGAGGAAGGCCTAGAAAATTTTCTCGTTTCTTATAAAAAAATTAATGGGCTTGGATATGAGTACGGAAGGGCTAAAAAATCCATATGACGGCCTGCTAGCAGGGTTGCCACTTTTAAAAAAAATTTAGTTACCAAAATTTGATCAAAAAGTTACCAAAATTAAATAAAAATTAGTTATATAAACAAACATTTTTTTTAAGTAAGAAAATCAATAAAATTATAATTTTTGTTAATAAAAAACATTTATTTAACATTAAAATACTTAAAATTAAAAAACAGAAATAGTGGTAAAATAAACTTAGTTAATATTATTAAGTATTACATTTTTCTTGTTTAAAATTTCTTATTTTTAATAACTAAAAACCACAAAATAAGTTGAATAAAAAAAAACAAAAACATGTATAGAAAAAGTACAACTTTTTCTTGTTTAAAATTTATTTATTATATTAATATAAAAATCACAAATAAGTAGTAAATTCAGGTAAACGTAATTTTTTTGTCACAAAACATAACAAAAAATTATAAATTCATGGTATAAAAATGAGATCCTTATCTTTTTTATTTGAAATAAGTAGGAACTAAAAAAATATACCGCGTTCATTGGCAATGAATATTGATTTTAAGAAAGTAAATAAATAAATACAAAAATATGGCATTTGGATAATGCTTTAAAAAATTATCGGTTTCCTCAAGTTTAAATTTTCATAATTTTTTAATAACTAAAAATAAGAAATTACACAGCTTGTTTGTTTTATAGGATATTAATTCTTCCGACGGGCACTGATTTTAAATATAAGGAAACGTTTTCACCATCACCTCAAGTTAAGGAGTTGTGAAAAAATATGATAAACAGTTCTTTTTCCGATAACTGCTCCTAAGCGCAAACTATTGCAAAGTATTAAAAGCTTTTGCTGATATCTTTTTACGTTTGAGAAAAACATATTGTGAAAGAAACATATTGTGAATTTTATTAAATTTATTCAAAGCAATTTTTTAGCGACTGGAAAACCCTAATTTTTCAGTAAGTTACTTTAGAAATTTTTACTATAAATTTTTTATGTCATCAATTTTCGTTATATCCAAATATATCTGCAATTATCCACAATATCAGCAAAGGTTAAATAAATGCTTAAACTTCAAAGACAATGATTCAGACAATTCACGGTAGCATATATGTTTATTATGAAAAAGTTTTAAAATTTATGATTTTCAAGGCCATTATCTTCAAAACAAAAGATGAAAAAGAATTTGTTTACAAAAATGTTAAGACCTAATCAGCCCTATTATGAATAACTTTTCAAGTGGAAGCGAAAAAAGAGATTTTTCATTTTTAAGATAAACCTCAAGAACATTCAGGAAACTTAACAAAGAAAAAAACATTTAGGAAAAAATAACTTAAAAATGTCCAATATGTTCTAGAGCTTTATCTTAAAAATTAAAACTCCCTTTTCCGATTCCGCGTGAAAAATCAATCATGATGGGGCTGAATATTTGCTAATCAAAGCTGTCAAATACGATCGAAATCGACTGATGCAATTTAAAGATATTATTCTGTTAGAACATAACAGGTTTTTACATTTTTGCCTATAACTCAGAAACTAGAGCTGATGGCGAAAAAAAATCTCAATTATAAATCTAAAAATCTTCTTCTGCACTAAAAATATTTAATATAATAATAAATACAATTTTTGTACAAATCTTGTAAACAAACTGATTACTTTAAACTTTTTGGAAAGCTAAAGGAAAAAAATTACCAAAAGTATAAAAACATTACCAAATTACCAAGTCAAAAATTTTCTACCAAATTTGGTAATTAATTACCAAACTGGCAACCCTGCCTGCTAGAAGCGCTTCAAAGACCGAATTACAGCATCCGTGATCGAGCAAAATTACGAAGGGCACGACGAGACAAGTGCCTATCAATCTTGTACAATTTTGCTCGATCACGGATGCTGTAATTCGCCCCTGCTTTTGCACACTGGGTCAATACTAGCACATATACACACAGTGCACTCACGTGCCCAGTATTTCCATTCTTAAATAAATCGTAAAATAATCATGCGGGATCTTTCCGATTTATGGACGAAACATGCTATTCGGCCATACATTTCAGTGACGAAAATCTTATATAAATGGTCCAAATTCAGATGGTGCAATAAAGAACGTTGTATAAGTTTCGTTAACGAAAAGAGAGAGAAAGTTGATGAAATTTCGTTAATAAAGTCATGACCGACATTTAAGGAAATTTCGTTCATGAAAACATTGAGAGAGTTGATGAAATTTCGTTTATGAAGTGAAAACCGAACTTTTTATAAAAATAAAAATTTAATTTCTTATAGTAGAGGCTAGTGTTTTCACAATTCAGTTGTTCAGTTCAGTTCAATAATTCTTAAATGTTGTAAACAACAAAGAAAGACCCTCCGGGACCCCCGAGTTACCTTTTTTTTTGGCAAACACAAGACAGACGCGTTAAAGAATTTTCGACAAGAAACACAAGAGAGAAGAGTTATCGCGAATTCTCAGTTTACTTTGTTGCTTTGTTCTTTTTGTTTCTTTATTGTTGACGAACACAATGCAGATGAGTTAAAGAATATTCTTTAAGTCTGTTATTGACGAATACAAGACAGACACTTTTAAGAATATTCTGCAAGTTTGCCTTATGCATCAAGTGTCTTTAAGAAATTATCAAAAAACAATTCTTTGATGATGCCAGAGACTGCTAGGTGCTAGTTTGTAGATTGCTCGATACTCGCACGCAGTTACGTGACGGTTTCTACCAAATATTGACGGTTTCTACTTTGTTCCAAAATTTGTTAGACAAAAAGCCTCAATACATTATTTGATACATTTTTTGATATTTTTTAAATAAGTTTTTAGATATCCAATCAAATAAATCTAAGTGTTTTTTTAATACTGATTTTATTAACTTCTAATGTTTGTTGCATTTTTGTGGCATCAATTTTTATAATAGTTTACTTTTGAACTCAAAACAATTCCTAGAAACCAATAAACAATTGTCGAGCCTAAGGTTGCGGGCAGAGTGAACGCCGATTCAGACAGGCATGCCTAGCAGGCAAACTGTGTGAACAAGTGAGATGAAAGTCAGTTTGGCTATATTTCTCTCTCTTTTCTGCGCAGGTTACTGCCTGCTCCTTTCTGACTGCTCCTTTCTGCTTGCCTGTCTGAATCGGCGTTCACTCTGTCCGCAACCCTATACAATAATTGTCAATAATTAGAAGCATTCATCAGAGACCAATAAAATTTGGTATATGATTTAGAATTAACTCTATTAGATCACATACAAATCCATTTTGAAATTCGCCCATCATCAGATTTTCTTACATAGTGTGAATATTCTGCGTTTTTTTGTTAGTGCAAAGTATTTTTAAAATACAAATTTAAGGACTACGTAGATTCTATCATTCTTAGCTAAAACTGTCTTTAAATTAATTTAAAGTTGTGATGAATCCTTGTTTGAACCCAAAACCGTTCTGGCCATAGTTTGCTCAGGTGCAAAACTATTAAAAGCAATTGCTTGCTATTTCTAAAACATTTATTTATCCTATTCAATGAACAAACCAACAGCAGCAACAAAACTTTAAAATATCTCTAAAGAAATTGTTCACAATATTGTTGACCACCATATTTGGAGGCAGTCCAAACGTTCGTGTGTATTTTTTATGCTATTTTTTTCTTAAACGGTCTTGTATAAATTTGTAAAAGTAATTCCAAGCATTTTTTGCCACACCATAAGCGTTCGCCAAAATAACGTGGTCGAGGACAAGGATGCTACCATATAAGTAGCGGCACAAACCATTGTTTGTGATGAACTGCATGGGTACGCATCCACAAGATTTTTTATCTTGATGCGTGCATTTTATTGATGTTGTTGTTGAATGGTTTTTTAAATATTTATCGATTGCATAATTTTCACGTTTATTTATTTAATGTTTTTGTGTATCTGATTTTTTTTTTATATAATTTTGTATTGTTTTTGCCCCTTTAACTTTTAGGCTTGCGCTCCACGCTTTGTTTTCCATACGATGACTCCGACGAGAACCTTGCGTTATGATCCAGTTGGAACGTGCTTCACTTCAAGGAACTTTACGCAATTCAATGAGATCTCACCGTGCCGCACAAGTAAGTTTTTCAATGTATTTTGACTTTATTTTTCAATATCTTTCCATTTGAGCCTTAAATCCTTAAAGATCTTAAATGCTTGACACATTGACAAGTTGAATTATATATGCGCTTCACAAGTTTGGGGGGACTAGTGAAGCATTGGTGTTAATGTCTTTTTATGGTTTTTGGCAGTTATTTAGTTGAAGTCCATGAATGAAGGCATAATAACACTGTGCGACAATTTTGAGGTTGTTGAAAGTCACTGCAAACATATGATATTTATTGTTTTCATTTTTTTTTGTCTCATAGAACATACCCTATTAAAGTATTTTCCTGGGATAGCTCAAACAAAGAACTTTGCTTTTGACTCATAGAACATACCCTATTAAAGGATTTTCCTGGGATAGCTCAAACAAGGGAATTTTCTAGGTCAAAATTTTTAGGTTGTTATTCCTTATTCTCTAAATTATTGTTAATTGTTTCATTAAACCTTAAGAGAAGTTGTGGCAAACTTTTTGGGCTACATTGCTTCTCCCTAAATTTTTCCTAAGTTACCTTGGAAGGACTTTGACCTAGCTACTATTGATGAATTGTGTTGTGCATGTTATTAACCCTTCGGAGGGCGTGCTCTGAAAAGTTACACGAGAGGACGCGCCGTCGCAAATTAGCCTCAAGATGATTTTTATAGTATTTCCTTCTATTGATACTCGTATTGAAGTTTTATTTAAAGCATTTATTTGTCAATGTTTTCACTTTTATTGACAAATCTCCTATAAACTCTACAAAATTTCTGCAAGCTGCACTTGAATTTTTTGCTTTACGAGAAGGCGCTTCGTGGCAATTTAGCCGTAAACACGAGACAGCAATTTTCAGACGCAAACAGCAACTAAACAAAATTACGTAGCAACAAACGCACAGTGTGTGGTTTTGGCAATTCGAGGGGATTTAAATGAAAAAATTGTATCGCTAAAAGAATTTCTTTTCTAATATGTTACTCCAAATTGATTGAATATTGCGAAAATCACACAAAACAAAATGGGAAAGCAACGGTTCATAATATATTAAATAATATTTTAAAACACAAATTATTTTTATAAGTGCGGGAGCAATTTGACTCTTGCGTTATCTATGTAATTTTTTAGAGCCTTTATTTTTGCAATGCTGCAAGTTTTGCATAACTGTTTGAAGTTTTCTGTAATTCAGTACAATAAATTCAATTACAAATACCGTTTGTCACGCAGTTCACTTGGTGGTCATTATTACTGGCAGAAAAAGTTTAATCAAAAAAATAAATAGGTTTCAAAAAAAAAATACTACATTTCGATAGAAAAAACTTCATTGTAATACAAAATGTAGGCTTAAAATTATAATTGATGCAAGCAAGATTTTTTTGTATATATGTAAGTTTAAAAAAAATGTTACCCCAACTTGCCCAAAAAAAAAATCGAAAATTAATGCGATATTTGATATCGAAAACTTTGATTGCATGAGAGGCGCCACGCCCTTATTTTGAACGCCTATACAATATTATCAGTGAAACGTCACGTGTAAATTATGGTCGAATACCAAATTTCGAGGCAGTGCGACCTATAACTTAAAAGCAATTCGATATCGCAAATTTTAGTTGTTTGTGAGGTGCCACGCCCCATATTGTGCTCCACAGCGTCTTTCCTTGGGCTAATACGAATCTTTCAAGCCCAAAATCGTGAAAATTTAACGATCTATTCTCGAGTTATGAGTGCAGACACGGACTCTTTTATATATACACGCAGAAAAATGGCATTTTCGACTTTGATTGTAGCAACCATATTTCTATTTACCGTAATCGAAATTCTGACCATATTTTATTTATCATACATATTGTTATTTTTGTGACAAGCATTTAAATGTTTTTTTATAATTCCACTGAACATATATGTGACAAAAAAATATTTTTGCAGAAAAATAAGTCCACAATGTTCATTTTTATGCTTCTGAAAGCAATACCATGCTTATCAGTGGCTGTAGTCAGGCGACGATTGGTGGTGGCCGTGCCTACTGGTAGTGTGCTTGGCTCGTAAGCAAAAGAGCCGCGGTTCAATCCCAGTCCGGACAAAAAGTTTTTCAATTGAATTAATATTTCTGTTCAGCCGCAAACAATGGCAAACTTCAAAGAGCAACAATTAAAAAAGAATAAAGTAATTAATAATATATCATTAAAATACAATATAGCGACACACACACATAAGACTACTTGCCCCAAAAATAATTTTATGTTTCAGTAAACATAATATATTTATTGCAACAAAATAAGCTTATTTGCAGTGAACATAATTTGCTTCCGGAAAAAATTTTATGTTTAGCGTAAAATCAAAACACATTTCTTGTAAAATTAACTTGTTTGCTATAAACAAGTTTTTAGAAATAATAGTATCCTTCGATTTTATGTTTTTGTTAAATATATTTTTTTTCTGCGTGTATAATGGGCAATTCCCAAAATCTTTTAACATTCGGGTGTAGAGAAAAATGGAAAAAAATTTGATGGCACATTAATTGGCTTTTGCATACTCAAAAAGCAGCCTATCAAAATAATAAATCTGAAAGCGAACACCACATTTAGCGTGGAGCGCGGTAAAGGAGCGCGGTTTAGTAGTTTTTTGTAGTTTTTACCCTATAGCATGAGAGCTAACCCACCGATTTTGATGTAAGGTATCAAATGATTGGTATGAGTTGAAGGGAATATAATTTCATTATATTTTGACAATTTTTTTACTGAAATGCCAGAAATTTCGTTAGTTAATCTTACAAAAACCTTACAAGTCAGTATTTTGTACATATTCATGTCAAAATTTTAACAATTTTTACAGAAAACCAGAATATTAGTTATAAACTGCGTACTCAACGCGAAAAAGTCAATGGAATCATCCTTTCGTCAAATAATCCTCGCTTTACCCTACTTACAGTAAATATACTTAAAAGTTTGTATTTAGATAAAAATGACTTAAGGCCCAACCAAGATATGCTTAAGCAAACAAAAGTCTCAGAGAAAAGTTGACGAAATGTATGATTAAGTAGAAAAGTCGCCCAAGTTGGCAGATTTTATGCTTAAGAAAATGTCAAACGTTTACAAAATCTTGACAAAAATATATTAAAAAAGTTCAAAAGCTCTTTGAAAAATTTGTTGAAGTAGTGCCTGTCTTTCATATATGTTTTCATGTTTCTTAGCAATTTTTATGAGTTTATCAACAAAATTGGGATCTGCAATAATTTTGAATAAACAAATTAATGTATTTTTTTCAATTGATAGATAAAAAAATATGTATAGATATGTTAAAAAGGCTGCTAGGCTTAATAGCTGTGGCAAACGCAAAATTTCTCAGTAAAAATATACACATTTTCCATGATTTGCTTAAATATACACAAACGAAACAAAAAACAATATTATTCATTAAAAAATTTGGCATACAAATAATAAAATTTTATTTAAACACATGTTCAGTACTGTTAGCAACCCTATTCTGCTTATCATGTCAAGCGCTCTCTCTCAAGTTTAAAAAAGTAAACGAAAGTTGAAAAACTGAACGAAAAGAATGCTTAGACAAAACTTGGGCGACTTCATATATTGCTGTGTAAGTGCGTGCGTTTGCTCTCAAAGTTTTGTTTGCTTAAGCATAACTTGGTTGGGCCTTTATAGAGGTTAATATTTTCGATAACAGCTCAATATTTTGACAAAAATTTCAAAAGACGAACTTTGTCAAGAGAATTGCGTTTGTGCTCTACTTTTCACAAGGTGTTAGTATCAAAATAGGGCTTAAAATCAAATCAATATCAATTATTTTTAGCAGGATTGTTGGCATGCATAACATAAAGCACCATGCCAATTTTTTCTATCATTGTAACATTAAAAAGGCGGCACTAGTTTCACACTGACCATTTATGGTATATGAAGGGTACGCGAAGTAGTGAAATTTAGCCCATTTTGACTTTAGTACCCTGACTTATTGTCATTATGCTTGTTACCAAGTTTCATGGTTCTTGGGCAACTCCTTCAAATTTTATATTATTAAACTTATCGCGATATCAAATAAACGGATTTTGATCATCTTGGCACATCCAAAATATTCAAAATTTTTAAGCGCGCCTTTTGGCAAACATTCAATAATGTTAAAAGCATGCATGTGCAACGAGGAGCGTTTTCATCCTTTCAGGATCTTCGATGTGCCAGCGAAAAAAGTTATATTTTTTGATGGTGTTCGTTTTAAATGACCATTTTTGAGGAGTTGCTGTATAGGTAATATTAATGGCACACTAATGCCACCCACCTCAAAATTTTTTAAATCTCATAGAATTTATTAAAGTGAGTTTAAAATTTTACCTTTTTTTCTATATCTCAAAAACTACGAAAAATTAACAAATGCCACAAAAGTGGTATCACGCTTTGAATGTGTTATAACTTTCGTTAGCTTCATGGCACATCAATAATAAAAATATATATTTTGTATTCAAGTATTTTCGTACAAACACCATTTAAATTTTACCGAAAGTTGGTGGCACACGATTTTTAATATAGCTCAGAAGGTAAAAATCTGTGTGTAAATCAACTCAGTTTTTAATGTTTTTTTGACTTTCGATCCCAGTAGCAACTTAAGGTAGCAAACTGAAATTACTGAGGAAATTTTGTTTCATGCATTCTAAGTAGACGCTCATTTAAAACTTGAACTTAGCTTAAGACACATGAAACTTACTAACATGGTTATACAAAAATCATAGATTTTAAAAGATTTTGGGGATTGCCCATATATATATATTCAATAAAACACCCTGTAACCAAGAGGGTGTTTGAGATAGACCCCAACTCCAAAACAGTTTTTTTTTAAGGAATGACCCAATAAAACATATCACAAAAATTTAGAATTTTGTCTTGCTAGATTGGCCAAAACACACACTGTGCAACGGTTAACGGTAAGCCATGCTGCATCCCAAAATTTACGAAATCATTGAGTGAAAGCTATGTTAATTTTTTAAAAACACAAATTAAACAGTTTATGGCTAATTTGTCGCGGCGCGCCCTCCGGAGGCTTAAATGTTTGAACACAAATGATCGAGCTTATGTTCTCAAGAAACTTTACAACATTACAACTTTTACTTCATATGCAATTGTTATTAAAAAAATTACGTCTGCTTTTCAGTAAAATCCAAAATTTAAAAAAAAAATAAAATAAAAATTGCGAGCGAAAAAAATATTTGTGACTAAATACTTCAATGGTTCGGAACCAGGGTTCGTATTTGCTCACTCATGAAGCTTCATGAATATGAGGGAATTTTTTGTTAAAAAAAAGTGTTCATATTCATTTTCGTGAACTGAAGAAGAGGAAACCAGTTTGTGAACAAGAATATTTTTTACTCTTGCGAAGAAACTGTTGCTATTCATCTTTTCTTCAATTCTTCACTTGTCGTTCGTTGGCTCTTCATTTATTCATTAATTGTTCATGAAGTGGTGAAGGCAACGGATAATACTCACTTGTTCACTGGTAATAGATGGTTTGTATCGGAGAAGGAATTCGGTGCTGGCGCGAACACTAGGTAAAGGTCAGCTCCTCACGAAAATGAGCTACTCACTTTGATCTTTCTTCATATTCTTAAATGAATGAATAGAGGCAGAAATGAGCAGTTCAGGAATGAACAAATGCGAACCCTGTTCGGAACTCACCGAGCATCCCGATGGCAACTGTCAGACTACTGCTCAAAGAGTACACCACATCTAAAGCCAATAAAAGATAGGCTGAACATGCATTAGAACAACAAGGCTTATCTGGCCGACTATAGACCTAAAGCGATCGAGAGCCCTTCTTTCGTTGTTAAAACTAGAGGTAGCCATGCTAGTGGCCGTTACCACAAGGCACTGCATGATATGCAGACAGGACTCCAGACTGGGAGTCATCGCAAATTACTTCAGCAGAAGCTACAGGGACGAGGAGTAGGAAGGAATCATCACAAACCTTCTGATTTGTTATGAAAATAACTGATTAAATAAATGATTGCATATGAAAAATTTGAAATTTTTAAACATCAGTCATTCTCGTCGGAATAAGAATCATGAAGAGTAGCTCTAAAAACAGCGTAGCTAGACCCATTTCAATTCCTAAAAAACACCTTTTTTTACAATTTTGAAAATCTGAATCTTTAGTACCGTTCTTTTTTGAACGAGTCTCTTAATTCTTGTTCCGATGATTATTATCAAATTATGCAGAAAAACTTTTTTAATAACAACCAGCGGTATACCTTTTTTTTGTCTACTTCGGCATAGCATACAAGAAAAACAACAAAAGCAACTTTATCTACTCAATAAAACGAACCGTTTGTCAATATTTTTTTATATAGCTTGTGTCATTTAATTTAAAGCGAGGCATTACAATTTGAGTCGCAAAGGTAGAAGGCCGTACACACAAACAGTATGCGCTTTGTGGCAAGTCATCAGATTTATAAATTAATTAAGTTATAATTTAGTAATTGAATTGCCATTTTATATTTAAATTTAAAAAATTTTACATTCCCCATGAATCCCTGAAATACATACATCAAAAGTATCACATAAGCTCTGAATCAAAGAAATCTCGTGAATAAGTTATTAGAATAAATTTTAAAAAAATTATGTGGTTGTGTTGATTTATTTACTCGTTTGCTATGCCTTAATAAGCTTTATAGCAATTAAAAATTATAAAATAAGAACATGCTGAAATTAAATAGTATTATTTAGAGTTACTCATTATTATTTAGAACTTAAGAATTATTTAGAACTTATAGATAAGTTTCAAAACAAATTAAAGGTAACAAATTTCAAATGAATACCATCAATAAAGAAATATAACCTAAGCGATAATATCTGACAGCATAGGAGCGTTTCGTTTTCAATACAAACAAGGTCAAATTCACGTGTCGCGCTATCAAGATAAACAGGGCCAAGTTACTTACTTACTTACTTACTTAGTTGGCGCTACAACCGTATGTCGGTCTTGGCCTCATCTAAGAATTTGGGTTAGCCGTTTCTGTCTCGCTTGCTGGCGCTAGATGGAAATTCCAAGCTTCGTCAGGTTGTCCTCTACTTGGTCTTTCCAACGAAGATGCGGTCGTCCTCTTCTGCGTTGACCGCCGCTGGGTACCGAATCGAATGTTTTCTTCACTGGAGCATCGTCTTTCATGCGCTGAACATGACCAAGCCAGCGAAGCCGCACGATTTTAATGCGCTTGACTATGTCGATGTCAGCGTACAGCTCATACAGTTCATCATTCCACCGTATTCGGTACTCGCCATTGACGCAGATTGGTCCGTAGATCTTACGAAGAATCTTTCTCTCGAATGCTCCTAAAGTCTTTTCATCTAAACTGCTCAGCGTCCAGGTTTGTGATGCGTAAAGTAGGACGGGCATGATGAGCGATTTATAGAGCGTGATTTTCGTTCGTCGAGAGAGGGCTCTGCTTCTCAATTGCCTACTGAGCCCAAAGTAACACCTGTTGGCAAGAGTTATTCTTCGTTTGATCTCAATGCTGATGTCGTTGGTTGAATTAATGCTGGATCCCAGATAAACGAAGTTCTTCACAACCTCGAAGGAGGTATTGTCAACGGTAACGTGGGTTCCAAGACGCTGGGACTGTTTGTTTGTTGACACTAAGTATTTCGTCTTATCTGCATTCACTGACAGACCCATTCGACTTGACTCTCTTTCTAATCTGGAAAATGCTGCACTGACTTCGCGCGTATTATGGCCAATGATATCTATGTCATCAGCATACGCAAGCAGCATAACACTCTTGTAGAATATTGTGCCACTACGTCTCAGATCAGCAGCTCGGATGATCTTTTCCATCATTAGGTTGAAAAAGTCGCACGATAAGGAATCACCTTGTCTGAAACCTCGTTTGGTAATAAATGGTGGGGAGAGGTCCTTCCCGATTTTAACTGCGCTGCTGGTGTTGCTCAGTGTCATCCTGCAAAGTCGTATTAGTTTTGCAGGAATACCAAATTCAGACATGGTGGAGTACAGGTGCTTCCTTATTGGGCTGTCGAAGGTGGCTTTGTAGTCGACAAAAAGATGGTGGGTGTCGACTTGTTTTTCTTGAGTCTTCTCCAAGATTTGTCGTAGCGTGAAAATCTGGTCGATGGTGGACTTTCCAGGTCTGAAGCCACACTGATAAGGTCCGATCAGTTCGTTTACAATGGGCTTCAATCTTTCACATAAAACGCTCGACAGGACCTTATATGCGATATTAAGAAGGCTTATCCCACGGTAATTGGCACAGATAGTGGGATCGCCTTTCTTGTGGATTGGGCAGAGCACACTGATATTCCAATCGTTCGGAATGCATTCTTCCGACCATATTCTGCATAGAAGCTCGTGAATGCATTTAAGTAGAGCTTCGCCTCGATTCTTAAACAGCTCAGCAGGTAAGCCATCAGCTCCCGCGGCTTTGTTATTTTTAAGCCGAGCTATAGCTGTCAGAACTTCATCATAGTCGGGCAGCGGAACCTCGACGCTGTCATCCGCAATTGGGGTTTCCGGAATATCATCTCTATTGGCAGGATTGTTGTCAGCGTCGCCATTTAGAAGCTTAGAGAAGTGTTCCCTCCATAACGTCAGTGTACTCTGGACATCTGTCACTAGATTCCCGTTTTCATCCTTGCAGGAAGAGGCCCCGATTTTAAAACCATCGGCAAGGCGTCTTATTTTTTCGAAAAATTTTCGGGCCTCATTCCTGTCACCATACATCTCAATCTTCTCCTGCTCGCGCTTTTCTGCCTCTCTTTTTTTCCGCCTGAAAATATGTCTCACTTCCCTCCTTTTTTCTTTGTATCGCTCCTTAGCAGCGCGCGTTACAACCGACTGCAGGGTGGCTTTGTAGGCGGCGTCTTTCTCTGCAGTGGCGTCGCGACACTCCTGGTCGTACCACTGGTTTCGGCGAGGGCGTTGGTAGCCAATCACCTCTTCAGCAGCCGCACGCATGGAGTTGGAAATGTGTGTCCACTGCGCGCATATATCATCGATTGGAGGAGTGCTTTGAAGCAGGAGTGAGAGTCGAGTGGCGAAAGCATCGGCTGTCTGTTTCGATTGCAGCTTGTCGACGTCTAGCTTTCTCTGTGTAGGGTTGCGTGTATTTTTAGCTGCGCACAGACGTGTACGGATCTTGGCTGCAACAAGATAGTGATCCGAGTCAATGTTTGCACCACGGATCGTGCGTACATCCAATACACTGGAAGAGTGCCTTCCGTCGATCAAAACGTGATCAATTTGTTTTCAATCAAAACGTGATTTGATTTTTTGTTTTTTGATCAGGGGACATCCAGGTGGCTTTATGAATATTGAGATGCTTGAATCTAGTACTACTTACGACCATGTTTCGTGCTGCAGCGAAGTCAATCAGCCTCATTCCGTTATCGGAGGTGTTGTCGTGGAGGCTGAACTTTCCGACTGTTGGACCAAAAATATTTTCCTTGCCCACCTTAGCGTTGAAGTCACCAAGCACGATTTTAACGTCGTGGCGGGGGCAGCGCTCGTAAGCATTTTCAAGGCGCTCATAGAATATTTCCTTGATCTCATCGTCCTTGTCTTCTGTCGGAGCGTGCGCACATATTAGGCTTATATTGAAGAATCTAACCTTGATGCGGATTATGGCAAGTCGTTCGTTCACAGGTGTGAATCGCAGGACGTGGGGTCGTAGTCTCTTGCCAACTACAAATCCGCATCCAAACTCGTGCTTCTCCGCATGGCCGCTGTAGTAGATATCACAGGGTGCATGCCGAATGCAACCCTGTCCCTTCCATCGCATTTCTTGGATAGCAGTGATATCAGCTTTATATCTTTCCAAGACATCAGTCAGTTGGAAAGATGCACCTTCCCAATTAAGGGTTCGGACATTCCAGGTGCATATCCGTAAATCATTATCAGTTTTTCGTTTGCGGTAGTCGTCATCAGATTTGGGGATCATTTTTCTTCTATTCTTATATGCTTTCATTGAAATTGGTTTTTACGGGTGGGCTTCAAACCCGACGCACAACCTATTTTAAGCCTAGGGAGGCCCGCCGCTCAGATTAGCCGCCAAACTAACGATTGTCAGTTTTGACGTTGCCCAGGAAACACCACGTGGAGGTTTGAGTCAACTTGAGGCGATTTCACAAAGATTATGCTGGCCTTGCCAGGTTGAGACAGTCAGACATGTTACATTGTTCCATCGCCCCCAGTTTCCCAAGTTAGCAACATTTTATGTATCCAAACATCGGCTTATATCGATTCGAGACAAACAAGGTCTCATACCCAATAAAAACCACTCCAATAAGCATATATATCAAATACTTATATTGTTCCATCTTTATATAGCCGATAACATCCTGGCTTAAAATGGTGGTTTCTCGACAAACTAGGTTCACTTCACCACACCAATTTCCTTTAATACAAATAAAACGGTTGCAAACGCAGGCATCAAGACAAACTAGGTCTTATTTTCAACTTATATTAATATATATAAAAATAGTTCTAACGTGATGTTTCATGAGGTAAATTCTAATCCACACGCTGCAGCCGAGTCATGTACAATCAGAAAAAAATTTCCAGAAAATCTAGAAAAATAGCACTCAATCGTTAGAAAATCGGACTTCATTTAGCGCCATGGACGATTTTTTAGAAATGAAGTATATATTTTTAGTTAAATTGGCACCAGAAGTAGGAAAAAGTTTATGTAAATTATCCAATCATTTACGAACTATTTCTCTAAATTATAAACATTTGAGTAAGTTTTTCTACCGTTTATTTATCATTGGCTATAACTACGAGAAACATTTTCTACCGTTTATTAATCATCGGCTACAAGTAAGAGAAAAATTTTCTCTGAAAATAAGAAATTTTTCATCGAATTCCTGAAAAAATTTTGTAATTTAAAAAAAAAAAAACCCTTATTTAAGATTTTTATAAACAGCATTCTGTGAGAATTATACTTTTTATACTGTCGAAAAACTCCAAACATTATTATTATTAACATTAAATTAAATTGAAATATTACCACTATCCGGAGTCATGAACCTCGGCCGTGTGAATGTAAGTGCATGGGCTTATCCATTCGACAATCGCAGTTGTTAAACAATCGTCGCTTAATTTACTTCATTAAGAATCGTTCGCTTCAAAGGTAATTTAACAGCATTTTTTCTAGCAATATAAGAAAAGCATCCTTAAAATAAATCACTTGTGGTGTAAAAAAAACAACTTACATGTATTTCTATAAAATATCCAAGTATTGTAACTTATATTTCATCTAGGCCAAAAAAATTTACGCCAGGAGTGTAGAACTACAAGCACTTTAGATGGTAAAAATGTTATCAAAATTAGAATACCTTTAAATTTTAGGTGGATCACTTCGAAAATAATGCCCCTTATGCAGAATGAGTTTTTAGCAATTTGGACTCCCGATCTCAATTAAAATTAAACTTAACATTCAACCAGGTTACACGATACGTTTATGGGCTGCGAAAATTTTATCATGTATCTCAGTTTTAAAAAAATCGATTCTTGGAAGAGATATTAAAAACTATCTCAATGCTAGATTTATCTTTCAATGCAATTGTATCTTTCTGTATAAATTAATAGTATTTAAAAAGCCTCCTTATTTGTTTGAAAATATTCAATATAGCCACTCAACTAGAAGTTACATGCTGAGTAGGGTACGCAGGTACGCAGCTATTCGACATTATAAAAAAAATGGTCTCGAATGGTACAATTTGTACAAAATCGGTTTTCGAGTTTTTCGATCAGATAAAAACCGAAAACCGGTTTTATTTTTTTACCTACACATGATATAACAAAAATAATAATTCATTTGTACTTAATGACTTGTATTAAAATAATACCTCAAAAATAAAATAAGCGTTTAGCATTTAGGCGGTTTTTGGCTTTATTTTTTATAAAATAAGAGACTGAAAAAACACGTTCACTTAGAGCAGAAACAAATTATCTAATTTTTCAATTCTTTTTTTAAATTTTTCGAAGAGCTTAAAGTCTTCAATTAAGGAATTTGGGTTATTTCCTTTCAAACATTTTTTGGGAGTTTGAATGGTATGTTTTTTGAAAGTGAATGCATTATTAAATAAAAATTTTGTTTAACTCACATTAAATATGCCAGCCGCTTGTAAATGCTGTTTTAACAGAATGAAATAAAACCAGAGATAAGAAATTTTAGCACCGTTGGTGAAATGTCAAAACGCAAGTAGGAAATAAACAGCGTCGCTCAAATACAATAAAAAAGTGGTTTAAAGACAATTTTATATTGCAGATTTATAAATTTCTTGACTATTCGAGCTGGCGAATAATTCCAGCCAAAAAAACCGGTTACAAAAAACCGAGCCGAATAATTCGAACCCGTTTTGCATACCCTTATGCTGACCCCCACCGAGTTTGAACTACCTCAACTCCACGAGATTATTTTTTATTAATGCCACTCGTCTTTGGCATTCTTTACCGAGCCTTGTAAGCGCTTTAAGGGAAATATTAAGATTTAGACTTGCCGTATTTCAACATTTTGCTTCTAATTAACAATTAATAAATTTGCCAGTTTTCTTTAAATCCTCACTTTCTTCTTGTCACTTCTTTTTTTCTTAAGTACTTCTTTTTTATACTTTATCTCGAATTGTCTATTTCATCGTAATATTAAGATTGACTTTATAATAAGTATAATGGTTTAAATTAGGTTTAAGAAAATCTTTAATTTGTATAATCCTAAAAATGTTATTCCAACTTGTACTTTAAAAGAACTAAGTTCTTATCGTACTATAAAGAAATAAATAATGTGTTAATCAGTGATCAGTGTTGCTGATCATTATCACTGATTTAACCCATTTTACGCCTCTGTTCGACTACTCGAACAGTAAGGTTGCCTTTTTTTACCCCAATTTTTTTCTGTGTAGATGAAACTACATTTAATGATACAATATTATAGTAAATTTTATTGGCTTTCAGAAAAAAATAAAAGTGGTCATCCCCCACCCCCTTCGTTAGCTCCAGGGAGGGAATGAAAAATACAATTTTTGTAGACCTATTTTCTCTGGGTGAAATTAAACATAATTATAAATAATTTTTTTACAAATGCACTTTATTATTGTAAACAGATGTCGAAAATATGTAGCGAATGGCTATAACACCTGCACTTAGTACCGCCAGGTGCTCAAGCAGACGCGCAAAAATGACTGTTCGACTATTCGAACAATGACGGTAAGCGATAATTAAATTTTGAATACAAATGAACATTCATTCGATGATTACAACAGGACATGTATATTTCTGTTTTGTTTTATTGCTTGAAATACATAGTGTGCACCCATTTAAGTGAATTTGTAAATAAGCGAATACATCTGGGGATTTTCTTGCAAATAAAAAAAGAAATAATAAAAGCAACAAAGTGAGAAGTAAATATATTTTTTTATCCTAGCGTGTCTTTCGTAATCCGTTGTCGTAAAGCGCTTTGTGTGCTGGAAATTATCGATGAGTTACTAAAGAGCGATACCGACGATGAAATAGAAACAGTGATCGCTAATCCTTTGAGTCTTTTGATGGATAAACTGATGAAGAGGATATTGAGGATGAGTTATATATTTTGTCGATAAATGCAGAAGATATCTGTAAAGTATATGTGATTTTAATTTCCGCCAACCGCCATTTTTCGACTACTCGAACACCACCCCCTGGCGAAACTATCAAAGGTAGAAAAATTTTGACCACGGATTCGAGTTTATTGGGTCCTAATTACCCCAGAAAAGTTACTCTCCACTGTTGGTAAAGCCATTCAAAACTCGGCTTGAAATGGGTTATGGGCTTGAAATGGGTTATTTAATTTGGTGAATTTTTGCATTAATAAATGTTCTCCTTATAAGAAAATAAGTTTCTAGCAGGTTTGCAAACTATAGATTTTGACAAATACTATTGTGTGGACTCTGTTAATTTAAAGAATACCATTTATTTACTAGATGTAAGTTTGGATAAAGTGCCTTCATTGCTCACATTTTTAGGAGCGCTTCTGAAAAGTATTTTAGCGGGTTTTGATGGAAAATATTAAAAACATTTATATCTGTGTTATTAAAATGTAACATAATTATTGTTTTATTAAATAAATGTAATGTTTTATAAGACGTTAAAACACATTTTTTTTATAAATAGTTTAAAAAAAATTTTTCGAATCTTTCCCTCCAGGAAATGTGAGCATTCCCGGATGTAACCAGGAAACACTCCATTTCCCTTCGGTGCATATTCCATTCCTTTTTTACTTAGCATGTCATTAGAGGGAAACATTCCTCTCCGCTGTCTTAAAAAGTGAATTGGAAGCAGTCCTCTACCCTGTTCTGAAAATTAATGTGGAAACATTACTCTCCCTTGTTATGAAAATGCCCGGCCAGGATTCGAACCCGGGACCCCCGACCGACAGTCAAGCACGCTTCCACTAGACTATAGAGGCCGCCCAGTAAAACATATTTTTTTTAAACAGTAAACATAAATTCTATAATAAGCGGTTAGGAAACAATGATGTTAATATTTTCTGTTGTCATTGCCTAAAATAAGTTAAAGTTTCCACATGCATTCTTGAAGAAGCGGCTTAGAAACAACATAAACACAAAACTACCCTTAAGGTGGCGACCGTAGCCTAGTGGGTAGAGTGTGTGGCCCCTAAGCTAAAGAACCGCGGCAGCACGGGTTCAATTCCAGCTCAGACAGAAAGTTTTTGAATTAATTTTTCTGTTCGGTCGTCACCTCTCTGCAGACAATGGCAAACCTCAGAGAGTAAAAATTGCCATGTAAAGCTTCTTGAGAACATAAGCCGTTCGGAGTCGGCATAAAACACGTAGGTCCAGTTTTCGGTCATTTGTGATCAAACATTTAGAAACACGCACAACACAATTGTTCAATAGAAGCTAGGTCAAAGTCCTTCCAAGGGCTGAAATGGCCAGTTTATTTATTTTTTTTTTACCCTTAAGGTTCCAAAAGATACGGTGGAGAATGTTTCTTCATCACTTTTAGATGGAAGCCTTCCGATTTTTCTTGGGGTTGCCTTTTGCAAAGTAGTAAAAAAATATTGCTTTGAAAGGCGGCATACAACACAATAGTTCTGATTAAATTAAACAGAAGGTGTTCGTATAAGCTTATCAAAGTGACTGTCTGACCAGAATCATGTCGTTCTCGTGTCGGTAGGCAGAGCGCTGACAGAGACAATGCAAACCTTATAGGAGAAAATTGCGGCAGAATACGACAACGAAAACGCCAAGAAGAAATGTTTCTATTTTGACTTTGTCGTTTATTTGACAGCTTTTTCAGCTTCTCTCTTAAAAATATTGCCATATTTTAATAAAATTTTAAGAATCTGTCAACCAATGTAGCGAGTAAACAGTGTTCCTACTTTTGCTCTAATAATGATAGGAGTAGCCTTCAGTTGAAAATGCAGTTAATTTATATGAAGAGTATTGCAAAAAATAGTGAAATAAATAGAAATGGAGCAATTATTAGTTCAATCGGAGTACGATGAGAATACTGAAGCAAGTTCAAGGAAATCTACAATGGCAGATTGAATATAAGCAAAGCGACCAAGCCAACGTTACAATTCTGGGCCAACTCTTAGCGATTCTCTCTCAATGACACTACAACGACATGATTCTGGTCAGACAGTGAATGGTACTGCAGAAATCACAGAAGACTACTTTAGAGTTGATGTCACCATCAACGAAACAGTCTGTCTAGTCTGCTTGGTATAGAGGCAACAACAATAATTTCTCTACAAAGAAATTGTTGTTGTTGCCACCTGTTGGCATTAAGCTCAAATATAATTCTAAAAAAAAGGTTTTTTTTAGAACTAAAATAGACAATATAGTAATTAAAATACTTTTTAAATAATTTGTAAATAATTTATATTAATAAATTTTAATTTTTTAAAAAATAAGGATATGTATTAAATTATGACATTAGCTGCCGGATATAAAATTCGATCAATTCGGAGTTGTTAACACCAAGCATAATGGTGTCATGTTGTAATGTGGTGTCATGAAACTGACACCAATAATCCTTTTTAGATAGTGTAACTGTTTAGAGTAACAGTAACTTTTGTACTATAGGGCGGCTTTTAAACCCTCGGGATAATTTAAGGAGGTAATAATGTTGCTCCTTATTGTAGACCGAGTAATTAGCAACATCATTGCTGAAGGCCTCAATCTTGAGCTCAATTAAGAAGCTAAGGAAAAATAGATGAGCTATACTGTCAATTTATTTGACCTTGAATAAATTGTTTATCCAAGATAACTCAGACAAATTCTGTGGTGGGCTATTAGAAAGGTCATAGACTGCCGGAATCCATTGATATTTTTTAAGATTTGTTTGGTGTCGTAATGAGTTTTTGAGATGTGCCACAAATTTTTACAAGCTGAACGTTTGGGGATACATCAAATTTTCTGAGTAAATACGTGCTTTCAAATTTGATATTAACACATATTTGTACTCAACATTACTTCATTTTTGTTATCGATATAATCTTCTGATATGTATTTCTTTTTCTGTTTTCCTCACACCATAGCTCAAAGCCACAATTGTTCCAATCCATTAACACTCAATGCATTTTGTTCAAGTTTCTTCATTTGAACACTTTTTCAATGTCAAGAATTAACCTTTTGAGACTTTGCTTCCTTTAGGTTTTTTGTTACATTTCACCATGTATTGTTTTAAATATACTTCAGGTGGTTGTTGTTGTTGTTGTTATTGTTCTTGTTGCTGTTGCTCACATACAAATCACACCGTCTAAATTTAATATGGTGGGAATCCCTTCAAAATCTGATGGAACAACAACAAAAACCACTTTTGCGTATGCAACATAATATTTATGCAGTGTCAAATGTCACAGCAATATCACAAAGTCACACAAGCACACACATACAACAATCCAAAGAAGTCAATTGGAACCCGAAAAATACTATTCAGTACCTCTGTTATACTGTAGTTTTTAAGTTCTCTCCCCTATTATAAGGCAGCCTATATTGCATGTTTTTGTTTGAATTTGTATCCAACCGAGCATTACACACACACTCTTACATTGCTTTGCAGACATTCTTCTTGCTATAGCTTCAAAACTTAAAAAGGAAATTATTTGTTTATATGTATGTTGTTCTCTACTCTGTTCTGCCTCATGTAAAACGTTTTTATTTAGTTGCCGATTTTATTTTTAGTATCAAGATTTAGAGAATTGTTTTTTTTTTTACCTAGCTGTATATTCGTTCATTCAATGTTTCACCTCTATTCGGGAGTTGTGAGCTCGAGTTTCCTGAGCAGTCAGCCGACTTTGTAGTCGATCTATCGTTTGGTTCATGTTTTTCTGAGGGCGCTAAAAATAACTTTATGTTGCTTGCTTTTTGTTGCCGGTTGCAGTTAATTTTATTGCTACCATCAGAAGATGATGCTGTTCTGTGTTTTCGGGTTGTCTTGGAATTTATTATTTTGGTAACATCTGTGCGACACTTGGACGAAATAAATTGGACAGTTTTACGATGTTGGCGGCAAGAGTTGACATCGTGTTTTTTGATTGAATATCAATAACAATAAATAATATTCGTTAGTTTTAACACTTTGAAAGAGCAAATGCTTTCAAGTGGGAAACATAAAAATAATTAAATTTTTAATACACAAAACTAAGTGATTTAATTAACAATTTACAGTTGTCCTAACAGCATTAATTTTTCACCACAAAATGTTTAAAGAACTATACACCTCAAAAGGAGTAACTTAAATCACGTTTTAAGAAAAATATATGTACATTTACATCATTTAAAATTATAACTCAGAATAGAACAAAGTACTCTTAAAATAATCGAAAAAGATTATTAAACTCAAAAACTCAGTATTAAACTCTTCGGTCAAGAATTTTCTATAGCGCACAAAAAAAAAAATGGTAAACTTACAATGCAAATTATGAAATCAAAATTTCTTCCAATCTATATATATAAAAATGGTGTAAAAAATGTATAGTAAAACATCAATTGAGAATGGCTGGGCCGATTTGTCTAAAATTTTTTTTCAGTTGTTTATAATTGCCAGGAGAAGGTTTTTACGAAGGAAAATTTTGGAAAAACCCTCCGGGAAAGTCCGATAGGTGGCGTTGGGGTGGACTTATATCGAAAATTTGAATTTATGGACCAATTTAACTGAAATTCAGAATGTATGTTTGTTTAATCATAAGAAAATAATTTGTGTATAAATGGACCCGATAGGTGGCGCTGGGGTGGACTTATATCGAAAATTTGAATTTATGGACCAATTTAACTGAAATTCAGAATGTATGTTTGTTTAATCATAAGAAAATAATTTGTGTATAAATGGACCCGATAGGTGGCGCTGGGGTGGACTTATATCGAAAATTTGAATTTATGGACCAATTTAACTGAAATTCAGAATGTATGTTTGTTTAATCATAAGAAAATAATTTGTGTATAAATGGACACGGTAGGTGGCGCTGGGGTGGACTTATTTCGAAAATTCAATGGCGTGAAAAGTGATTTTGGTATTGCCACAATTTTGAAATGCAATCCTGGTACGAGGGGGGTAGCGAAGCACACCGGGTTCAGCTAGTAATGTATAATGAACATTTTGGCCTCCGGAATGTTTTTGATTGTGTTAGACCGCCCTAACAGTTAGCAGAGCTGTAAAAGAATGCATTCAATTTGATTTAAATCACAAAAAAATGAATCAATGAATAACGAAAAAAGAATGCATTCAATGAATGCAAAATTGATTTATAAATAAAATTTTTAATTCACACTCAATTTAAAAAAAATGATTAATTATTCATTTCAATTGTTCATTTTCGTTATTCAGAATAATGAATCAAATTTTTTATTCATTTGAATGTTATTCACAAAGAATGCCATTCACAAAGAATTACAGAATTTTCAATTATTCTATTTTTATTCAATATTCATTTTTTATTCGTTATTAATTTTTTATTCTTTATTCATTTGTTATTCATTATTCATTTTTTATTCATTATTCATTTTTTATTCATTATTCATTTGTTATTCATTATTCATATTTTATTCATTATTCATTTTTTATTCATTATTCATTTTTTATTCATTATTCTTTTTTTATTCATTATTCATTTTTTAGTCATTACTCATTTTTTATTTATTATTCTTTTTTTATTCATTATTAATTTTTTATTCATTATTCATTTTTTATTCATTATTCATTTGTTATTCATTATTCTTTTGTTACTCATTATTCATTTGTTATTCATTATTCAATTTTTATTCATTATTCCTTTGTTATTCATTATTCATTTTTTATTCTTTATTCATTTGTTATTAATTTTTTTGTCATTGCTTATCAATTGGACAGGTCATTCTAAAAATTTAAAAAAAAACATTTTTTCAGGGTGATTCGGGTTAAAGTATTTTCATTTAAAAATTGGTTTAAGAAATCCAACATAAAACTTGATATAAAACGCGTCGTTCTCTAACTTCAGGAACAGAAAGATATCTGTTAATAAAAGTATGTACAATTTAAGTTACCAAAAACTGGTGAGAACTTCAAAATAATTTTTTACTTTTATATCGATGGCTTAATATAGAAAATGCGTAACTCGTTTTTTTTGTGAAAGCTACGATTGTAAATTTGTTGCATTTTTTATATAAAATCTGCATTTAAAAAGTTTTCTATAGAAAAACGCCTTTTCTATATTAAGCCATCGACATGTAAAAAAAATTGAGTTTTTCATCTGAATGAAACATGAAATAAACATTTTGAAAAAAGGAATCCAAGTAACCGAACTACCCCTTAAATATGAAATAACTTCAAGTACTTAGAATCGTACGCTTGCAAACACAAACTAGGTTAACACAAAACTGACCGCTATCGGTAAATCTGACCTGCTATTATTGGTTTTTGAATCTATACATGGTTTTTCATTCTATACCATTATAAATACATTAAAAACATTTAATAATAAATAAACCGTTATCTGCGTTTAATAATAAAAATGATGGATATGTTAATTACCAGTAATTTGATGATGAGGTTCAGGAAAAGGTATAGAAGAAATATCGGTAGGTTGAGTGTTAATAAAATTCAGAGTAAGCTAAGACCCCTTTCAGATTGTTCAAGAATTGAGTTCAATTTTATAGTTTGTAGGCAATTCGCCGCAAATCGGAAGCGACAAAAGGGAGAAAAAGTTGATTGTACCGGTGTCTCTGTACCGTCAACTTTTTCGTGTTTCTTTTGTGCTTTTCTCATTTTTTGCAGATTGCTTCATTTTCTTTTTTGTGTATCGGCGTGCGTTTGATGTACTGAAACTTGAAAACAAGTTATTTTGTTGAATTATTTTCGATATTTATTTATTTCCATCGCTTATGAATTATAATTAATATCTTACGAACAATTTTAAGCTGTTGATGCAATCGCTTTTGTTTTTAAGAAAGCAATTGTAGATGACAAACAATTGAATTCAATTCTTGACAAATGTGAAAGCTTTCGTCAAATCCAAAAGAGAACGTCAAAAAAATTGAATTTAATTCATGACTAAGCAAGCAGTCATGACTATTTCCAGCGAATTAATGCCCAGCTTGCTTCTTCGTCCCAGTGGCAAATGGATAACCGAAGTAACCAACTACATACTCTTAAATTTTATGTCATAACCGATATACTTATTCCAGCGGGGTGTGAGGAATTGGTTCTTCATAAGCTAAGACAACAGAGATCAAGCGTACGTTTAGAAACTAGTAAGGCCCAAATGAAACATGCTTTTAATGCCACCGAATTCTCTCACCATTTCCTAAAAATTTTTTTGTTGCATTTTTTTAACAGATTGTAGACACGACGATTTAGATTTGTCTGTTATGTTTTTTTTTTTTATTTCTTAAGATATTTATAAAAAAATTTTTGCTGTTGTTATCTATATCGTCAAATTAACAGCCCTATTCTGGCAAATTAGCAAATTGTTATTTTGAATATTTCTATGTGTTTGTTGCTTTCAATACAAAATTTAAAGCTCAAAATACCAAATTTGTTAATGAAATTGTCAATAACTGAAAAGCAGTTGACAATTTTTATCAAAATTTTTTATTTTTGAGCTTCAAATTTTGTTTTGAAATAAAAAAATTATAACAAACACATAGAAATATTTAAAATACTGGTTAAAAATTTGTTAATTTGCCAGGATAGGGCTGTTATAAAAAAAAAACACAGCCAGAGTCCTAAGCAATGACAAAAAAATTAATAACAAATGAATAAAGAATAAATAATGAATAATGAATAACAAATGAATAATGAATAAAAAATGAATAAAAAATTAATAATGAATAAGAAAGGAATTATGAATAAAAAATGAATAATGAATAACAAATGAATAATGAATAAAAAATGAATAATGAATAACAAATGAATAAAGAATAAAAAATGAATATCGAATAAAAAATGAAATAATGAATAAAAATAGAATAATTGAAAATTCTGTAATTCTTTGTGAATGGCATTCTTTGTAAATAGCATTCAAATGAATAAAAAAATTGATTCATTATTCTGAATAACGAAAATGAATAATTGAAATGATTAACTAATCATTTTTTTAAAATTGAATGTCAATTAAAAATTTTATGTATCAATCGATTTTGCATTCATTGAATGCATTCTTATGTCGTTACTAAGTTGTACTTAAAATTCTTAATATGAATGCAGACTTTACAGCTCTGACAGTTAGACCTAGCTATATTAAAAGCATGGGCCGTTAATAACTCTTTCTCTTTATTTCTGCGTTTTGGAAAAAAGAATTACATATTATTTATTTATTTTATTTTTAAAATAAAAACCCAAACGTAATCGTTATTCATACTTAAAGTATTTAAAAACTCTCAAAAGTTTTCAAGGCAACACTAAAACGAAATCATAATTACTAATGCAAACAAGGGTTTCAAAAAAGTTGTGATGTGCAAAGAAAAATATAAGAAAAAAACAATAAATGGAAGATAAAATCGAATTCTGAAATCCCATTTTGTATTTGTAGAGGAAACACTTGCAATAGGAAATAATCAAAAAATATACATCACCTTATTAAACCAGATCGAAAAAAAATTAAATTAAAAAATAACGACTATATTATGATGGTTTTTCTAATAAAAAATCATAACCTTTACGGTCCTTAATTAAAGATATTTGCTAAATTTTTAAATATTTAAATTAAATAATAAGTTTATTTAATAAAAAAGCTATGATTTTTCATATTTCAGAAAAGTTCAACATTTATTTCAGAATGAAAACCTAAAATATTAAAAAATATTTTATATGATTTCACTTTATTATAAGCATAAAAACAGAAACGTAAATAAGTTGAACAAAAAAAAATAAGACAACAAAAATTTATATTTTTAAAAAATTTAAAAAGAGCTGCTTGTAAAAAGTGTTATGTGAATAAAATATTCCTTTTTTAGTAAAAAAACTAATCTAAATCCAAAGAAAAGTCTACCGTGACTAAAAAATTATAACTATAAATTATTAGAAACATTTTAATGTTATTAATTTAAGCAATTCATGCATAAATTAATTTATCATGATGATCAAATCGCCTGCGCTGTTTCACAAATGAAGTTTTTCTTTTTCGTATATGTTTAGTTAATGTTTCGTTAATTTTTTTGTTTTAGTAAATTTGTTTTTAGTTGCTAATTTTCATAATAACTTCACTACCTAATTACTTAATTACGCAATTAAACTGCAATGGAAAAATATGTGAAGTCCGACACGTGACCTTTTTGGTTCCTTTAGACTTTCGAGGTGCAATCGACCATTTCGCAGAAATATTCTATGTTCGAGTGTTAGGCCTTTTCCACACTTGGTCAATGCAACTCCAACTCAAGTTGCTAACCTGTGTATTTATACCGGAACCTTCAGATTAAGCAACTTGCACGAAACAAGTTCTCGACACGTTGTCAACCTGTTCAACTTTCATCGGCGACTTGTTGCATCAGTTTGTTTGTTTTGTGAATTCAAGTATTTGTAGTACATTAGACTATATATTAATCAAGGTGAATAAGCTAATCACTTAGTTCCCAATAGAATCTAAAAGAAGAAGAAATAGTTTGCAGGATGAATGAGCAAGTGTTAAATATTAAATTAGTGCAATAAGTCGAAAAACAACAGTTATTATATAATAACAATTATTATATGTTGCATGACTTTTGAAGCAAGTCTGAAAGCATTCGTTTTATAGTTGCATTGCTTTTCAACTTTTTCGCTGTTGCGTTTAAGTTGTGTTGGAATTGCGTTGACCAAGTGTGGAAAAGGCCTAAGTCTCACAAGAGCTTCCTTTTTTAGTTACGTTCGTACTCGCGAAAAAAAAATACAAATTTTAGGTAAACTGCGGTAAGATGCAGGATGTTATAATTATTATAAATTATACTCATGAAGAACTATTTCAACAGATATATCTTAATTGAAAAACTGCTAATAAAATTTGCGAAATTTATGAAAAAATTTATAAAACAAAGTCTATTAAGATCACAACCAAAACAAACTAAGAAATATAGTTTGTTTTGAAAGCACTAATAAGTATACTCTCTAACAAAAATCCATGGTAATTTACAGCAACTATTGCTGGCAACAGATTTCCTACATTTAATATAGTTTTATTTTAGACAGTGAAATTCAAAATATTTCACGCTAGAAAAGCGTAAAAACTTTGTCCAACAATTATTGCTCTCGCACTCTCTTTTTAAAAAACTCTTCTAAAATTATCATTATCAATCTTGTTTTCGCTTATAAAAAAAAGCTAGAAATGTGTGAAGTTTCTCAAGTAAGTTTTAAACAAAGCAACAACAACAACAACAAATCTGTATAGAGTCAATCACACAACAGAAGGCGCTACTCTTTCCAACTTCAGTAGGTTTGCATAATTAAGCTGTGACCAACATACTGTTTAAGTTTTATATAATGTGACACTTGTTCGAATAAACTCTTCAAAATCATATGACGTTAAAGAAAAGATTTTTATTTTTGGTCAAGCGTTACCAGTGCTGCCAGAATTTCCAACGAAAGTTTTCCCTTTAAAATAACACTTTTGAAAACGGGGAAAATTAGACTGAAAAAGAGTAATTTCGTAACAAAATCAACAAATTATGCTATGAATTTTTTAACATCTTGTATTTAAATACATTTTAAAATTATCTGAGTTAGCATAAGTTTTAATTCAATTTTATTACTGCTTGAATTAGCCTGTTTGTTTAATTTAAATTTATTAGGATTATCATCTGATAAGCACAATATGACTCGATCACTCGACTTGCGTACGACATGATCTTCAAAGAATCTTGAAAGACAAACGAATTTTCAATTAAGGGTTGACGGCTGACAACCTTTTCATGCAATGAAGCACAGGACCATCAGCTGTAAGCTCAAACGTAATTTTTTCTCTGTTCAGCTTGATTTAATTTATTTGATAGGCAAACTATAGAAAATGGGTAAAAAGAACTGAGAGCTTTTAAAAGATTTACTTTCTGGGAAGATTTAATTCCGTTTGGTTCCTATTTATTTAAAAAATCTCAATATATACACTGTAGGAAAGTCAACTAATTTAAAAGTAGTTAAAAAATAGTTTTTTATCAACCACAACTAGCTGAAATTCTGACTTTTTTCCATAGAACGAATTAGCATATTTTGTACGATGATGTCCGCTAGATAAGTCAATTGACTTTCGTCTGCATATGTTTTCAACTACTTGTTAAATTAGTTGAATTTATACTATTATATAAGTTATATAAGTTATATAAGTTACATAAGTTATATAAGTTATAAGTTATATATTATATAATTATATAAGTCAATTGACTTTCGTCTGCATATGTTTTCAACTACTTGTTAAATTAGTTGAATTTATAATATTTTTTTAATTACTTTAAAAAAATCATCTGAAACCCGCATATATTTTCAACTACTTGTTGATTTTTTTAAATTATTTAAATTATTTTTTAATTACTTTAAAATAAATCAATTGAAAACTTGTCAATATTCCACTGACTGAAGATAAATTTAAAAGCATAAAAAATTTTGAATTTTTATACATCATAAAGATCATTTATTTTATTGTTTTAAGAAAAATATATAAATTCATATTAATGAAAGCCTAAAGTTAATAGAATTTAATAAAATAGCATGGTTAAATATATATAAACTTGTAATAGAATAAAAATTTGCAATAAAAACATGTCAAAATGAGAGTAGTTGCCGCCTTAATATAATTCAAAGTAGTTTTTAAGTCACTTGTTTTGAAATAGTTTTTCAATTACTTCATAAATAATGCATTAAAAACTATTTAAAATTGAAGTGGATGCCGCCTTAATATAATTCAAAGTAGTTCATAAACTAGTTAATTTTAAATTAGTTTTTTAATTAGTTGTTTTTAAAAACAAGTTTGTTTGTTTCTATAGTGTATCGACTTAGAATATATGTCACTAAGAAATATTGATTTATTAAATTTACTTACACAAGATGTGCAAAATTTTTTGGCATCATGTTTTAAGCTTAGAACTACAAACCCATTTTTATTACCTGCAAACTACAAACCAGGATTTATATTTACCCCATGGGTTTCTTCTTCGTAAAATCGTTCTGAAAGCAGTTATCTGACTCTTAAGTTCATTTATTTTTTTTTTTTGTTTTTTCACGCAAAAGAGAATGGTAAAAAGCAAATTTAGTTTTATTAAAGTTTACTTGGTAAAAATCGATATAAATAGCTAAAAGTACTGAAAAACGGTCAAACTGTCATTTAACAAACAAAAATTTGTAACTATATTTCTGAACAAACCATCTTCAAATCTTAAACGGGATTTTAAAGAGGAAACATAAGGCTTTAAGAAAAATAGTCTTTAAAGTAGAAAAGATAAACTTTTTATTGTAGGGGATATGGAACACTTTTGTTTACTAAATATCACCTTAGTTATCACAAATATAGCAAAAAATTTCGGGATTATTCACACATTTTTTAAAACATTGTCAAATAAAATGCAATTATTATTTTGCTTATAGCACTTTTATCACTTTGAACTGCATAGAATGCCAACTAACTAATGCGATCTATACACTATCATACTTCCATGGCATCCTGGGAATGTCATGATGAATCGCGTATGTAGGTATCGCGAAAACTTAAAGTAATAATTGTCTTTTAGAAAAATAAATTAAAATCATTTCGAATTATTTTCCACTGTAGACCAGTGCTATGTATTGTTATTGTAATAATTTACTTGCACTGTTTTTCCAAACACTAAAAATAAAATCTTAAAGTAAATATTTTATTACATGAGTTTAATTGCGAGCTTTAGATCAAATAAATTTTTAAGAAGACAACAACAACAACAACTCTGTATAGAGTCAATCACTTAGCTGACTAGACAGTCTGTTCGGAAATAGCTATATTTCCTCTTCAATAGTCTTTTGAGGGATTAAGCTGTGATCAACTCACTGTTTAAAGTCGTATATGATTTCACATATTTTTGAACTGATTCATCTGAACTATATTGAACAAATTGAACGTTAAAATTGGCTACTTAATCATATGACATTTGTAAGCAGTAGGCTATTTATAGATAACCGCCATCAACTCTGCCAAGGTTGCCATCTGTTGGTAGAGTTGGAGTCTAGTCAGCTAAGTGATTGACTCCATACACAGTTTTTGTTGTTCCCTTCTTAAAAATTTACTTGATCTAAAGCTCGAAATTAAACTCATGTAATAATTTAATAGATCACAAATTAATTAAGTAAATATTTTATATTATTAATAGCTTACTTATGAGCAGCAACATTCTTCAGTGCTTGAAAAATATAATCATGTACCAACAATTAATTTAACAAATTTTCAACAATTTTAAAAATAAAAACAAAAACTCAGTCGATCGTTTAAATAGAAAAAAAGTCCCCTATACATGCACATCTTTTAAGGAAATTTTAAAAAAAAATCACAACGTCAAAGTCAATTCCATCACAGGCGTACGAACAAAGGACTACGTTCCTTAAATGGCTACCTTAACACCATATAAGGATAATTGTTCTCTGAAGAATTAAAACATTTTGAAGTGAAAAACACTGAACAACCATGATGAATAATGGTGAAAGGTTGTCGGGAGAGGTGAAAAGCAAAGAAACGCAGCAGCAAACGTCCTTCCGTTTTTTTTAGAGAAGAAAAAGAAATGCTATTTTTTTCCCCTTTGCTGTGTTTATTGCATTTGCTGGCAACAAGAAGCTATTGTATTTATTTGGTACACTTGAACAAGGAGCTAGAAGGAAAAGAGTACTGATGTCAAAACAAAAACAGCAAATATAACCATTGTCGCTATCCTCAGATCGTGCGCCAGATCAAATTGAACGATAACAATTTGTCTCCGAAGTGTTTCAATTTGAACATTGCTGTGAACAGAAGACGCACAGGGAGCGGCTGCTGTTTTGGTCGGTCGGTTGATCGGACGGTTGGTTGTTCGGTTGGTCGCTTAAGGTTAGCTGCAGTAACTGTGGGCTGGACGTAGCGCTGCCATCACATGTTGCTGCTGCTACCATGATGTTGGTGGCATGCATGTGGCATGTTAAGGCGCATGTTTGCCAGCCTTCATTTGTAAGCTGACTCAGTTCTAAAGGAGCAGAAGACGCTGGCGTGGCATGTTGCATGGTGCTCATGGTTAGCTCAATGTCGCTGTTTAGGTAGGTTGTTGCAGAGGGTTGTTGTTAACTTTGTGCCATGGTTCGTTCGTTTCGCACAAGTCGCTGGAGTGTGTATTTAATAAAATCGTCCCGCATAGAATTTCAATTAGTTTGTGGTTGCGTTTTGTTTTTTTATATTTTTTTTTTGTTTATTTTATTTTTCTTGTTAACTTTAACATTGTTTGTTGGAACACTTTTTGTAACGATTAGCTTGGCATTTTCTGCGTCAACTTGGTATTTATTGGTTTTAGTAATGTTGGTATTTAACGTGTTTTTTCTAAGGCAGGCGTTCGATTTATCCACAGAGCAGTTATGGAATTTCTTGAGAAAATGATCGACTCTGCCCCTGCGCAGGAATCGATGGTTGTTTTTTTATTCGTTCTTCAAGTTGTGCCTGGCTGCGCCCCAAAAAGGTTCAATCATATTTAATTGATAGGCTAGAGAATTTTATTTTTTTGCAAAATGCACAAAATTTATTTGTTTTTAAAGTTAAAAAAGAATCATTACTTTATTTTCAGGCTACTGGGGCTATCACAGGCAAGGCTCCTGCCAGGCCGGTTTCAGTGCTGCAGCTAGCAAAGTAAGTACAAAATTATTGTCAACTAGCAACTTAACTGCAACAGTTTTAAAAAAAATTCACTAAGCCAGTCACAAAAAATACTTGTTACTGATCCATTTTTTTTTTATTTTCTTATTGCGTTTATACAACGTTTGTTGAAAAAACTAGCCACCTGGGTAAGCTACCAAAAACAATGTCCATTCTTCAACGTGACTTCCAATCCCTCACTCGAAATTTTTGTCTACCAAGTTAACAACGAAACAAGGTGTGTTCATTTCATGGTTGCTCAACTCACGCAAAAAAATAGTTTTTTGCATTTTTTCCTCTTTTGCACAAAAATTTACATAGATGCATCGTATAAAATTTACAGCTAGCTTAGTTTTGTCGCGTATGCATAATAAAATAAAATAAGAATCGTGCATTAGTAAAAATAAAAACATTAAAAAATCATGCTAACCAAATGTCACTGTCCAGAGAGTAGTTTTTATTTTGAAATTTATAATTTTATTTCGTGAAGGACCTTTATGTCTTTGAACACCCTACTTCTTCCATAGAGTTCTGCAAAGAGTTTAAGATTGCTTTTAGATATAATAGCTGAAATGCAAGAAAGGATCCTCTAAATTTTGTTTTTACACTTAGCCAAAACAACCTAATAAAAAATATACAAAATCAGTGAGATTTTTTCTGTATCTATAACATAAACATGTGTCTATAAAAACTAAAGGAAGCAAAAAAGAACAGCAACGAAAAAGTATTAAAGGGAGAAAAACTGAGAAATTGACACTAAAATCTTATCGCCTCTGTGGTGCAGTGCGCTAATGCGCTGGCAAGGCGTTCCACGCCCGGGTTCGATCCTAGGTGGTGGTATCACAAAGATTTCTGATGAAGCCTGTAGCAGGGCCGAAATTGCAATAAAATCAGCCAGTGATGTTTCCCTTTTCATATTGAAAATGTTGTTGTTGTTGTTTCTTTGGAAAAAATCGTTAGAGCAATTAATTGTTCTAACCTGACCTAAAAAGCTTAATAAACGATTTTAAACCATCGTTCTTAGATTACAACTAGAATTTTTATTTAAAATCAGTAATTATTTAAACTATCAAACATTTAGAATTTGTATTTAAATCATAAAAAATTAACATAATAATAAAAAATAGGTAATATGGAAAACTTTCAGATTTTTTCTTGTTTTCATCAAAATAAACATCTTACCCAAAATTTTTTTTTTCGTAAGGAAATTTTTAGATTTATTATAGCATGGTTTGTTGCTATAAGAATTGTTGTAGTTAAAAGCACTAGCGTCCGAAAAGAAGTCAATGAAGAAGTCAATGAAGAAACTTTAAACGCGTTTTTTCTCAAAAAGTGCTTGAAACCGGTGGACAACATTACACGAGAACTATACCAAGGATCGCCACCAAATTGGTACTTTTAATAGTTCAATATTTATTTAAGAGAAATACATTTTTTTTATAACCAAAAAAAATAATTTTTTAGTCAAAAACTTGGTTTTCAACTCATATTTTTGTAAAAATGAATTTTTTTGTAAAATCTGCGAGTAATAGCTCAAAAAGTTTCAGCAAAATATCAACTATTTGTTGTTGTTTTTTTTTAGATAAAAAAGCTATATTATTTATCAATAGTATCGCCTGTGGTCAAAATATGAGCGCATCAAAAGTTTATTTTTCTGTTGTTTTTTATTTGTTTATTTATTGAAAAACGTTTCGCAAAGGTAAAAACATTTAATTGAGAAATATTTTTGGCTTATTCAACTTCGCAACTCCGTTTACATACTCGCCATACATGCCAATGTATGCGGCTGTAATAAGAATCAATCATGAATTAGTGATATTTTTTACAATGAATACAATTAATTTTACCGCCCATTTTCCATAAAGTTCGCTAAAAGACCAAGAAATTTGTCGTTTTCTTCATACTACTCACCAAATGTCGGGTAGTTATCAGCATATGATTCAGCTATTTCGAAACCAGGGCTCTAATCACGTAACTTCTAAAACGACTATCGTTTGAACGATACTATCCGACGATATCGTTTTTAGTTTGCTTCATATAACTCCATCGCTATCGTCTCGTCTATCGTTGAGTTTTCTACAGTTTGAATAATTATAACATACATTCAGTGCCAAAGGTGACGTTTACTTTTATGTTTAATTTGTTTTTGGATTTGTTTGCTTCTCAAATTGGTGCTCAAGTTCGAAAAATGTAAAAATATTTAATTAATTATTGTGATGATAATGTTTTGAAAATATATTATTCGGCAGCGACACAGCGTAAATGAAAATATTGCTTCACTTTATTGATGAACATCCACAGCTTGGCCACAATTACGTCTCAAACACAGTGCGAACGATTCTATCACTTTTGTTAAGGAACACTTTACCAAACAAGCGCCCAAAACATTTAAAAATTATTTTTTTTATTATTTCCAACTAGAAAAATAGCCAAACGATATCAAATTTGCTATCGTGTCAAGCAATCGTTTCGACGATACCATTTGACAGTTGTTTGCCATACATGAAGCAAGCAAAACGATATCGTTTAGACGATACATAAAATTAAAGGATACGTGATGTTAAAGTATCTTTGAAACGACATCATCAAACGATTCTCGTCATACGTGATGAGAGCCCAGTAATCATCTACTCAAGTCGACCAATATAATTTATCAAATTATCGCAAGAAATTGTATCCTTCTTCCGCAAAGCCATAAACATATCCATATACTCAGTCATTATGACAAAAACAATTTTAAACAAAGACATTTTTAATTTTTAATCGATCTTAATCCAAACAAATGTTAGTCATTTTTTACTATATATATATATTTTTATTTTTCGTTAAAAAGCTTTTAATGGACCCTTAAGAAAACATCAAGCGAATATCATTGAGAAAAACTGTTAAGTTTCAAAGTATAATCAATTATTTTCTATAAATGAGAAACCTTGATTGACCCAAGAAGATAGCTTTTCTAAGGCTAGAACATTTTGCTTTTTAATAAAATGTAGTTATTTGAAGACCAGACAATTTGTCTGATACAAGTAATAATTTTAATTTTTTTAATTATAATTTTAATTTCCTTTTTTCAAACTTATTAAAAACTTTTATTTTTTATTTTATAATATTATCTAAGAGAAGCATTTCAATTTAATCAATTTAAAAAATTTCTATATAAATTCAACAACCAATAATCAAATCGTCTGCATTGTTTCACAAATGTAGTTTCCTTTTTCGTAAATGTTTCATAAACTGTTTTGTTTTAGTAAAAATAGAAGGCATTGGCTAAAAATAATAGAAAAATAGTTGAGGTAAGCAAAGAAAAATATATTAAATTTGTTTGTTAATTATTAAATTACATAATTATCTTACTTCCTAATTCCTTAACTACCCAATTTTAATTTAAGAAAATTTGGTCGCGTGGGTTATGTCGCTTGAGTTACGGCAAATTTTTTTTGGAAACTCAATATATTTTTAATTAAGAAAATTCCATAGGTAAAGTGTGTTTATTATGAAATTTCACTATTTTCCCATTATTAAAAATTAAAAACAAAAACAAATTATACTGGAAAATTCGCTTCGTTTTTACAATCTAAACTTGCTCATAAAACACACTTACTTTTTTTGTCTCGTGACTACGCCCATATTTACCACTGCCATTCTTAATTAGTTACAGGAACGACAGTTTTAGAAGATCACACCATTACTTTTTCTTGTAAGACATATGAACATAATAAATTTTTTTACATTAATAACATAAACTTCCGAGAAAACGAAGCTTTAAGTCATACGCATGTTGCGTGAGTTACGATGGAAATGCCCATATAGCAATCAAGTACAATATATTATCCATAATATTTCAGTTGTCAACATCATATTAATATTATGCTTTGTTACTGATAAATATTTTAAAGTTTAACGAAAACAATTCCCCTGAAATATAAAGACTTCATTCTCTAAGTTCAATTTGTGCTCCAGCTTCGTGAATTAGGGGCCGTTTTATTCACTTTTTTAACTTGAGAAGTTGGAATAACTTTGGGATTTATTCGATTTCAAAAGTTATTCCATTTTATTCACTTGAATTTCTCAAAAATATTTTGACATATTGAAGATTTGATATAACTTTCGTTTGATAATTTCTATCAACTTGTGATTTCTCTAACTTGCAAATATATGACCAGTTATAAATTCTAACTTGGGATATTTGGTGTAACTTTTGATTTTCGCTTCATTTACAGTTCAATTGGTGCACACTTATGCTGTGACAACAAAATTGTTACTATAAAAACATTTGACGCACGTATTATTTTATCTGACTAGAACTTATACAGTTCAGCACAATTTTTTTATGCACAATATTAAAGATTAAGGTTCCGCTAACCGTTAAAAATGTTATGGCGTCCGTGGCATACCGATTACAGTGCGAGGTCGGTATGCTAAGAACAGTGGTAACAGGCAGCGTTGCCATATGGTCCGATATATCGGATATGCTACGATTTTATTACTTGAATCCGACGTTTCGATATTTGACCAAAATTCTTCAAAATGTTATGATTTCAGAAAAAGTAGATCCGACGTCCGATGTTGCATATATTTTTATATTCATATATACTACATGAAAGTAAAAAAATTAGTATAATAAAATTGATGGCAACTTTAAAATAAAAAGATGCGATGGTACTTCTGCATATCCAATAATGGAAAAATTTATTTTTTGAATTGTTGAGCTTACCGAACTCCTCAACTAACGTTCAGCGAACTTTTAGTCAAAAAATATATTAATAAAACTAAAGTTCGCAGTAGATTAGAGTTAGATACAATAAAAGGAACTTTGCATACAAAAGATTATCCGCGTATGAAATCTTTTAACTGTTTTAGTCTTGAAATTGATAAATAATTGATAAACAAATTTAATAAAGCAATGTATATATGACTTCGAAAAAATTATATTTTTTATACTTATTTTTTTCACCAAAATATAATTTTTTTGTAGTTTTTGCTGGCTTAAAACAACAACAATTTTTCTTTAATTTACTTGAAGCAAAATATTTACATTTCAAAGTAATTTATTATAATATATTTTCTATATTTATAATGATTATTGAATTGTCTTTTGAAAAAAATGTGATTTATTTAAATAAATTACCTTGCCAAAAAAACTTTGATGCGCAGTAAAATTAAAGTGCTGTTATTATGTGCACAATTATGAGTAGTCGGTACCTAAATTTTAGCATCAGTTTACAATGTGGAATTTGTATGTGCAGCTGGAGCCATTTGTTAAAGAGAATATGAGGCTTGCCAATTTCAGTTTGGTAGTCACTCGATTTTCAAGAAGTAGTGGTGTATAGAGAGTAAATTAAGGTATCCCAAAATAAGGCACCATTTCTGATGAATCTTTTCAATTTCAGTTACTTAATTTTTGTATATGCCTTTCTATGTTTAACAGCTCTAGTGATTGAATTTGCATCATTTAAAGAATTTTAACAGACCTGGTGCAAATATGGATAGCTCTATTAACTCTGTATGTTGGAAGTTGACACCAAAAAATAATGTCGTGCAGCCTGCAAATCAAATATCTCTACTTACGTCAAAAATTGAACTTGTTTCGTTCGATTTAGTAAATATTAGTTTGACGAAGATAAACATAAAATAAAACAATACATTTTTGAACACTTTTAAAAAAATCAACTTATTTTTCTATAAATAAAAAAACAGGTTAAAAACAGTTTTCTAAAAAAAGAGCTATATCAAATTGCAAAGAGCTGAACTACATTGCACATCGCATGAAAAATAACGTTCACGTTAACTTAGTTAGTAGTCAATTTAAATAAACTATTTTTGTAATATTGATTTTGTGTTTATATGCTAGAAGGCGCCAAAGTCGAGTTCTTAAAAAATAGAACATATAGCTTACATGTTAATAAACAAAACAAAACCAAACAAATTAAAAATTTATCCAGCCGATTAACTCATAGATTAACCGTCGACCATATTTTGAAGTACTCGAATTTGTCTTCCTCTGTTATCAAAGAAAAAAATTATGAAAACCATTTTGTTCGATTGTCAAAGAACTATTTTATGTTTTAAATAAGAACTAAAAATAGTAAACATGGCATAGTAAGATAGGCTAATTTGAAATATTCATGAAAGTGCATGACTTTTAGAAATATTTTTATTAGACTACATATAAAGCATGCGTCGTTATTTAACGAGGTGAATGAAAACATATCTTAATTCAAAACACCGTCAACTGAAAACAACCATTATTTGGAAATCACTTTGTTTTTCTTCTGCACAAATGTAGTTTAATAACAAAATATATTTTTTCGACATTGCGTTGCCTTCAACATCAACAAATTTTCATTTCGTAAGTTATAAAAGTCATTTATTTTCTCATTTCCCATCAAATATCAAAAAATTCCCTGGGATGTTTTATAACTTAAGTATTTATAACTTGACTTAACTTCAACATATAAAATTTCAACTTGAACTGGATGAAATGAAATTTTAATTTGAGAAATTAAAATATTTAACTTAGCAAGTTGTACGAAAAGTCAAGTTAACAAAAGTATATAAAATATATGAATAAAACGGCCCTAAGAAATTTATTTTGGATTAAAGGAAGCGTAAATAATAACAAATATGAAAAATATATATACTACCTAGAAAAAAGATTTCCTCTTATTAAAAGTATGGACATGCTTGAATCAAGTATGTAAAGTCAAATTGATTTGACATACATATATGTACCTGAATTAAGCAAAAGAATTTTTTGATGCAAGAAATTTATTTCTCTTTGTGCACTTATCTTGTATTTTGTCTGAAAAACTATTAAATTTTAAAAACCTATGTTTATAATAATATTATTATTATTACAATATTTTAAGGGTGTCACGCTGTCGACCATGCTCAACTCACGTCTAATTTCAATGTCGGCTGCTAGTTGGCACCTTTGCTTTTGTGACATTTACTCAGTGGCTTTTGTTTTTTATTCCTTTAAGCGCAGTTCGCATGGTCAATGTAATGCTCCGTTGGCAGTGATGCCAACCTTATGCTTTTCCTTTTGTAACGTGGTCTATTATGCATAATTTGGGTGCTTTTTTAAGTGTGCATGAAATATATTATTCTCATGGGTACATCCAACTTTTTAGTAATATATTCTCTATAGAAACTTTTAGTTTTATATTGGAAATTAAGAAAAAATAATTGAAAAGCCTTACTGACACTATATTGTAACAAACCGCATCATTTTGTGCCATGAAAAAGCACAACAACGACACGCCAGAGTCGAGAAGCAATAATTTATTTCATACAAAATTATATTGCTTCTCGTATGTTTGCTTTTTGTTGGCTAAAACTTAATGAATTTTATTTATTAAAGCAAAACCTATAAGATTAATTACCTACAATCATCCTTTAAAATAAAAAACTCGTTTTTTAGAACGTTTGAAAGGTAAAGAAAATAGGGTAATTTTTAAAATTTTTTTATTAAAAAAGGTGCCAAAAATATGTGGTCTGATTGGCTGACAATTGGTAATCTAATAGTTTTTAGTGTTGTCTTTCATATGAACAAATATTTTTTTATCCATCTCTTTTAGAAGCTGAAAAATCGTTGACACCGTTTTGGAGTCAGAAAATTAAGTCAAAACTGCGAAAGGCTTGCAAGAGCAAAATGAAAAGAACAAAAAGTTAAATATACACTTAATAATCAGGCCTACCATGAATAATTTTTCACTCTGAATCGAAAAAGTGAGTTTTCATTTTTAAGGCTGTAGAACATTTTGAAAATTTTTAATGCAAATTTGTTCATCAATGGTTTATCAACAAATTTGCATTACAAATTTCCAAAATGTTCTTGAGCTTTATCTTAAAAATGAAAACTCCCTTTTCCGATTCCGCGTGAAAAATTGTTTATGATAGGGCTGAATGTGTATTTTGAAGTACAAAAGTTTTTTTCAGTTACATCACAGTACGATAGTGGTTGGTACACATGAGAAATGTTAACAGAATATGAAAATAGGGTTTAAATCATGAAATACGTGTCTCGGCGTTTTGCTGTAGTACGTCAGAATTTTGAGAAACTCGATTTTTAAGCTTCGAAGGACCGTGGAGGTCCACTTGTAATGTAATACTTTTATAAAAATTTTTAGAATGGGTGATTTTAATGCTTGAGCCAGTTTTGAAAAGGAAATTAAATTTGGATTTTTTTTTATCAAAAAAAAAACAGTTTTTTCCCCGCTAAATGGCGCTTTAATTTTCATGTAAAGTTAAAAAATAACCAAAAATGTAATGTAATGTAATGTAATGTAAATGTAATGTAAAAATATAAAAGTATAAAAATTAATATGAAATTTTAACTAGTATTTTGTGTTAAAAATTAAAACATTGTATTTTTAATGAATTTCGTTCATTTTTGGTTATTTTTTAACTTTACATGAAAATTAAAGAGTCATCTAGCTAAGAAAAAAATTGTTTTTTTAATAAAAAAAATCCAAATTTAATTCCCTTTTCAAAACTGGCTATAGAAACTTTTATTTTGCTTTTGTTATAGAAACTTTTATACTAGTATTACATTACAAGTGAACCTCCACAGTCCTTCGAAGCTTGAGATTTTCTCAAAACTCTGACGTGCTACAGCAAAACGCCGAGACACGTATTTCTTTATTTTAAGCCTATTCTGTTAACATTTCTCTGTGTTAACATTTCTCATGTGTACGCAAATTTGATTTTGTCGTACTGTGCAGTTAAAAAAAAAATCGAAATAGAGTTTCTTTTTAGCCGTTCATATAAAAAAGACCCCTTTTATGTTTTAGCCTATGTGACTCCGTAACGCTGATATGGAGGCATGGCAGGTATAGAACAGGATAAACATTCTACATTAACATTACCTTGTGAGTTAATTTATAGCCTTACAGCCCTATTCTGGCAAAGTAAAAATTGTTAACCAATATTTTTAATGTTTCTATGTGTTTTTTGTAATTTTTATTTTCAAAACAAAGTTTGAAACTGAAAAAACAAAATTTTTTAATGAAATTGTCACTATCTAAAAAAAGCAGGTGACAATTTTTATCAAAAGTTATTATTTTTGAGCTTGAAATTTTGTTTTTAAATCAAAAAATTACATCAAACACATAGATATATTAAAAATACTGGAAACCCTTTGTAACTTTGCCAGAATACGTAGGGTTGTTATTCTGGTGATTGACAACTGTAAAGATTTCTTATTTTGAAATGTAGTCGAAACCTTATAACATGACGAAACTGTCAACACTAGAAAATATATTTGACTTTATTGACATAATACAGACTTACTACGGTTCTATGTCAGGTGCCTTTAAAGGTACTTGTTTGGTGTGTTTCGGGCACATTATAGTTAAGACTCAGGCCAGTTTCGATACATAACAGCTACTTTATTGACACAATATATACATTTTTTTTCTCGGGTCCTGTTCGCTGAAGCTCGTTTGCATTGGGCTTAATATCAATGTGCGATTAATTTGTTTTCATAAACTTCGCAATTTTTCGTCACTTCTCCTAGCTTTTAAAAATAAAATTGAGTCCGATACTTTGGACTTCTGTGCCTGAGTAGTTTGGCACGGACACAAATTGTTTCTCGGGTAACCGACTAGCTTGTCAACGAATTTACAGTTGTCAATCACCAGAATAAGGCTATTAGTCATATTCGTCTGTAATAATGATGACAGTCGTAATTTTAGAGCTATTGAAAAGCAAACGAAACAATATATAAGCTTTTTATTAAAAAAATAGAGATCTAGTTAGAAAAGAAGCCAAATCGGGTAAAAACTACGCCTACCTCCCATACAAAGTGGCTTTACCAAAACAGCAAAATCTATTGAAATTCCAAAAAATGTATTGAAATGATTTTTGCACATAAAGTTTAATCCAATACATGCACTCTGACTATGAAAAATAGAACAAAATCCACACCTAATACCTCTCATACAAAAAGACATCATGAAAACGCTAAAATCCTTTTTAAATTCCAAAAGAAAATAATACAATATGGCTGTTCACAAGTGCAAATGGTTTTGTATCGTAGCGTTTACAAAATGGTAGAGTATATTTTAACTCTATACAAACAAAATATGCAGGGAAGCATTTACTGCGCTATTGCAACACTAAAACCAATAGTCTAGGGCAGTTCAGGATCTTGTTGCATCGTTGCAAATGCAAAATAAACAGCTTTTACAAAAACAAAAAGCATATGTTGCAAAAGCTTTTCAATGGTGTTTGTTTTTGTAAAAGCTGTTTATTTTGCATTTGCAACGATGCAACAAGATCGTGAACTGCCCTTCTATATTTACTGTACACATGCAAAACTTAATTGCAAACTGACAGCTGATAAAGAAAAAAAGTAAAGGCGAAAAAAACTGACATGGAAAATAAGCATCAGCTTATCAGCTGTGAATGTCATGTTTTGCAACAAGTGTAGCAAAGTAAACCGAAAAGTCTGCTCACAACCAGTGCTACCAACTCCCAACAATATTTATCCCTAAAGTTTTAGTCAAAAACTCCTAAAATCGCTGCAATTACATGGAAATCCCCCCCCCCCCAAAAAAAAAAAGATAAATTAATATTTTGTTATAATCTTCAGTTATAAATGATTTAATATTTAAAACAAAAATCGGTTTCTTCGGTTTTTATTCGGTAAAAATTAAAGAGCTGCACAAGCACTATACAAATGACTTGCAAGCCTTAAGCTCTGCTTTCACATACTTCCGGTCTTCTACTCTCTCATTTCAAAATAAGCACTGCAGTGAACAGAGTTTTTGGTATACAAATAAATACTGCAGATATAGACAATAGAACATTCAATCTACATGTAGGATGGAAATCAAAAAACTTTGATTTTTTTGGCTGTCCATCCTACGTGTAGTATGTGCAAGCGCCCGCTTATCCGACTTCATACATTTTTTTCATTCTAAAAAAAATATCTAATAAAACATATAAAAAAAAACGTAAACAGAGTGCAAAGTTATATATTAAAAATGGCATACTGTTTTTGAAAGGAGTTCATTAAACTTTATAGAAGTAAACTTCATAAACTATAAAACAGCAAGAAATTTGTTTGCCATTGCACGATGCTATCTTCTTGAACGTTAAAAAATAATGAAGTCCAGCCTTCATGTAGAATAGTCCGAAACCACCTAATGCACAATGCTTTTGATAGATTATTGTGGTCTGCTGCATCATAGCTTCACGCATTCACAATATAATATGTAGGATAGCTAATGCACAATTCTTTTAATAAATTCCTGTCATCTTCTGCAACATAGCTTTAGTTTCTACTTAATAATGAATGAATCGAAGGGCTTTGGAGCAGTAATTACTGTGTAGGATTCGCGATCGAACCGGTGCGAGTTCGATTCTCACGCTTACAAAACAATATTTTTAATTTTATATCTTCTTGTTGCAATAAACGCAAGTAAAAAAAGAACAACAATTCTAAGAAAAAGGTGTATGGAAAAAAGTATTGTTTTTGAGATTTCACTCAAACAAACCACAAAACGAAGCGTAAAAAGTTTTGCTTCAATAATAAGTTATGGGTTGTCAAAAATGTTTCTTTTACATAAAATTTTATGAAATTTCTGCGTTATAGTAAAGATTGGTTTTTTAACTATTACGTACAATTTAAATGTTATATCAGAAAAGACTTTAATAAAAAACCTTTATGATATGGTTGTGTACTATCATTCTCCACTTTGCAGTGCTTTGTACCATCTCTTAAACATATTTTTTGTTTCCTTTTTAGAATGGTGATCGCTTATACATTGGTGCTCCTGGTAGCTGGTATTGGCAAGGTATGTTCACAACTAGTTTACCGTGTTAAGATATTTTGTAGTATTTTGTTTTTTTTTTTTTCTCTATAAAAGTAGTTTGATAATTTGTTTTCTTTTCCCTGTACATCTCCAAGTTTAATTTTAAAATATCTGTACAACTACGTAATCAATTTTTTACATAAATGTGGAATGTTAATTACTGTCCCATTAAAATATATATAAATTTTTTTGTTTAATAAATATGTTGTTAATTTTATTTATATTTACTATGTTAAATAGGGGTATATTTAGTTTTATTTATATATTGTGCTATAAAATTAAAATAGAACAAATGTGCTTAAAATGTTGTGTGTACGAATGTAGTATGTTCGTTTGCTTATTATTAAGTTGGAATATTGTATGTCAGTGTTGCCGTATTAATATTATTTGTAGTGAATTAAGTAATTATGACATCATAAACGAGCTTAAGTGTTCAATACATTTCATACATGTAGCTATGCAACCTTACAAACAACACAATTTATGATCTTTATTTGGCGAACTCAAATGTAGAACGTGTATTTGTATGTGTATGTGTGTGTGTGTGTGTGTGGCAAAGAGTGCGTTAGTGACGCATCGGCGACAATTGATCTATGTTGCAAATAGCGCCAAGTAGCGCGCTTCTAGCTCAAAGGCGGTATGTTTAAGCAATGGCGTGGACTGAAAAGATGTAGCTCTGACAGCAGATTGGAGGCCATCAGCCAATGTATTGTGGGCGATCGATAGTCAATAACTTGAAACAAAACCGCATGGGTTTATAATAAATTTGTTAATTTTCTGTGTATCACAAGATTGTATTCTAATCTATGCTCTTGCTCTTTACATATTATTAGCTTTATTTATATTATTTTTAAGTTATAGCTTAAGATTTTACTTTATTTGTTTAGTTATAATTTTTTATTTAAATAATTATTTCTTTTCTCGTTTTCTGCCTGTTTCTGCACCCTACAACAATTATAAACAAAACAAAATCTTTCCTCTTAAATGAATGTTTGTGCGCGACTATGTTGTTGTATTGTTGTGTTGCCCTCTACCTACCATGACTATCACCAAAACCACAATCACAACCACCAACAATCCTACTTCTAATGTTAAACTCAACCAAACCGAAATGGCAACAATAAAAAATAAATACAAAATTTTTCTACAAAAAACCATAAAAATAAATTGTTAAAAATGCCACACAATAAAATATTCTATAAAATTATGAAATGAAAATTCAAAACACTAAAGGAGAAGCCTACTCAATATCACCGGATGCAACATTTCCCTATAAGCCGCCATTCTACCAACCTTTTGGCACCGGAGGTAAAGAACTTAACCACAAACTCACTTTCAATAAATATTCCTACAATTATGGAATCATGATATATGTTAAAACAATTTGTACAAAATTTAATTAAATTCAAAATTTATTTTAATATATTTAGTTTTTTTTTAATTATTCGGCTTTCTTATAATTGATTGATTTGGTGTGTTGCGCTTCATAAGAATCTTAATGAATTTTTTTTTTATTTTCTGAAAATAACATGATTAAAAACCAAGAATTGGCTTTTCATAATCACGATAATCACGGAAAAATCTACTTAAGCTGCTGTCATCGCCAACAACAAAGTCATTCAACATGAAATTCTTGCGAATTTAAAGTAGAATAAAAATTTCTAATACAGTGATGTGCGATACAGTGATGTGCGATGAAATAGAACCAGTGCTATAAAAAATATTTAAATCAAACAATCTTAAGAAACTTTGCATTTATAACTTATTCATTTAATAGGTAAAAAAATAATTCATTTAATTCATATAAGTAAATTAATTAATTAACATAAGTGTGAAACATAAAGGAAAACGTTCAAAATTCGGCTGTTACTTGAAATAGAGCCAGAAGTAGTTACTTAATTTTAGCCACGACCTATGCTTCGAAAATTTGAAATTTCATTATATAATTAATACATTTTTTTTTAAATCTTTATTTGCAATCTATCTTGTGACAATAAGCTTACTTGTATTAATGTACTTACAGTCAAATAATTAACAGAGATTGTTGAGCCCCAGTGGGAACAACAATATAAAGAAAAACTTTTAAGTTATTGAGCAATTAAAATATATGTACATTTCAAAACAACTAAAGGTGTACAACATAAGCTTAAATATAATAAAATCAAAATAAATACTGCTCCACCTTGTTTTACCAAGATCTAAACCGCTTCAGTCTTTTAGTTTCAAACGTGTCGTCCAAAACAGAGAGGTGGATTAGTATGGCCGGCTAGTCGTTAGAGATATTTTTCGCTGTGTAGTTTAATTTCTTCTTTAATAGTAGGATATCGCCTTATGAATATCGCCGTTTGATATGAACCAAGGAGCTCCAGCAAAGTTTTCGCCGCAAATCAGCCGAAAAGTTTTCGATTGGTAACGCTGTAAGATTTCAATGTTACAGTTACTTGAAATACCTCAAAGCTGAATGGCATAAGTCCAAACTGGTTTTAAAATGACTTTATATAGTAAAACCTTGTTTTCTAGACTTAATTCAGATTTTGTACCAATCAGCCAGCTCATTCTTCTAGTCTTTAAGTTAAAATGCTCTCGTTTCGCCTTGATATGCTGTTTCCAAGTTAGTCTCCTATCTATATATACTCCAAGATACTTTACGACGCTACTCTGTGGTATTTCTGGACTGTCTAAGTACACACTTGGACACTAACATCTTCTCATAGAAAGTGTAACATGCACAGATTTAGTGGTATTAACTTTTATGTTCCATTTCTTAAGCCATTTTTCTATTTCATTTAACTGGATTTGCAATAAACAGGACGCTTCTATAACAGACTCTTTGGATGCAATGATTGCTGTGTCATCTGCGCATGTTGCAATAGTTATATCTGAAGAATTTGGCATATAGGAAGTAAATAGTGTACACAGAACTGGGCCTAAAACACTTCTTTGTGGGATGCCAGCATCAATTTTGTATAATTTTGAAGATTCGTGTTGGATTTGAACATAAAAACGGAGGTCGAGCAAATATTACCAATTAATAAGGTGCTGGTAGAATGTTTTTAACTTTATACAGCAATCCAGGTATCCAGACTCGATCAAATGCCTGTTTAATATCTAAAAACACAGCGGAAGCGTATCTTTTATTTTCCAGAGTGTCACTAATGACATTCACTCCACAATGGCATTGTTCAATAGTTCAGTGACTTGGTCTAAAGCCAAACTGATGCTTTGGAATAGTATTATTTTCCCCCAAAACTGGCAACACTCTTCGAAGAAATATTCTTTCAAATATTTTTGAGAAAGGTATAGGTTGGTAATAGCACAATTTTTTATGTGTTGACTCACCAGCACATGTTCACCCATATGCGCAGCACACTGTGCTAGCACAACTGTGCCACAATCGAACAAAGCAGTTATAAAAATGTCGATTACAAATAGAGTGCTAACACCCTTTTGTTTACAATATTCACAAATTGCATATTGTTAATTATTGCAAGTAAACCAAAGCAACACAAAAAACAACTTTACTAAGCGAAAACTTACAAAATATAAGTAATGCAGTGCACAGTAGCGATAACCATGAGTGTCATTGAAGAAGCTTAGCACAGCACTCTGCTATTCATCTCAACACTGCACACAAAAGTAACTTTACCTGCATAAGTTCGTCTAAGCTCTGCTCTTTGCGTGCTATTGTGCCACTATGTGAGCCATCGTAGTGTGCTCGCACACATGGCACAATACAGAGAGTCAGCACAGTGCCATAGCACAGCACTGAGTTACCCACCTCTAGAGAAAGTAGACAGCAAACTTGTCGGGCGGTATGATGGAATATACAGCTCAAGCTAGTTTAAATAGAGAATGGGAATCAACCCTGTGGAACCACAATGGGCCTTATTGGCCTAAGTGTGTCTTAATTGAGGCAGCCACTTTGACATAACCTAACCTAACCTATGGTGGAATATCATTTTCGGGTTTGTTTGGTTTTGGCAACATAATTATTTGTGCACATTTCCACTGAAAAGGGAAATGGTTTAGTCGTATTGAATTATACAAGGATGTTAAGAATATAACACATTTACGCGTTAAGGATTTTATAGTTTGGCCGTCGATCACATCATAAGCTGGAGATTTTTTTAGTATTAAAAATTTTTCAGTATATTTAACCTGCTTATTTCAACTTTTACTTTTAAAGGAGTTATATGTTTAATTGGCCAGTGCATTTGACACGGTACATCAAGAAACTTCAAGACTTCTTCAACGTCACTATTGCTATTTAGAGCAAAAGGCTGAAATGTTTGCTGCAGATGCTGCCCAACAAAGTAGGCATTGGCAGCGCTGCTAGCAGGCCTTCGTATGGATTTTAGACTACTGCCGCACTCATATACAATTACCCTTGCTTTTTTATATGAAATGGGAAAATTTGTCAGGCCTTCCGCTCTCCTTGCTCAAAAGAGACCTGCCAGAAGCGCTCTTTCGAGAATTCACGTTCGAAGGAAAAGCAATATAAATATCATCTACAAATAAAAAACGACTAACAATTTCAGATTTGAACCATGGTCCTCTCATGCGGTGGTCTGACATCTTGCCCACTCGTCTACCTTGGTTGTTAAGAATTAATTGCTTATTTTGTATGAATACAAACGAAAGTAAGCTTTCGGGAGCCCAGGTTCGAGACCCAACTCGGACAAAAAAAATTTTTTTTTAAATCTACATTTTTTGCAAACTGTTCTATGTATTTAAATTTTTTTTTTAATTTTTTTACAAATTTCTTAATACAAGAGTATAAGAAAAGACTTGGAGTTTTTCAATATAAATATTTTCATATAATATAATATGTAATATAAATGAGCCTGGGTTCGAGACCCAACTCGGACGAAAAAAAATTTTTTGTTTTTTTTAAATCTAAATTTTTTTACAAACTGTTCTGTGTTTTTAAAATTTTTTGGAATTTTTTTTTTTGTAATTTTTTTCATATAAAAAAATATGAAAAGAATCAGAAACTTCAAAAGGTAGGCAGGTTCCATGATCACATCAATGCAGTGATCATGGAAGGTGTATTGACGCCAATAATAGTAGTAATTTTTTGAGGAATGCAGCTAGATCTTCATTCCTTAGTTCAGATAATCGTATCTTAAGGTCCTTTGCTGCCTTGTTGTATATTCGCTTTTCTCTAGGACTGCGACTGTTGTGCCAAAATGATTGAAATATAATTATTTCTACCTCAATATTAGGTGAAGTATCCTTTATTTCTGGTAACTACTGAGCCACGCCTAGGCATCGAATTCACTTAGTTTTTTCAGCTGAACTTAGTAGCTGGAATTTTCTGCCATGTGTCCTTGATTAACCTCCAAGGAACATCTTTGTTGGTTGGATGTTTGTTTCTAAGAGCCACTTTCACCTCTTGCCATAAATTTTCGATAGGATTAAGGTCTGGTGACTGTGGCGGCCAGCTTAAAACTTCGAGGTTTTTTGTCTGAACCATTCTTTTGCCCGCTTCGATGTATGTTTCGGGTCATTATTCTGCTGAAACACCCATCGAAGCGGCATAGTAAACTCTGCTTACGGCAACATGGTTTCATTCAAAATCCTAGTGTATTGTAAAGCATCCATCTTTCCATCTATGCGAAATAAGGGACCTGTGCCATCATATTAGAAACACCCCTAAAGCATTATACTTCCACCGCTATATTTAACTGTTTTCATAGTGTGTTGAGGGAAGAATTCGATATTGGGAGATCTTCTCACAAAAAAGCTGCCTCGGTCTGAGTTAAATAAATTAACTTTGGTTTCATCTGACCAAATAAAATTTCGCCATTTGCTCGTTGGCCAATCAGCATAATCTTTTGCGAATTTCAATCGCATGCGGACATTATTTTTGGTCAGGACTGGTACCTTCCGAGCAGCTTTAGCCTTCAATCCATTTTTAATTAAAAGTTTTCGAATCGTTGAAGTCCCGTCCAAAGAATATTTTTTTTTGAGAGCGGAAGAGGTCACAAACAGATCTTTTTTTACGTAACGTAGGATTCGTCTTTGCCAACTGGTACTTATTTTGGGTTGTTTCCATTCGGGTTTCTATTTTTGGTGTAAACTTTAATGCGTTCTCAACCATTTTCTTTGGCTTTTACGTTGTTTACGCAAATTTTTAATAATTTGTCGGTTTTCAGGACTGCAGTGCTTGGCACTTACCATTTTTGACCTAATTGTTTCAAATACTAAAATTTATTTTAAAACTAGTATAAAATCCTGTCCTACGACAGGTCCTCCGCACACTTCCTTTTTGGAGCCATTTGCCGAAAGCACTTTCTTCCCTTTTTATAGCTTGATTTGCAAAACACAAATATGTTTTTGCAATGTACCACTTGAAATAACACTTAACGTATTGAAGCAGTGTTGAAAAATTAGTTCAAGTGTAAAAATGCAAAAAGTCGAGTTTGGTAACAATCATATTCATACACAACTTCACAAACTGGCCTTGCAACCATCATATACGTAGCAACGGAGGTGTCCTTTCACGGCTGATACAATTATATTTCTTGGTACAATCGACTCAAGTCGAATCAAAATAATTTCATTAAATTCGTCATAACTTTAAGAGGTAGTTGGATCAAAAACGTACTATTGTAAAAATCCAATATTGTTACTTATAAGTATCAAATATATTTTTTGTGCATACTTTCAGGCTGAACATGTTTGAGAAAAGTTTGAGAGATATTGAGCACGGAGCAGCGTGCTTGCCTATTATATATTAAGTACTATATTCTGTATAACGAAAATGCACACCAACGACAAGCAAGACACGAGAAGCAATAGAATTTCGTATAGAAAAAAATATTGCTTCTCGTGTCTTGCTTGTCGTTGGTGTGCTGCTTCGTGATACAAATTAATGCAGTAAGATTATAAAACTGAGAACTCTTACTAACGTTCTGTAGTAAAATTTTATTAAAAAAGATCTTTTGAAATTAAAAATTTTTTAATTATATTGATAGGCTCTATTTTAACGCACACTTTTAATGCAACAATTCACAGTTTCACAGATTTGCGAAAAATAAACGCGCAATTTTAATTAAGTAGTATCATCAGCAATGCGCTGCTCTATTTTATCGCACATCACTGTATGTATCTATTTATTTTCTAAATAATTTTTTTATAATGATAAACACATCATTAATCTAACGTAAAAATATGCCATTGAATTTTCTTGAATATTTATTGTAAAATATTTTAATGACAACTCTATTAACTTTTTGTCATTATTGAAGCTTCAAATCCTTTGTGTTGATTGAGCTTGTTGCTGCTTTTGCTGTTGTCATTCTTATTAGCATTGTTGTCTTGGATAAGTTAAGTTTTTCTACTCCATCATCGTGCTTGGTTCTTGCCGCTGCTAAACAAAAAATTTAACGTTGTCACAAACCGATGAAATAAAAACATCGTATAAATAAGAATATCTTACATAAAGTAGGCTTCACAACTCTTAAAACAAGTGACCGTATTTTGGTAAAATATTTCTGATGATTATATCATATAATCTCCTTTTATTTTAAATCGAATTTTTGTTAATTTAGTTTTAAATATTGTCACTTTTTATTTTGATATGTGAGGCCAACTTGGAATAACCCATGTTAGAAAACTTTCATCAACTCATTCTTTAAATATTTTTTGAACGCCAGTTTCTAGAGCTCAAACGTCTTATGAGAAAGATTACAGTACTCTAGCTGCAACAAAATGGGTTTCATCTGCACTAAAAGTCATGCATAGATTTCATTACAGCAACTTTCATCCAATAAAATTTTTCATTTTTCACATACTTCGAGATCCTTATTTTATTTTTTTCTTAGCTTAAGCTATAGTATAAATTTATAAAGAAAAATAAATAAATCTGAAGTTTATTTACGTATGTATAAGTTTAAAAAATTAGTTAAGGTGAAATCTAAAGGTGAAGGTTAAAACCTGTTTTCTAATTTATGTTGCCAATTGGCATGGTAGTAGATGTAAACATTTGGTACTTAGTCTGTACAGCTTAAAAAATGTTATAATATCTGGTAGTTTGGTATATTTGTTGTAACGTATATTCAACCTTTTTTAAGTTATTCAAAGTTGTTTGGAGTTGATTACATCTTACTAACTACTTATAATATTGTTAAAAGGTTGTGAGGTTTAGTTAACCGCCTCATTTTTTCTTTTACCATTCATGCAGTCGATTGTAATATATATGAGAAGCATATTCTTTCTTAGCTTTATGAAAGCTTCATACTTCTTTTAATTCTTTTTTTAGTTTCAAAAACCCCCTGTTTTGCAAAAATGTCATTATGTTTGTGTATATGTTATGGAATCCTACATACAAATATACAAACAGCACCAGCTGTTCCAAAAAAAGGTCGAATATTTAATTTCCAAATTGCAAAACTTTCAAAAGTTTTCTGTCTTTAACCCATCTTAGGCCGGTACACGACTACGTTTTCCAAATTTGAAGAAATAGGTTTCGTCGTTGTATTTTTGCTACAGGGTTGTATTTTAAACACTGTGCATTTTCTTTTTGTAGTTTAAAAAAACTTACTAAAAATATCAAATTTACCAAAAAAACCCAATACCAGGGAAAATACTCCACATCGTGAATGCCCCTAATATTTTTGTTATTGCACTAAATAAAGAACATGTCGGTATTTTCACATTGTTACTTCCACCGTGTGTTAAAAAGTCTGTTTTCGAGATATCAACTCAATATTTTGAGGAGACATAAAGGAGAAACTGTTCTTTCTATAGAGCAACTTTATGCAAAAAAGGCACATTTCTTCTTGTGCCCTTAGTGCATCTACCTCCTCAATTGATCAAAAAGTTTGCAACTTTTATTTAATTTTCTTGAAGATGTAAGAAAGATGGTTAAGAAAAAACAATAAAACTAATTTTTATTTTCATGCTGGATGCCACAGTCTTTCTTATGACTGCAGTTTAGTGTTTTTTTAAAGAATGCATAGAAATAATTAATTTATTGAATACATTATGATTGTAACATAAACCAGTTAATTTAATTGTAATTGCATTATTTTACTATAATAATTTTTTACAATATTCCTCTAACCATTTTGGATGAAGTGCATTATTGCTCTTCTTGCACTGGTATACTGTTGCCAAATAGCATTTACCACATCTTCTCCGATGATTTTGTGGTCTCCAAGTCACATGTTTTCGAACAGCTTGACGTGGCAATGCTTCGTTCGACGTGGCAGGGTCTTCCTGCTTCTTCAATATCAGTCTCCGATTCCGTATCTTGAATTGGACGATTGGCCAGCGTGTCGTTTTCGACGCAGCAATTTTTAGCAGAACAATTTAAAGGGGTAGGATCTTTTTTGCGACATGGTGGCATTTTCTTTTTTTTTATTTTATCTTTCGACACTACGATCCAATACATAAAGAAATATAATTATTATTTTAATTATGTCCCTGCAAACATTTGGAAGAACATTGGAAGAGAAGTTGATTTGGCGAAGCACTTGCGATTCGCCCAAGGGTTCTTTGGAAGATGGGTCGCTTTTCTTCAAAATCTTCCTTCGCTCATTCCGTCGATCGTTAAAAGATGGATTGCTTTTCGATCACCCAAGTGATGAATGCGCGATTCAAGAAAAATCTTTAAAATCTTCCTTCGCTCATTCCGGCGATCGTTGGAAGATAGCTTATTTAAAAATTTTAAAGATCGATAGTTGGAATATGAAGCAGGCTATTCTATATACCTCTCCGCTAAAAATAATCATCGAAAAATTTAAAAAAATTTTTTTATATTGAATTGCGGCATGGAAACTGAAAATATTCATATCAGCATGATTCGCAGTGATAGATTTGTTTTCTACCCGATTTGAAAAACAATGTCCCCTATAAAACAAATTATAACATTCAACAAAGACGCTTCGCAACAAATCGCTGAGGAACCCTAAAAGCGATTCGTGTGCCACTCTTTTCGGCGAATCGCTTAAGACTCCTTTTGCCGACTCGTGTGCGACTCTTCCCGAGAATTGCTAAGGACTTCTTTTGGCGATTCGTTTGAGACTCTTTCCAGCGAATTGCTTTCGAGCTCTTTAGGCGCTCCTTCGCGAATCTTCCAGGCGAATAGCTTAAGACCCCTCTCGGCGATTCGTTAGCGACTCTTTCTAGCAAATCGCTTACGAACCCTTTAGGCGATTCGTTTGCAAATCTTCCCGGCGAATCGCTTTTATGGCCTTAGCTGCTTACAGTCGTCGAGACCCGGATGACTCCCGAATGCGCTCGCCGGCAATTGTCTCATCTTCCAAGCGATTCGCTGGCGACTCTAAGGCGAATGAAAGTGTGTGCAGTCCTCCATTTTAAAAATGGTTTGTACTTAAGAATTTTGTTTCTTCTTATAGCACTGTAGGGACGTCAAAAAGACACACAAAAACGCCAAGACATGTGGACTTAATTTTCGGTCGTATAATTTAGTGGCATACCCAGTTTTTCCCAACCAAGTCAAAATCTTAAGATATTCGCAATTGAAATTCAGTCACTTTTAAATACATTTTTAGCTATATTTTTCTTATTTTTTGAGACCAAACTTTGTTAGCACCTCTGGTTTTGCTTGAACTTTCCGAGTTGAATCTTCTTATTAAATAAAAACACTAATTTGATTGAAAAAGTTTTTTTTAAAGTTTTTACAAAATATTCAAATTTGGTAGTAGAAATTTTGGTATGAAAAAAAAAGTTAATTGCTTAACACCTGAAAAATCATAGATTCAACAAGGCTTACTCGATTTTTAAGTTTGAGAAAACAATAAAAATTAATTCTTAAAAATTTTGTGTTTTCACTTTTTGAATTTGAAGGTCAAATGTCAGAAATTTGAATTTCTCCATATTTTTACCTGATTTAAAAAAACTCTTCGTTAATAAAATTAGACACGATCTATGGTTCAGTCGTACATCTTTTGAACCTGCCCATCTTTTCATCGTTACCATTTAAAATGTAACTCCAAAAAATTCTGTATCTGAAGAAGAAACCATTGGCAAGGTTTCTTTTAACGCTTTTTCTATAAATTTATTTTATTACCACAATTGTACACCACCACTTCATCCAAACTTTACCCATCTGCATGACCCCATTTTGCATGTTCATACAAAAAAACCAAAACCAAAATCCTCATCAATGCTTGTGTTTGGCTTGTGTAAAATGCCTGAATAGCTTGCCACCTAACCATAATATCGCTTTATACACATTACATAAAAAACTTTGTGCTTTTGATATCTCTAACTAATTCCGACATCTTTGCTCTGTTTATTATTTGGTGTTAACAATAGGTCAAAGCTACTCGTACGATGTGACACGTCCTGAAAATCAGGTATTCTCTACGGGCGAGAGCACCTCGCAAGACGATGATTCCTACTTGGGCTACTCTATGGCAACGGGAGACTTTAATGGTGATCGTTTGGATGATATTGCCATTGGTATGCCTCGTGGTGCTGGTTTATTGGGAAAAATAGTCGTGAACGGCTGGAATATGGCAAATATTTTCAATATTACTGGACGTCAGATAGGCGAATACTTTGGCTATGCCTTGGCCACCTCAGATGTTGATGGCGATGGGTTAGATGATTTAATTATAGGTGCTCCTATGTTTAGTGAACCGGGCAATGCGGAGGGAAAATACGATGTGGGTCGCGTTTATATACTTCTGCAGAAGAGCACAAATGAGGTAGGTTTTTTGGCGTGATTTTTTACTCTTCCCATTTCCCCAAACTTTGTTTTTGTTTTTGTTATTCAGGCTCATCGTTGGACCACTGAACACATTCGTGATGGCTTTAATACCAAAGGTCGTTTTGGCTTGTCACTTGCCTCACTGGGTGACATTAATCGCGATGGCTATGGTGATTTTGCTGTCGGTGCACCTTACGATGGTCCCGAAGGCCGCGGTGCGGTCTATATATTCCATGGTTCAGCAAATGGTCCGCTGCAGAAACCTTCACAAATCATCCGTTCTGAAGATTTAGTAGAAGGTGCCCCCTACCCACGTACATTTGGTTTTTCGCTGTCCGGTGGTCTCGATATGGACGGCAACACTTATCCCGATCTTGCTGTTGGTGCTTATGCCTCCGATCAGGTGTTTATCTTCAAGTCCCGACCCGTTGCCGCAGTCAGTGCCATGACAACATTCGTTAATCCTTCAAAATTAATAAATCTGGAGGAGAAAAACTGTCAAACAGTGCGCGATGGTAAGCGTGTGGCTTGTACCGACATCACAACTTGCTGGAGCTACACGGGCGAGTATCTGCCTAGAAGTTTGGAGTTCGATGTATCGTGGGTGCTCGACGCAAAAAAGCCCAAGAATCCACGCATGTTCTTTATACTCGATGAGGGCAAAAATATACGCAATCAATCGATCAGTCTTGAATATGGCAAGACTTATTGTCGTAATGAGTCCGTGTATCTGTTGGATCAGCTACAGGATAAACTGACTCCATTGGAAGTGGAGATGCGTTACAATCTACGTAGCAGTCGCCGTCTAGCGCCAGTGGTACGACGCAGGCGTGAGGCATTAGACCCAGTTATCGATCAAAATCGCGAAATAATTCAACGTGATGCCATCAATATACAAAAGAACTGTGGGCTAGACAACATTTGCGAACCCGATCTGCGCTTGGAGATTCAGTGCGTAGGCCGCTTTTTAATAAATTTTATTCACTACTTAATCTCGATTTTTTTTTTCCCTATCCTTCCAGAACTGTAGACAAGTATCTTTTGGGCTCTCGCGCTCCTCTCACAATTGAGGTTCTGATTTCCAATTTCAATGAGGATGCTTTTGAGGCAGCTTTCTACATGGTAATGCCTAAGGATTTAGACTTTAAGAAAATACAGCAGATTGGCGATAAGGGTGACACGCCTATAACGTGTAGTGCGCCCTCAGAAGCCAACAATAATACACTGAAGTGTGACATAGGCAATCCGCTGCAAGGTGGCAAAGTGGTAAGTGGTAGATTCTATCAATGAGGTGAATTAAGTATGATTTCAACTTAAACTTGTTGCTTCCTCAGGCAAAGTTTAATGTCGTCATGATACCATCACACAAAGTGGGCATGGCTCCTAGCTATGATTTTTTCATGGAAGCCAACTCTACAAATTTGGAAAAGACCGGTTCACATTTTGACAACATCATACGAAAGAGTATTGGCATTTGGGTAGAAACGGACTTGTCCATTGAAGGGTAGGTGTTGACTGTTGTTATGAAGAGATAACAATTAGTAAGTTTTATGTTTCTTTTCCAGCACCTCACTGCCCGACTTCCAATTCTACAAAGCCTCTGACTTCAAGTCCGTTGAAAATGCCACAAAAGAAGAGGATCTTGGTCCCCAGGTCGTACATATCTACAATATACGTAATAATGGCCCGTCTGCCATTGAGGAAGCCGTTGTTCTTATACACTATCCCTATCAGACCGCTGGCGGCGATCTGCTGATGTATCTTACCAATCAGCCCGAGACTGATGGTCACATACGCTGTGATCCACATGTCACCGTCAACTCCCACAACCTTCAGCTGGATAGAGCTCTGCGCGACAAATCGTACCTGGAGCAAATCGGTGCCGTTGTGCGTACGGGAGGTGCTTCATCTGCATCCGGCTACACAGGCGTGCATATCGAACAGTCGCATGGAAGCTTTAGCGGTGGCAGTTCTGGAGGCAGTCAAGCTGTGGCTATTGGACGCGGCACAAAGGTGCTCAGTGTGGAGGAGAAAAAACGTCTAGAAAAGGAAGACGAACAGGCTGTTTCGGGTGATGCTTCCTTTGTACATTCGCAACGTGCTAATGCTGCCGCAGCAGCCCAAGCCAACACCTACACATCTGGTGGGGGTGGGGCGAGTGGTGGATCTGGTGGTGGTGGTGGTAACTGGGCTTGGTCCTCTTCCTGGAACTCAAGCTCAGATGGACGTGGACCTTCGGTGATTGTGAGCACCAAAAACAGTTCTGTTTACTATGATGCCAGTGGACAGCCCCATGTAGTGGAGACGAGCACGCAATATGTACATAGCTTGGATCGTCCATCCAGCTACTATTCACAACAGCAATCGGCAAACTACCAGAATGCAGCGCAAAGTGGTGGTGGTCAGCAAGGTGGTGGTCAGCAAGGTGGTGCTCAGCTAAATGGTGCTAACTTCAACCAGGCGGCAGCGCAACAACAGCGTCAACAGCAGCAGCTTCATTCCCCAGACGGTCATAGTGCACGTGGACACATTCAAATGGCCAATCCAGGTGGTTCCTCCACCTATCAACAAAATTATGCCAGCTATGGAATTCCTGGTGGCTCCTCAGGTGGTGCCTATAGACCACATTTGCAACACAACAACAATAACATCAATACGAACAGCAATGTTAAGCCAATTGTCGTGAGTGGTGGCTCAGGTGCGTCTTTAAATGAATTGGGTGGAGCGGTAGACTTTGGTAAGGTTGCACAAGGTGGCCGCGGTTTTCAGGCGGGCACACTAGATCTGGGCACACTAAATCGCGGCAATGTCGACAATGAACTCCGTAATCGTGGAAGCGGAGGTGGAATGGCTGGAACACAAACTTATCAGCAATCCTACTCGAGTGGCCCACAAGGCGTTGCAGGTGGCGCTGGTGGCGCATCAGGATCGCACAGCTATCAGCAATCTTACTCGAGTGGTCCACAAGGAGTTGTAGGTGGCACTGGTGGCCCAGCAGGTGGTTCGCACAGCTATCAGCAGTCCTACTCGAGTGGCCCACAAGTAGTTGGAGGTGGTGTCGGTGGCGGCAATACAGCGGGCTCGCACAGCTATCAACAGTCCTACTCGAGTGGTCCCCAAGTAGGTGGTGGCAGTTTTCACACTTCCAGTTACAGCAGTGGTGGGGGAGTAGGTGGTGGCAAGCCTTACTATGGCATGGAGAATGAAGACTACTACGATGAGGACGGCCAACAACAGCAGGCACCACAACAGCAATGGTCCCACAGCTCTTCATCCTCGAATCGTCGCATGCGACGTGAACCAGCGAGCACAGAATCGCCAGTGCCTTCACTAAGTTCACCCTGCAAAGCAGCCAAATGCGAGACTCTACGATGTGTCGCCACGAATCTCGGTAAGGATGATAGTGTCTGGGTGGCGATACGCACACGCATGGTAGCCAAGACAATGGAGAGGTTGGCCTCTAATGTTCCGCTTAATGTGTCCACCATGGCGGTGTCATATGTGACGCGTCTGCCATATATTGGTGAGCCCAAGGATGAAATTATCAAGTCGCATGAGATCTTCTATAGAGCAGAACCTGAGCCAATACCAGTGCCTGATGTAGTGCCACTGTGGGTGGTTGTGCTGGCGGCATGTGCAGGTGCTTTGATACTGCTATTGCTAGTGTTCCTGCTATACAAGGTAAGATAAATTTTTAACAATTATTTTATGAACTTCAAGCTAGCTCCGCCATTTCTGATTCAAAATTAAAAGAAAACTCGTAAGAAATTTTCTTCAACGGGACTGAATTTAAATTAACCCCACAACCGTTTATATTCGAAGTTTTGAAGGTTTCATGTTGTTGTTGACGACACTTGGCAGGGAAATAGATGATAAGGGAATAGTTCAATCTCAGATAGCATTTCAAGTATCAAAGTTTATGTGCTTAGAATAGGTCTGTTTCCGTACTAACTTCAAGTAAAGTTCGAGTAATAGAGAGTAACTTGACTATGTGTCAGAATGAGAATATATATCAAAAAGTTCAGAAACGACTTCAAGCAAATTTCAAGCACAACTAGTGCTTCAAAGTTTAAGTAATTGTAATGGAATAAAGAGTGGTATTTAGCTTGTTCTTCTTCCCTCTCGAGCTTGAAAAATGTGCAAAGAAACGCTTTCAAGTAAAATCAAGTTACTTAAAACGAGTACGGAAACAGACCTTATATCATTTTAATAAATATACTCTTGTGGAATTAAATTCACACTATTCCAGTCACTTTGTATGGAAAGTAGATGGAGTTTTCATTTGATTATGTCAAATTTCAAATTCAGGGTGCAAATGAAAAATCAAAGCTTATGTGCTAAATATTAAGTCATTTAAATTGATTTTTATATCCTTCGTTAACTGCAAAAGGCTGGAATTGTGTCAAAAGACAGACTTGTCTAAATTGACCCTATATACTTTTTTATTCCTGTCACCTTTGTATGGGCAATTCCGCCAAAAATACCCAGTTACGTGTCCTCACAGTTTTGAATGATAAATAAACAATTTTCGTTACTTTAAAATACTTCAGCTTTTAAAAAAGTTTTTTTCTTGAAATTTATGTAATAACAGATCATTAAAATATTCATTTTACAAATGGAAATGTAGAACTATGCATTCCCAAAGTAGAACTTAAATTTCATTCCTGTAACCTGTCCTCGATCGAAATGATAACAATTTAATGAGTGTAGCTTCCGCAATTTTTATTTCTACATGTTCTAGATGACAAAGTCAAAATATTACGTATACCGTGTGCATTTTCTGCCATTATTAATAACTATAATAAAATTTTAAACATATGTTTTATCTACAAACATTTTTTTCCCTCGATTTTACCACTTTTTGAATTTCTCGCCTTTTTGTAAGCAAAACTAAGATACAAGTATCGTTGAAGCGTCCTACACTACTTATATTCACTACACTACTATATTCAAGTTTCGACAATGCACTAGTGGTTTTGAGTGCGAAGTTCAAGTGTAATACTAAACTTATTTGTTATATTATTAATATTTAAACCAAAAAAGCTGGCATTTCTGTAACAAACCGAGTATTCAGTATTAAAGTATCTAACAAATAAATGATAAATACATGCAGAAAAGTGTTTTAGTTTTCTCCAATGCCTGCGATCACCAAATAAAGACGATTTTGTCATTCCTGTAACAACTCAAAAACACACAAATGCATACAAATTAATCTCATGACGTCATACCGTGTGGCCTCAAGTGATTTTAACTTACTTTGGGGCCAAATAGTATGAATAAACCATAATTCTAGCTTAGTTTTGTATATCCTTTTTACAATTGAAAAAAGGCACTTTTGGCGGAATGGTCCATATACCTACCTATCATCCTAATGGGCGTCACAAACGAATTTACAAAGTTGTGTACCCCCGAGCGTGGGAATAAAAATGAAAACGGGTATTCTCTATGTCTAGCATAGTTGCATAAGAGCACTGATTGTAATAATCCTATACTAAAATGTGCAATTGTTCGAGAGTGCTCTATTGTACAAGTGTAGCATAGTAAAATCAACAGTTCGAAGGGCAGTGTTTGAAGCAAGGCTCATTTATAAAGTTGTGGCACTTGAGAGCGAGCTCGATCGAACTGTCAGAATAGATGAAAAGAAATCAAGAAAATGAATACATAGAACAAAGAAAAGCACAGTGACAGTTCAAGCAAAGGCGGAAAAAGAGTGCATTTCTCTCAAGTACCACAACCTTATAAATGAACCTTGGTTTGAAGGGTTACTTCAAAATATTGTTCGTCGTGCAAGATCTCTAGAATTAGCTGCATTTCACGCTATAATCCACTTTCTGTTTGGCTGCTCTCTCATTCCCTTCTCTCTCTTTTTTACAGACACAGGGTTGTATTTCACTTCACTTTATTGGTTCGCCGTATACATGGTTGTCAGTGTCAAGTCTCATTTATAAGGTTGTGGCACTTGAGAGAAATTCACTCTTTTTTCCGCCTTTGCTTGAACTGTTATTGTTCGTTTCTTTGTTCTATGCATTAATTTTCTTGATTTCTTTTCATCCATGCTGACAGTTCGACCGAGCTCGCTCTCAAGCGCCACAACCTTATAAATAGGCCTTGGTCAGTGTAGCTTACATTTGAAATATTTTACTTGTATTTTACTGTTGCAGCAGTTTACGGATTGCATATTTGCTATGTATCCAATTCGCTCACGTGGTATAATAGAAATAATATGTACTTTAAAATATGAAGCAAGCTCTGAAATAACTTTTTTAAATATTTAAACGTTGTGTTTGATTGGTGCTACAATGTGCTGTAAATAAAGTAAAGAAAATCAATGTGATATATCTTAAAATAAAATTAAAGTCACTAAAAGATCTCTATAGTTGAAATTTTCAACAAAAAGTTGGGAAGCTGGACAACATATAGTTTCAATCCAGTTTTGGAAGTTGTTAGTCTTTCACTTTTAAATTAATAAAATCATTTAAACACTAGATCTTAAAAAATATGTGTACTTGGATTAAATATTTATTTTAATGCAAAAAAAAACTTAGTTCTAATTGAACTGAAAGGTATACTTTTCCATAATAATTCATTATTAATACCATAATTTGCCATGTTACCACACAACTTACTTTTTGAGCCAGAAATAAGAAGGACTGACATTTTAAATACATACTTTTCTAAGCATTTAAAATTCTTAAACTTGCCAAATTTCTTAATCTACTTACGGTGCTTTATAGCACAAATACAAATTTTATATATCTAGAAAAATCAATGAATTTACTTAAAATAGTTAGCTTAACATTAAAAAGAAACCAACTTATAAAAATCCGCAACATTAGAAAATTGTTTACTGTAGCACATATTTTTTTTTAATAAAGGAAATAAGGCGGAGCGAGACAATACAGTTCTTTCTTGATATTTTTTCTAAACAATTTTGTTTTTAGTGTGGTTTCTTCAATCGCCATCGTCCTGCAGATCATTCGCAGGAGCGTCAACCTTTGCGTAACGGTTATCACGGTGATGAACATCTGTAAATCAGCTGTTGAACAGCTGATTCAAGTGCTGCCAAATAAAAGAAAACATAACAACTTTGGACTCTACAAAACAATTGGAACAAATTGTAAAACAAAGTGGGACAAAAACTAACAATCTCAAACCATAAAAAAAGCTCCAAAAGAGAAGCATTTTTTTGCGAGCTTGTCAACATGTGTCTTTAATTTGCAAAAAAGTGTTTTTAAACAACACATTTTTTGTCAAAAAAGAAAGTAGCACAAACATTTTTGTAAAATTTAAGTTTTCATAAATGATTTGAATACGATTTTTTTTTCATATTAACTCCTAGTCACGAAAATTTTTGTATTTTATACATTATTAAAAGGAACGAAACAAATTTTTAAAATTGCAATTGTAAAAAAATGTTTGCTTCTATAAATGATTTTATGCTTAACATTTAGAGAACGCAAAATTATTTAATTTTTCTTAAATCAAAACTGAAACGAAAAAAAAAATAATTTTAAAACGACAAAAGTGCTATATTAACTACTAATAAAATTTTATGCTTAAATTTATATTAACATTTATAAAATTGTGTGCTTGAGCGAGTGTGTGTGTATGTTAATAAAAATTCTTTTGTTTTGTGGTATGAAAAATTTGAGTGTTAAATTTATACAAATGTTAATTTTTTTTTTAAATCTCTCCATATAATATTAACTCTAATACTAAGCTTACATTTTTTTAATTTATATTTCTGTTTAAAGTAAGAGTAAACGTTGAAAGAAGCAGCACAATTAAAAGAAAAATTGTAAATACTAAAAAATAAATAAAACACTAACTATAACTTTGTAAATGAATAACCTTGAATCGTAGTATTGTTTTTTTTTTTTCTTTCATTAACATGCACTGCCTTGCAATTTTGTGCCTTAAAATAAGCGGGTGAATAACACCTTTTCTGCTAAGTGCGAAACTTAAAAGATGTGTAAATTTGTTTTAATTTTTTTTTAATTTTTTTGTTTTGCCTGTTATAATATTTAATAATGTTTATCCTTTTGGTTATTATTTGCTTTCAATATGATTTTGTTTTAATTTATTGTACGAGTACTTATAAAACAGAGAGATTATCAGCGATTAACAAATAATGTAAATTATTTTATTTTTAATTAATACAATATGTATTTGTAAAACATATGGAGAAAGAAATAAAAAAAAAATTTTAAACAAAAATTGCATTTACAGAGTTTTATTTATTTGAGCAGTCAGATATGGTTAAAGTTATAATGAAAATAGTTTCTGTTCAAGCGTAAGAAGCACAAAATCTTTTGTATTTCTTAAAGCTTGCAATTTATGTACAAAATGGCGCTCAACGAGGCCATCTCAAAAAATAGGGTTTTGGCGGTGTTGTAGATTTTTACTCTTCTATTTATCTTGAAAATAAAAGCCTAGTATATTATTAATAACTTTGAATGCAGTTATAGCCGGAGTTAAAAATATATAGAAAATTGACAGAATGACGTACTTTTTATTTAAAAAACAGGTTTTCTCCGGATATTTAGTGTAAAATGTACGCAATTTTTAAAATAATACTTTGTCTCTAGTCCCAGCGAAAGCCACTGATGTTGTAAATAACATATTAATATTTCAGAAGATTTGGCTAAATAGTTTTTTCTACATCATATTGCCGAAAAAAATAGTTTTGAAACAATTGAGTGTAGACGAAATATACTGTGGCTCGATACCTGCTAAAATGACTATAAAAGTGAAAATAACTTCAGTTTCCTTACAAAATTTAACAGTATATTCTTAACTACACTAAAAATCGATTTTAAAAAATTTTTAGACCATCCCTTAGGCAGGCCCTTAAGGAGTAAACTCCAGTCACGAGTCGGTCAACGTTGCTCTCGAAATCGAAAACGGGTTTCTACTTCATGAGGAACTTCTTCCGCTGTTCCTTTGGTATCTCTCATAATAGAAGCATTTCATAGAGACAGACTGCCGAAACTGTCAAAACGAAGTTGACAGCTTGTAGAAAAGAGAAACCTATGAGAAAACGAGAATTGGCCGCATTCAGCAAAGTCAACTGTTGTGAACTGTTATGGTAGCGATACCGTAGAAAAATTGACAATTATATAATTTAATTATTATAATAATTTCATTATGTAAATAATTTAATTGAAAAGGTTTTTCACTCAAATTTGCAGCGTTCTTTCAGTGTTTCAGCGAATTTTAGCACAACAGCCAGTTACCAACTGTTGACTCCACTGAATGCGGCCATTGATTTCCTTTTGTTCTCATTCGCAAAAAGCTGACTTTGACAATTTTGGATATGAGAAAGAGCACGCAATCTGAAATGCATCTACCTTCTCTAGTTCTGCCATGGTATCTCCTACTGTGGTTAAAGCTAAGAGCTCCAACCATAGCAGAATTATCCAGGTAGCATTGAAAACAACTTATTTTCTATTCCAAATGAAAACACAGCTTGTCAAAAACAGCTATTATTAAAACAAAGCAAAAATTAAAGCAAGTGTCGAAAACTAACATTATAAAGCAAGTAAAGTGCTGCCCGCTTAAGCTAAGCCACTCAAACTCGCCGTAAAATAAGATAAAATTTAATAAATATATCATGGCACAAAACATATTCTTTCCATTTCAAAAAGACACCACTTTCAATGAATATTTATTTTATTTCGGCCATATGCAGATTCAGCTGCAGAGGTTGTTCTTTTTTTTACTTCAACATTTTTAACATTGGTTATGATTTCACTTATTGACAATGGCCAATTGAAACCACTCTCTTGCTGAGTATATTTTTTGACAGTACATTTTTTAAACAACAACTGTCAATGCTACCTGGATAATTCTGCCATGGCTCGAACAGAACCAAAACGGTTGACCGTTGGCGGTCCTCTCCCAGCGAAATACGCTGAGAACCCGTCCAGAATTGGAGCGATGGCGGTTGTCGAATCACGGTTGCATTTCATTTTGGGAATCATACAAATTATTCTATACTAGCTGAAACCCGGCGCGTTGCTGCCACTCTCCCTATTCAAACGCCCATAAAATGTTATCAGTTAAACAGCATGTCTAAATTGAGGTCAAATACTGAATTCTGAGACTGTGCGACCTATATCCACAAAGCTATTCGATATAACAAATTTGGGTTGTATAGGAAGTGCCACTCTCTCTTCATCACCGCTAATAGAATGTAATCAATTAAACTGGATGTCTACATGGAGGTCGAATACCGAATTCCAAAACTGTGCGACATATAACTCCAAAACTATTCGATAGCACAAATTTTGATTGTATGGGAGGTGCCACTCTCCTTTTCCCTACGCCCATAAAATTTTAGCAATGAAACTGCATGAGTACATTGAGGTCGAATACTGAATTTTGAGGCTGAGTTACCTATAACTCCAAATCTATTCGATATCGCAAATTTGGGTTAAATTGGAGGTGTCACGCCCCCCGACAAACTCTAAAAAATTTTATCAGTAAATCTGCAAGCGTAAATTTTGGTCGAATACTGAGTTCCGACGCTGTGCGACCTTGAACTACAAAGCTATTCGATATCACAAATTTTCGTTGTATGGGAGGTGCCACTCCTTCTTGATCAACGCTCATAAAATGTAATCAATGAAACTGCATGTGTACATTGAGGTCCAATACTGAATTCCAAAGCTGTGAGACCTATAACCCCAATGCTATTTGATATCTCTAATTTGGGTTAAATAGGAGGTTTCACGCCCCCTTGTCGTACGCCCATAAAATGTAATTAATGAAACTGCATGTATAAATTGGGGCCGAATACTGAATTCTGACGCTGATATTCAATATCGCAAATTTACGTTAAATGGGAGGTGCCACGCCCCTCTTACCAATGAACATAGATTGAATCAATGAAACTGCATGTGTATATTGAGGTCGAATACTGAATTTCGGCGTTGTACGACTTACAACTCTAAAACTATTTGATAGCACAAAGTTCGGTTGTATGGGAAGTGCCACTGCCCTTTGCCCTACGACGACAAAATGTAAGTATTGAAAATGTATGTATAAATTTAGGTCGAATACCGAATTCTTACGCTGTCAACCTATAACTTCAAAGCAATACGATATCGCAAATTTGGGTTGTAAGGGAGATGTCACGCCTCCCTGTCCAACGCCCATAAAATAAAACCATTGAAACTGCATGTGTAAATTGAGGTCAAAAACTGAATTCCAAAGATGAATTCCTATAACTTCAAAGCTATTCGATATCACAAATTTGGGTTGTATCGGAGGTGCCCCTCCCCCTTGTCCACTCCCATAAAATTTCATCACAGAAACGGTACGTCTAAATTGTGGTCGAATACCGAATTTCTAAGCTGTGCGACCCATAACTCTAACTAAAGCTATTCGATAACAACAATTTTTTATTTATATGTGGGAGGTAAAAGGGGGTGTGGCATTGCCCCTTAAACCATCTCGTACTCAAAGCAAAGCGTACTTACAAAATTTGAGCTCAATCGGACCAATGGTTTCGAAGTATTTTGATATTTTCTTTAAAGTAGGCGTAGATGAATTGTGACCACGCCCATTTTTTCAAAGTTAATTATAGTTATCATACGAACTTATTTACCAAATTTTAATTTCATACGACCAAAACCGTCTTAAATACAACATTTTTATTGATTTGTGGGCGACAAAAGGGGGTGTGGTACAAAACCTGCAAAGATACACACATGCAATTTCTTATGTGCACCCTCCACACAGACCCCAATCACCCCTGAAAATTTCATTGAAATCGGGCAAGCCGTCTAGGAGGAGTATGCGAACAGGAAGTTTTGCCACTTAATTTTATATATATAGATATCAAAACAGTGGGCGCAAAAGTGGGCGTGGTCAATTTTTCTTTCAGTAAACACTTAAATTGGATTACTACGAACATTTGAAAAAAAAATTATCCAAATCGGTCCAGCCGTTTTCCGATTTTAGATAAATTGAAAAAAGTGGGCGCAAAAGTGGGCGTGGTCAATTTTTCTTTCCGTAAAAACCTAAGTTGGACTATTACGAACATTTTAAAAAAAAATTATCCAAATCGGTTCAGCCGTTCTCAACTGATGCAATTACCAACGAACGACATTTGATTTTTATTTATATAGAAGATTTTGCTTTGAATTCACATGAATGCAACACAGAAACGAAAACAGAAAGTCTGATCATAGTAAAAACTAAGAAAATATCACTAACGCATAATATAACTAACCAAGTAGCCGCAAAACTTTAGCTGCGGTCAACGATTGCCAAACAAAAGAAAAAGTTTCTATTGAAAAAAAACTTATCGAACGCTCGCTCTATGTTTTCTTTTGTTTGGCGTTCGTTGACCGCAGCTCGTGAGAAAATAGCTTGTGTGCACGGCCACCTGATAAATAGTTGTATCATGACTAAACGTATATAATTTTTAGCAAAAATATGGCAACATTTAAGTCACTCAGAGAGAGAGAGAGAGAGAGAGATCCGCCAACTGTCAGAGAAAAATTAGAATAGATTCTATTCTGGCGATTTCCCGTCGCACATTTCTACGGCGGTTTCATATTTGGCGGCTGCATATATTTTCATGTATTTTTTAAATTAAATAAAAATGATAACGGGGTGCATAGTCTTTAGCTATTTTCAATGGCATACTCTCTAGCTATTTTCAATGGCATAGTCTTTAGCTATTTTACGAAAAAAAATACAAAAACCAGAATTCCGATCAAAAAGTTATAGCTATTGAAACTTGACTTTTTTTTCAAAAAACCTCAAAGTGCCTTTGTCTGGCATTTCAAACAAAAAAAAAATCATAAGAAATTAAAAAATTGAATTTTTGGTAAAAAAACTACAATAAATGTGAAGAGACAATCTTGATCACAAATTTATTTAGTTGGAACTGAGTTTTCACAGATTCGAGCGGGAGAGTGGCTGAATATATACACATAAATAGCAATTTGAAAATCAAAAGTTTTTATTGCTTTTATAAGTTGAAATGCGAGAGACGATATTGCGGTATTGTGAAATTCGGTTGCGATGTCTAAATCTGCAATAACAGCATCTGTAGCTCTTGATAAGTGTTTATGGAATTATGTGCACATGTGGATAGTAAAATAGTTGTGTGGTACATTTTTCATCAAAATAACGCTAGTTTTATGGTTTTAGTTAATTTATAATACATTTGACTTAAGAATATAAAAAATATATTCAGCCTAACCAGAAAAAATTTTTAATGTCGACTTTAAATTTAGTGTGAGCTTTTCTGACATTATTTCTACAGAATTTGTTGTCAAAAAGTTTGCACTAAAATTTAGAGTCGACATTAAAATGTTTTTTGGCTACACGGGGGTTACACGAGACAGTACTGTTAAGACAGTCGCAACACATTCACAAATTTTTATCCACACACACTCACTTTTGCAGCTGTCTGCTCTACTGTCTTAACTTTTTTGTAGACAGTTGGTGGGACAGTATCTAGGACAGTAGAATGATATTTAGCATATCAAATGAAGAAGATGATATAATTTAATAGAATTAATTGGAAATTTGCAATTCTTTGGCGTGTTCGTAGTTTTAACAAAAAATTTTTCATAACATATAAATTTTTTTACTATTTTCTCTACTGTCTTGCCAACTGTTTTACCAACTGCCTGAACTCTTATTCACAGATACAAAGTTTGACAACTAATACGTATTTTTTCACTGTCTTAACAGTACTGTCTCGTGTAACCCCCGTGTTAGACTGATAGTTTATTGTCAAAAAGAAGCTTAAGTATACAATTAACAACAAAAAATAACTTATAAGTCATTACTTCAAAGTACTTGTCAATTTTTAGTAGGACAGTAAAATAGATGTAAATAAAAATGTTTTAAATAATAAAAGAACTTCGCTTGAGAGGTGTATACTTTTTTATAGAAATTGTTATTAGTACTTAGTAGGCGGTATATCCACCATTATTTTTTACTACTGCCTCGATTCTCTTGGGCATGGAGGTAATCAGCTTGCGTCAAGTCTATTCTGGGATATTATACCAGCCTTTTTTAATATTTGTCCTGGCCTAAATATAGCTTTATTTTTGCAAGGTTGGTTAGAAATTTGTCGTTTAAGCTTACCCCAAAAGGTTCTCAATTGGGTTTAAGTTAGGGGATTGACTTGGCCACTCAACAACGTTTAAATTTTTTTCTGTGAACCATGCTCTTACGAAGTTGGATGAATGCTTCGGGTCACTATCCTGCTGAAATTTCCACAAAATAGGCATGTTCTATTCAGCGTAGGGTAGCATGACACTCTCAAATAAATCCTTGTAAGCGAATCTGTCCATGGTGCTTTCAGTTCGGTGTATTGGACCTACTCCCTGCCACGAGAAGCAGCCCCACACCGTTTTTTTTTTTTTTTTTTTTGTAAATCTAACATGGAATTCTTTGCCTTTGGGTCGTCGAGCATTCCTCTCAGCATCATTACCAAACAAATTTATTTTGGTTTCATCACTCCACAGAATATTTCGCCTCTTCTTTACGCCTTCAGGACCACTACAGGATTTATGTGCCAATCCAAATTTTTGCCTCTTCTTTAAATTTGCCGTTCTTATTAAACCAACTTTTTGAGTTATTCTTCCGGGTAGCTTTGCATTCACCAATCTGCGACGCACTGTTCGGGATGAGACAATATCACCTATTTCGGCAGCAATTGCCTTCGAAGATATGAAAGGATCACGTTTAGCCAAAGTTTCAATACGGTTGTCCTCAACTGAAGAGGTTTTCTTTGATGCTCCATGCCTCTCTACCATTTTTTAGGCTTTAGAGCATTTGTTACACAATTTTCAGATCTTCCTAGAGACGTGGAATTCGTAAGTGCATCTTTGTTTTCGAAGCTCCTGCACAAGTCTTCTCTCTTCTGCGTTGCAGTGATGACCACTGCAACTCCTTCGAAGCTTCTGCACAAGTCTTCTCTCTTCTGCGTTGCAGTGATGACCACGACCCACCTATTACGTTTTTTTTTATACACAAATTGTCTTGAACTAAAAGTATTTTATTTAAAATAACATCATATTTTTTTAAAGTGTAATTTTTAATATTTAATTACGTTCGAAAATCCTTTTTTGTAATATTAGGTCTGTTTCCGTACTCGACTCAAGTATCTTGAAGTTGCTTGAAAGCGTTATTTTACAAATTTTTGAAGCTCGAGAAAGAAGAATAAAATGCAAAACGTTACTCTCTATTCTATTACAATTACTTGAAGTTAGTACGGGAACAGACCTATTAAAGGCAATACACCAATTTTATTATCCACACAAAATTGCTTGCTAAACAGAGAAATTCTACTTATTTTTCGTCAGTTAGCATTTAAACTAATGAGAACTCTTATTTCCGCATGAAAGCAGTGCTGCCAGATGTAAAAGTAAGTAAATCTTCTTGTGGGCATTATTATATATAAATTTCATTGTTATATTGGGAATTGTTTTTTCGCACCTATTTTACTGTCTACATGTATTTATTTGTCTTGTATCTAGTTGGAAGACATTTTTTTTTCTTCAACAGGAAGTATTTCGTTTACCACATTGTGTCAGTATAAGGTGTCGTTTGGGAGTATTGAACAATTTGTCAATATTATTTTTAAGGTCCAAACAATCGTTTCGAATACAGCTTATATTGCATGAGTATGATATGGACAGGTTTACTAAACCTGGTTTAGTGAATGAAACGTGTAATGAACATACGTAGTAAGATCGCATTTTTCCGCTACATACGCTTGTGCTCTTTTTATTGCATCAGACATGGCAGCTGCCATTTCTGGTAAACCTGCCAGAAAAAAAATCACAATCTATCCCGAAGTCCTTATATATTCTATGATCTGAAAGCATAAGGCCTTTTACACATGGAGCAATTGAAAAGTAATGCAACTGCAACAAAAGTTGTTAACCAATGTATTTACACCGAAGCCTTCATATGAAGCAACATGTGTACAACAAGTTAGTAACACGTTCGCCAGTTGACCAGTTCAATGCAACACAGCTTGCTGCAATTTTAATCGGCGATTTTGTGTTGCATATTGTGTTTTGTTTGACATCACAAGTTACCGGTCATTGTGCACGCCACATTCATAGACATATATAACATTAGACAGATATATCTCTTAAAATATTTTTGCTCGCCAAAATCGCTCGAATGCATTTACCATGGCATTTTTCACTCAAAACTTCAATATGGCGTAATCTGCTGGGGAGGCACCCATGCTAATAAAATTAATCCACTACTTTTCGCTCAAAAACATGTTGTTCGAATTATATGTGACAAAAAACGACTAGATAGAAGCTTTCCTCTGTTTAAAAACCTGAATGTCTTACCACTCAAGCACCTATATTTCTATAGAGTGAATGCTAACATAATTTTTTTTTTTTTTTAATTGCTCTGGTTATCTGCTGAACAGATCCGCAAATGGTTATGATTTAAGAAGAAATAATCAAATTACTGTTAAAGTTCCTTCACACAAATTACAGCACTTTTTTTACTTCTACTTATGCACTTTTCATTAGATTACCAAATAATGTTCAGCGCATATCTAACAATATCTTGTTTTATAAAGAAGTGAAATCATGGCTTTTTAATTACGATTTCAATCTTATTGATACCCTTATTTCTGTCTCATTATAATAAACCCGCCAGAGGACCTTCGGGGAATCTGCCTGTCCCAAGCCAGGAATGGAAGGGTGAGGGTTGGTTATTGGATGGGCAGTTCATGGGGCACGGCCCATGAACTGATCTCATAATGAGTTCTTTCTGGAGGCACGGCTCCTGAATGTTCGTCTGATAACTGTAAAAGAAAAGGTTTACCTAGAGCCTTGGATGTTGCTGCCAAATTCTTGGAGAAAGCATTGTTTTGATATTAAGTTATCATAACACCGTAGTTGTAATATGCTTTCGATGGACGATCAATCCAACATAACTTGAAGAGCGGGGATAGTCATCCATCAATGATGAGGAGACCTAATCTATTGTTGTTCTGCAGACCTATCTTAGAATAAAGGTTATTATGTAGGAAACATTTAACCTTCGGACCGTTGTATAAGCAAATTGTATACAACGGCTCATGCTTCTTAGTTTTCTGTTAAGGCTTTTATTAGTCTTAATTTAGGAAAACGACGTTGCATAAGTAGAATTGAGGTTTACCCGGTTTTACTGGGAAACCTATGGTTATTTTTTAACCTTGCCAAGTACAATTCGAGTGGCTGAAGGTGTCACAGTCAGATATAAATGTTCTAAGAACTTTTGGTCTGTAGACGGAATGTTGAAGAGCCTTGTCGGGTGGAGCCTTTTGCCCGGGTTTTGACTATCATATGGGTTAGGCCCACGTGGGGTTTTAATAGCGCTCTGGTTTGTGGTTAGGCCAGAAAGGCCGGTGTGAGTTACACTTTAGTTGAACTCGGGCTGGTGATTCCCTTAAATTACTAAGAGAATGATGGTAGATTGAATCTCGCCAATTTCAAACAGTAAATGTTAGGAAGGTAAGCAACTACCGGATCAATATACTGTTACCTTTGGAATTTGAGTACAGGCGACGGGGAAACCTAAATAGTCTGAGTTGTGACCATTTGAGATTGAGGAATTTGATTGCATGAGTGACAGGCCTAGTTGCCGCCTTAATTTTTCGTGTCAGAGAGTGATGACCTCTGATATGAATGGGATGATTTTGTGCGGATCAAATAAAGGGTTGTATTACTTGGTATAGTATACTGAGATGACCCATGGTTATTAAAATAACCAAGTCATGTTTAAATTCGAGTGACTGAATGAGTCACGGTCATGTATAGTGTCTTTTTGACATCAGTGCTGGGGTTCTGTGGCATGTAATTAGAGGAACCTTTCAAAAATGGTCTTTCTTGAATTCCGAAGGGGCGTTGACCGACGCTTCATATTTGTCCCAAGCATTGGAGCACCGTTGAATTAAGCCTTCGCGGCAGGGGTCAACGTTAAAAACATAGTGGCTTTCTGTCTCATTATAATAAACCCGCCAGAGGACCTTCGGGGAATCTAGCTGTCCCAAGCCAGGCATAGAAGTGGTGAGGGTTTGTTATTGGATGGGCAGTTCATGGGGCACGGCCCATGAACTGATCTCATAATGAGTTCATTCTTGAGGCACGGCTCTTGAATGTTCGTCTGATAACTGTAAAATATAAAGGTTTACCTTGAGCCTTGGTTGTTGCTGCCAAATTCTTGGAGAAAGCATGGTTTTGATATTAATTTATCATAACACCGTCATCTGTAATATGCTTTCGATGGACGATCAATCCAACATAACTTGAAGAGCGGGGACAGTCATCCATCAATGATGAGGAGACCTGATCTATCGTTGTTCTGCAGACCTATCTTAGAATAAAAGTTATTATGTAGGAAACATTTAATCTTTCGACCGTAGTATAAGCCAATTGGTATACAACGGCTCATGCTTTCTAGTTTTCCGAAAGAGGGTTTTTATTAAGTCTTAATTAGGCTAACGAAGTTGCATAAGTAGGATTGTGGTTTACCATGTTTCACTGGGAACCAATGGTTATTTTTTAATCTAGTCATGTACAATTTTAGTGGCTGAAGGTGTCACAGTCAAATATAAATGTTTTAAGAACTTTTGGTCTGTAAGACGGGATGTTGAAGAGCCTTGTCAGGTGGAGCCTTGAGCCCAGGTATTGACTGTCGTTGGGCATGGCCCTCAGGGTCTTAAATTCGGTCTGACTGTGATTAGACCAGGAAGGCCTTTGCGAGTTACACTTAAGTTGAACTCGGGTTGGTGATTCCCTTAAATTACTAAGAGAATGATGGTGGATTGAATCTCGCTAATTTCAAACAGTAAATGTTAGGAAGGTAAGCATCTATCGGATCAACATACTGTAACTTTTGGAATTTGAGAACAGGCGACGGGGAAACCTAAATAGTCTGAGAGTTGTGTCCACTAAGATTGAGGAACCTGATTACATAAGTGACAGGCCTAATGCCGCCTTAGTTTTTCGTGTCAAAGAGTGATGACCTTTGATATGATGATGATGATGATTATTGCAGCCAAAAATATACCGAGTAGAGTTATATTATTGGTATTGATACTGAGATATCCCAAGGTTATTAAAATAACCTAGTCATGTATAAATTCAAGTAGTTGAAAGTGCCACGGTCATGAGTTGTGTCATTCTGACACCGAGATAAGATGGGGTTCTGTTGTATGTTATTGGGAGAACCTTTCTAAGTGGATCTTTTGAATTCCGAAGGGGCGTTGACCGACGCTTCATATTTGTCCCAAGCTTTGGAGCACTGTTGAATTAAGCCTTCGCGGCAGGGGTCAACGTTAAAAACATAGTGACTTTCTGTCTCATTATAATATTAATTTCCACACTTTGGCAAATAATAGTTTTTATCGAATTTTACATATATATTTCCAGTTTTGCTAATAATTTCAACTGTCCTTGCATTATGTTTAATAAATTTTGTATTCAAATTTTTCGATGACCCCACAAAAATGAATTAAATTTGTTGTAAGCTTGTAACTGCATTCGCCAGTTGTTCATAATGAGCAACAGAATGTAGCATTTGTTAATCAAATTTGTATTTAATGTCTTTTGTATTCGTAGTTTATAGCCATTAAGAAAATTATTGTTAAATCTTTTGATTGATGAATAAACTAAACTAAACTAAAAAATATAAATAAAAAATAAAATAGAAAATTACAGTCTTCGCTAACTAACGATATCGAAAATCGTCGTTAAGGTGTTTGGGAATTCCACTGCAGTTTGCTTCCGTTCGTTTGCTGTGACAAATAATCTGCAGTTTATATTATTCCTTATGTATGGATGCACATAAATTCTATTTTGACGTTGAGGTCTTTGCGTATAATAATATGATATAACATTTTTATCACTCGAATCGCTTTAACTACTTTAATTTCTTGTTTCTATTTAACATAGCTTAAAATAAAATGCATTTTGCGTTATGAATTTTTCTATGTTGCGTTGCAACGTTACACAGAGCCAAAACATCCTAATAAAATAGAAGAAAATCAATAAGATTTCTCTATGGTTTTCATCCAAGAAGATTGTTTTATTACAACCGTAGAGAAAATCTTATTAAAACTATGAGCATTTTTTATTAGGCAAACCACATAATTTTAAGAAGAATCTTATTGTTTTTTATAAGAACACTTTTAAAAACAACAAGAAAATCTTAACAAAACTTCTTGGTTTTTAAGAAGAAATCTTAAAGATTTAATAAGATTTATTTTTGATTTATTATCAATAAGGAGATCTAATTGATTTAATTGTATTACTTTTTAAATTTTAATAAGGAAATATTTTTAAATCAAAACGGAATCTTATTAAAACTTTACCTCGAAATATACTTTATATTAAATAAAAAGTAATTTTTATGGTTTATTACAATTTATTAGGAAATAAAATTTGACTTTGCCACCAAAATATCCGGCGTTGTCGAGGCCTTCAAAGAAAGTGGCGACATCCTCAATCTCTATTTTTTGGAGTACCTCCTGCAAGTTTACTCCATATATTTTTAGTAAAGTCGAAATTGAGTCACTCAAGCCCCACGACAAAAATATGGCTTGAGTTTCCAGAATTTCAGCCTTGTCGAAAACAAGTTCGGGAACATAATTATCATTATCCATTATCACATATTTTTATTTTACTTTAAATAAATTCATGAATTCACTTCACAATAACGACTGAAAGCTAAAGCAAAGAATAAGTAGCATTTTCACCATTATTACCTTCTTAAAAGGGTGTTTAATAAGAAAATTTTATAAAACCAGATCGAAAAGATTTTCTTATTAATTTAAGGTGGTCTCTTCTTAAACTTTGGAGAGTGAAAAAAGATTTTCTAATTAAAGTAAAGTATTAATAAAATTACCACATCATTTCATTCATTTAATAAAAAACTTTTTAAAAAATGTTTGATAGTAGTTGTAAATTTTTAATAAGATTTTTTCTATGGAATTTTTCCAATGGAAAATTCTTATTATTTGGTAGTATTAATAAGAAAACCTTATAAAATAGCTCAATGAGGTGATCTTATTGATTTTATGTGGTGGTTTTTGGCTCTGTTGCTTATCTTAAAGCATAGCTTGCAATTCAGTTTAAAATTGGAGTGGCTTGCAACTTTTTAAGCTATTGCGTTATATTTGCATTACTTTTTAATTGCTCCATAAAGGCCTCAGTCGCAGTTCTGTTCGAAATGTAAGTGGTTTGCAATTTTTTGCGCTGTTACTTTGAAATTGCATTAATGCTAATATATTATATTTTCATATTTTTTGGACCATAAGGGGGTTTTAGGTGTTAAAACCGGACCTGATGTACATTTATTCAGGTCCCATATAAGTCCAATTAACCCAATTTTTAACAAAACCCAGAATCTGGCATCTTTTTCGTTGTTCGCTTCACGTGTAATGATTCAAGTGTGACGTTTTTAAGAGTGGTTAGAAAATAAGCAGTGGCGACCGTAGCCTAGTGGGTAGAGTGCGTGGCCCCTGAGCTAAAGAACCGCGGTAGCCCGGGTTCAATTCCAGCTCAGACAGAAAGTTTTTCAATTGAAATAATTTTTCTGTTCGGTCGTCACCTCTCTGCAGACAATAGCAAACCTCAGAGAGTAAAAATTGCCATGTAAAGCTTCTTGAAAACATGAGGTTCGGAGTCGGCATAAAACACGTAGGTCCAGTTCTCGGTCATTTGTGATCAAACATTTAATAACACGCACAACGCAATTGATCAATAGAAGCCAGGTCAAAGCTAGTTGATAAAAGTCCTTCCAAGGGCTGAAATAGCCAGTTTATTTTTTTTAGAAAATAAGCAACTTTAAAATCTTGGCCCTTGTTCCAAATCCTAAAAGTAAATAAGAAGAAAATAGGTCTGTTTCCCTACTCGATTCAATGTGACTTGATGTTGCTTGAAGAGTTATTTTACAAATTTTTGAAGCTCAATTCAATTCAATTTCATTTATTGAGACTTCTTGAGAATATCTTATTTTATGAGTTTACAAAAATTTTATGCTGACTTAAATGCTACACAGAATTGTATGTAATGTTCTGTCAAAATGAATGACATTTAAAGACTTATGCAAACGTAACATGCTATTGATGTAGATAGTAAGATACTAAAATCTTCTTTGAAATACATTTATCTGTGCTTGCTCTCGACACAATTAGTTTGACAAGAAAATCTTAAAACTAAACTAAAACTACTTAATCTAAATTAAAAGGTATAATATATACAACATAATGCTTCTGCATTAGAATAAAATGAAAAAAAGCATGGAAAAAGTCTTAAAAGTAAAGAAAAATTTGCTTTGGCACAAAGACTTTTATTCGTTACGGCAAAGACGCAGACTGTTAAATTATAAAAAAAATATACTTAAATCAAGGATTTTAATGCTTATAGCAAAGACGTAAGTCTTAAAAAAAACATGGAAAAAATCGTAAAATTAAGGAAAATGTACAAAGACTTCTATTCTTTACGGCAAAGATGCAGACCGTTAGATTCCCAAAAAAATACTTAAAACCAAGGATTTAAATGCTTGTCGCAAAGACGTACGTCTTAAAAAAACATGTTGCTGCATTGAATAGAAACACTTGCATTTTTCACGAAGAAACAAATAAAACAATTATATTTTCATTGCCCAAATGAGATAAATATGTTCTTACATATTTGTGTCATATTCATTGCATTTATATAAAAAAAAGAGTAATAAACATAAGTACATGTTGATGCTTTTGCATTAAAATAAAAGAAAAATTTAAATTCCATCTTAACTTATGTACTATACATAAAATTATGTTTTATATTTTAGCCTATATTCAATTTATTATAAAAATCATGATGAAAAATGGCTGTGCCCAAGTTACAATCGCCCAAAAGAACGAAAATTAACAATCTTCTAAAAAAATGGCTAAAGTTTTTGGCAAGGCCTTTGTGACCTGGAACCCACCATAATTCTATTTTGTTGCTTTGTCCCAGCGTATTTAATAGCTCTGCGCAGTTGGAGACTAGTCTTGATTCGAGTTCGTAGGCTTGAAGGGCTTTTAAAGCCGCTTGACTATCTGAAAGTATGTAGATGTGAGCCCCCTTTGATTTCCTGCGGAGACATTCTCTGACACAAACTTCAATGGCATACACCTCCATCTGGAAAATTGTCGGCGTGTATCCCATTGGAAGAGCTTTTTGGAACTTGGGACCATATATCCCCGCTCCCGTTACTCCATTTTCGAGTTTTGGCCCATCAGTATACCATATCTGTGAGCCAAGATCAACTGTGAAGCTATCATTCCTCCATAGTTGCCTATTGGGTATAACGACCTTGTAGCGTTTTGTGAAGTTTACCTTCGGCAGCATCCTGTCGGGGATTTTTAAAAAGGGGTTATTTTCGAAGGTTTTTAGTATCTTCATGTGACCCGTAAAATTCCCTGTCTTGTAATTCCCTGCCTTGTAATTCCCTGCCGTAAAATTCCCTGCCTGTAACCGATTTCCTCCATTCTTAGTGCACTCAGTCATGCCTCTTTTTCGATAATGATCGTTAAAAGGGGTAGCCCTATTATTACATTCAATAATATTCAACATTCAAATAAAAAATAGTGCTGCCTTATAACAAACTCAAATCTAATTAAAATCCATAGTTTTTAAAGCGTTTCTGATGAAATCCTTTACTAAAAATGCTTCAAAATGGGGAAGTACAGGTTTTTGATGGCTGGAGTTTATAGCGGGTTATATCATAAAAAAAAATTAAGCTGAGCGAAATCCAATATTTCAAAGGCAGCACTTGGACATGGGTCGACCAAATGTTGCTTTGAAAATTAAAAAAGCCATCGACAGAATTTAAAAAAAAATTGAAGAGATGAAGGTTGTTTTTGCAAAGTTTAATAGTTTTAAACTTGAGAAATATCAAAATTTTTTAAAAAAAAAGTGAAAAAATAACGCTTCAGTTACACGTTTAAGATTTTGCTTTCAAGTAGATCACACATACTACTTGTCAAAACTCATTTGCATTTCTAGCTGACACGTAGGCTGCACGCAACTTGATAGTAAATTTTATTTTCAAGATGCTGTCGTCCAGAAAACAGCAATGCGTGCCTTACTAAAAGTGACACAAGAAATTAATAATTTCATAGAAAATACAAAAGAATCGTTCTTCAAAACATAGGTTCTTATTCTTGAACTAGTTTTAGTAAATTTTCCAATCACGAAAAATTTATTTATAAAAACTGCGATGAGCAGCTGTTCAAAACTTGACCGTCAAGTTACCACACGACTTGAAAGGAAAATTGAAAGCAACTTGGTGATCAATTTCTAAATGTGTGAGTAAAAAAGTTTGAATGTATTGCAACTTGAAAGACAAAAATTAAACGTGTAACCCCTAAGTAACGATCGTTAATTCACTGCAAGTGAGAATAAAAAATTCAAAAACAAAATAAAAAATAATTTGCAATAATATATTACTCAAGAATATGCTATGCCATTACTTTGAAGCTTATATATTTCATAATATATACATATATCCTAATTTAATCGTATTTATTCTTCATAAAATTTCTTTTTCAAGTGTTTATCCCAGAGATAACATTAATAAAGAAAACTGACATCTATAAAACACACTTTGACATTAACGATAGGTCTTGTCAAAGCTATTTACCCTACCTCATTATTCGCCATGTCCTATACACTAACTGAATAGTATTGTAGCTCGGGTTGATACTTTTCAGCACACATTTTCATCGAGAAAGTATTAAGTCTGCGTACTTCCCCATGCACTGACAGATGCAAGAAGTAGCTAGACTTGATACTTTGTCGCAAACAATGGCCGCATTCAGCGCAGACAACAATTGGCAACTGTTGTATAAAAATTCGCTGAATGGTACAAATTTGGTAGCGCTAACTAAAACTGATAAAGTAACGAACGCTTTTTAATCGAGCGAACAAATTCTATGCTACATGAACACAACTGTTTGCTTATCTGTCAGATGCTGTTACTGACGCTGTTAAATTAATAAACGCAAAAAGAACGCAGCAAATTTAAGTGGGAAACCTTTGCAATTGAATTAAATTTACATAAAAATTAAATTGAATCTAACTTCGGACGTGTAGAGTAGCAACACATTCAGATAAAAACATCGTGAACTAAGGTAGCGCTACCATTACAGTTCACAACAGTTGTCTGCGCTGAATGCGGCCAAAGTGCCAATGTGCCAATGTGCCAATGTTCGTGCTTCATAGTGTTTAACTGTGCGTTTAGACCGCTTGAACGAACGAAAGTCGTTCGCTCGGTTTAAACACTTTGCCCGAACGAACAGTGTTCGCTATAAATTTATCGCGAACAATGTTTGCCCGGTGTAAACAGTAAATTAGGCCGAACGAACGAAGATTCCTTCGATCGCTCTGATCGAACAAGCTTCGATCTTTTTGGGCGAATCCGGTGTTGCGCTGTGTTTAAAAAATGGAAAGTAGCAAATAGGAGTAGCTTACGAGAATAATCTATGAAAAGTACTAAAATATGTAGTCATTTATGTTTTTTAAAGCGTTCTGTTAATTTTCGCTGCAATATAAATGTGTTGTGTAAAAGGCCAAATTAAGTTTTTTAAGCGGAAAAACCCTATATTTAAAGTTTCATTTAAAAGCGACTGTTTTTTTTTAATAATAACTATATAACTTTTAATGAAAATTTTGAGTTTATGGATAGCAAATATTATTTAATATGGCAGGAGTCCGCAACAGAGCTCCTTCAAATAAAATAAAAAAATATTTTAGGTCCTGCTGAACTTTTTGAGTTTTTAATCGAAGATTTTAGAAAAATGTGGATATTAACCAAAATGGTAGTTGAAAATTCAATTTGTGACTAAAAGCAATTCTTTAAAGTTATAACATAAAAAGTATTTCTCTAAAATAAAAATCGAAAGACTGAAAGTACCAATTGTATTTGCTTAATAAGTGCATTCAATTTGGTAGCAATTTATTTTTATTTAATTGACTTAAAATTTACAAAATTTGTTGATACACGAAAAATGTGAAAACATTTAATTTTTGTTCATCGAAAAACTTAAATGGGCCCTTAAGCTAAACACACATCTTTTCTATAATAACTAATACGAGTAATATATTGTTATGGAGTGGCAAACCATTTTTTTGTTGAGAAACGGAGTATAAGTTTTAGTACTAATATAAAAATAAGGAGTTATCAACCCTGCATTTATTGATGTTCGGCCAAATGCACAAATTGCTGTTTACACCGCCTGAACGTACAAGATGGCGGCCAATGTTTGTTCGCGATTGAGGTTCGTGTGGTCTAAACAGTACTACGAACGAAGAATTTATTGCAATAAATTATTCGCGATAAATTTTTCGTTCGTTCAGGCGGTCTTAACCCACAGTAACAGAGCATTGATACTGTAAGCAGTAAATTTCCTTCTGGGGTTACTTCAAGTTAGTACGGAAACAGACCTATAACCTTAAATTGCCACTTCCGGTCGACATTACAACATTAAACTAAAGCCGTGACACAAACCACTCACTAAATTGCTGCTACTATCCATGAATAGTTGCTTTCTTCTTTGATGCAATACAACTAACTAATCGCAAGTTTTGACATTTATCCACTCTTTGACATTCGGAAAATTTTGTTACACTCGAAAGAGCCGCTCAAAAGGGAATTAATGCTAAAAAGAAAACAAACAAAAAAAGCAAGAGAAAAAATAACAAACTCCAGCAATAGCATCGAAAAAGCAACTGATTTGCTTGTCGCAGTCATTGTTAAGAAATCGTCGTGAGTGTAACTTGTAGTATTTGGCGTGAAATTTATGCATGTGGTAACTAATCATAATGAAAATATATTTGTGAAAAGTTGTTTACACTATGTGTCAGAGTAATAAAAAAGAGTTCTATATCAGAGTTAATGAAGTGAAATATTTATAAAAAAAAGGCTTGTCGCCAACCACTCAATCTACTAAATTGTTTCCATTAAGAAAGTCAGCTCGAAGTGCAAAGTTTTAAGTTTGCGACGTTTGGGTTTAATTTGTGTCTTTTTGTTCATTGCAAAATATTGCAAGAAAGTGTATCAAAATAATGTAAAACTTTCTGTGTTGTGGATTTTTCGTTTTCTAAAACATCGCAGCTCCCACAGATTTTTACCTAATTTCACCTTCAGATTCTGCTGTAAGTTTACTTTTACTTTTTGGCTTTTCTTTTTTATTGTATTTTTCATTCAATATTGTAGAGAACTTTTTATTTAATTTTTTTTTTATGATTGTCTAGAAAATTTTTTGCCCAGAAATTCCTCAGCTCCACAAGCTCCAATGTGCTAGGTGCTCTCTGATTTTTTATTTGCTCTCACTCTCTTTCGGTATATTTCTCGTGTTGCTCATTTAATTGGCCTCTTTCATGCAACAATTACATATGCTGTTGTATTATGAATACTCGACTTTGCTCTGCTACTCAAATTTTTATTACGCTCTGGAAATTTTTTATTATTATTATGGTGATAAGACTGACCAGCTTCATATTAAATAATGAATATTCTTGGAACAGTATTTTATATCGGTTTTTTTTACATTTGTTTTTTAACCTTATAAAAGCGCTATAAGCACTTCTCTTGTGATATAAAAAATCAAAGAAACTTGTTTTTAAGTTGTGAGATATTAAAGTTTTGTAATTAAAAAAAATGTACCTATATTATGGGCCATAATCTTGCTATACGGTGGTGTACAGCACTTAATACACAGTCAAATTACTAAGTCCCATTTTAGATTTGACGATATGCCGCCGATGTCGCTCACCGATTTTTTGAAGTGAAAACTTCTTTAGGCGCGTTGAACGATTTTGGTAGAGGGTAAATCATTCGTTTGCATCATCGTATTTTTCCAAGGAATTCGTCATTCGGCCGCAAGCTCACAAAGAAATCACTTGGCAACTCCTGAAATTAATGCATATAATATGATTGTTAGTATATAAATACTTAAGTTAGATTGCAATAAGATGTTTGCAACAAAAACTTATTATTAATTCGGTTTATATTTATATATATATGCCTTTAAAGTTTGGCAATTTCTTCAGTTGTTGTATTTGTCAACATTTTTGAAAAATTTGCTTTTACTCAAACAGCTGCTATTCATGGTGAGATTTAAAAATGGATCCATCTTCTTCTTTTTTCTGCTTAAACTTTGTTTGCAAACAAGAAAAATAATGTATGGATTGAGTGTTTTAACATTTTAATCTTTAAGTTGTGATAAAGGCATATGTTGGACATTCAAATAATTACATGCATACTCTTATTTTATTACATATCGTCAAACAAAGTTTGACAATTTTCACACTTGTTGTATTTGTCAATGGCTTTTTATTTTCACCACCGCGGCATTTTATATTCAGAGTTGTCAACTATGGCTGTGTGTCAATCAGTCGTGGTAGGATTGAAAATATCAAGTTGAATAAAATTTGTGTGTGTTGAAATAAATTTGTCTCTTTTGCTGTGTCAAATGGACGATGAAATTTGGACAATTACAAATTATGACATTTCGGTCGTGTTTTAGCGCAAATATTTTATTTTATTTGCATTTTATCAATTTGCGACATATTTAATTCGAGAGCTTGTACTTGCAACATATTTCGTAAACTTGTAATATTGTAAACTTAAAAAACTGTTAAAAAATTAAAAAAAAATGAACGAAACAGCAGGCAAACAGAAAATATAGCATGCAAAGTGCTGTATATTTTACGCCGCCAATTCGGTTCATCCCCTCTAACGCTGCGCAACCGCTAGGATCTTGTAATTCTCTTTGCGTTGTTGTTGTAAATTTGCTAAGTAGTTATTGTTGTACAGTAAGCTTTAATTTTTTGTGGATGTTTATTTGTAGCTACAGTCAGCATATGACATCGAACTAATTTAGAAAACAGTTTATACATATGAATTAAAGAGTACATATAATATTGGTAAATCTATTTGTTTTTAGTAAAAGTGTTACCGTAGCGGAAATACATATATATATATATGTATATATTTATATATTTACATATATATAGTTCATATATATGAACAATTTAGCTCATTGAGGAAATTTAAAGAATATTTATGTATATTTATATAATAACAATTACGTATTAAATATGCAAAATAATTAATATTTTTAGTAGTAATTGAATAACTAAGGTCTGCTTATCCTAAGCATTCTATTTTTTAAAACTGTTTAGCTTAATTTCTTATATGGATTATATATAATTTATAAGCTATAGATATTTCTTAATTTTAGAATATTCTACTTTTAATACACAACGCAATATACAGTGGTAGCCATAACATATGCAACTAGAGTTCATGCTATCGAAAAATCTCCCAAACACAAATATCTTAAAAGTATTACGATAAGTACTAAGATATCAATGAATATCATTGTTTATTGATATTAAAAAATTAGTTTTGTTACACATTTATTTATATTTAAATAAAAAAGAAAACAATATTATTTTATATTCTTAAATTCCATTGGCCAAAACAAATGCAACAAAAAATTGCAAGTAAAATTTTATTTCATTAGTTCAATATTTAGTTGCGAAACCTTTATTTTCAATGACGCATTGACATCTACGAGGCATTGATGCTATTAAATTGTTGATAGCGGTCATAGGAATAGTCTTTCAAGCTTGTTTGAGACTTTTGAAGAGATCGGCTGAGTTCTTACAATTTTCCCTCTTAATCCTTTGGTTAACGATCTCCCAAAGGTTCTCTAAAGGGTTTAGATCTGGTGATTGGGGTGGCCATTCCATTACAGTAATTTTCTTTTCTGAAAACCACGATTTAACAGTTCTTGACGTATGCTTCGGGTCGTTGTCTTGTTGGAAAGTCCAACGAAGAGGCATAACGTCTTCAGCGTACGGAAGCATAACCCTTTCCAAAATATTTTTGAAGACATATTGGTCCATAATACCATTAATTTTATGCAAAGGGCCACACCTAGCGGCAGAAAAGCATCCCCACACCATTGCACTCCCTCCTCCGTGCTTAACCGTTTTCTTGCAGTACCGTGATTGGAGCCGTTTATTAATTGGTCTTCTTACATAACACATGCCATCGCTACCAATAATGTTAAATTTAGACTCGTCGCTAAATAAAACTGTCTTCCACTTTTCTGCCGACCAATTTAAATGCTGCTTAGCAAACTTCAGTCGCTTCAATTGGTTGCGCTTAGAAATAAGTGGTTTCTTGGCAGGGCGGCGTGCCCGCAAGGAGGCATCTACAAGTCGTCTGCGTACACTTCTAGCAGCAATTGGCAATTGGAGATCTTCAACAATTTTTGACGAGCTTGAAAAAGGTTCTTTTTTTACGTACCGGATAATGGTATTGTCTGTGCGCTCACTTGTTTTACGCGGTCTTCCTCCTCGATGGACTACCGAAATGTTTTTCGTTGCTTGAAAACGAGAAGTTATGCGGGAAACTGAGCTTTTATGCACATTATATTTAATTGAAATGTCTTTTTGAGGTATTCCATTGAAAAAGTCGGCTATAATTCGTTTTCGAAGCTCAATACCGAATTTATCACGAGCCATTTTGATATAAATTATTATATGAGAAAATAAAACGCGAAGCTGTTACACGAAAGATTTTTCAACTCTGTGCAAGCTGAATTTCATCACAATGCAGAAACAACCAGAAAAATAACGGCAAAGATCCCGTTATTTTAAGAACTAAGTGATGTTGCATTTGTTTTGGCCAAGCAAATTTTAAGGTTTTCGAAGCAAGTGTCGATTGTAGCGAAATAAAACAAAAATATCGATTATTTTTATGTGATACCTTATTGCTTAAGCCCACAGATAAGTAAAAATAGATTTTTAGTGTGTGGTTAAAATAAGTTACCAAGCTGGAAAGACTTTTTAATCCGATATGTTTCAGTTGCATATGTTTTGGCCACCACTGTAGATATGGTGAACATGTATATTGTGTTAGTGTTATGATATAAATTGATATAAATAAGCTTTAATTTTTTATATTAATCAATAATGAAATAATTTAAATAAATTACTTTAATTCTATGTATTTTTGATATGGTAACACTTTTGCTTAAAAGAAATAGTTTCAGTAATATATAAAAAATTTAATAAATTGTTATAAGCTCTTAACAAAAATAATTCTAATTTCATATGCCAACTGTAGCTACACGATTAGAATTCACAACACCTACAAACAATTTCCGGCTAACTGCGCCAACAACAATTCCCAAGGAAATCTACAAACAAGGACGCACAGAGAAGAACAAGATCAGAGCGGAACTTTTAAAACTTTTTGATTTCATCCTACATGTAGAACGGGCTGCAGTATGAGCTTTCGCACATCCTACATGTCCGTGCGACCTCCAAACCCCCTATTAGCATGAAAATTCTTATATAGCAGTAAGGCGGTCCGTGGCAGGACAACGTCTTCCATTTATATTTTATATATAGGTTTTCGCTTCGGTTGGCAGTCCTCTCACTGCTATACTTTTTTTCATATTTTCTTTTGTTGCGAATACGATTCAAAGTAAACATGGAATTCGGCCAAGCAATTTTTTCTTGCTATTTCACGCTTTGTTGATGCGAGTGAAAGAGTAAGTGCGACAAATCGGCGCAAAATCGCTGGTACGGCCGATTTTTTTGACGATTTTTATTTATCCCTTCTCCTCAGCTCCTGTACCCAAGAATAGTAAAAATGGGGATATCGGTGAGAGAAATCGGTGGCATATCGCTTTGTCTAAAATGGGACAAATCGCTAGAAAAAGTACAAATAACTTCGGCCTTGTGTATTAGCGGAGCACTCAGATTCACTTCATCAGAGTCGCTAAGTGCAATTCTTTTTAATACCCCTTTATATTATGGGAAAAAGGATGGCACAGGAAACAATCAACTGTCTTAGAGCAATCTCGCATTGGGCTAACACTTGTACAGGTCACTCTTCTAATATCCATGGTAGAAGGTTAGAGGTATATGCAGCGCTGACTGTGCTGTCTTTCCATACTGCCATGTCTGTCAAATTTAGCTGTGTGGCGAATGGAAACAAAAGAAAATAAAGAAAAAGTTTTGCTTCGTTTTGACAATTCCGGCAGTATGCTCTCATCTGGTGCAGATACATGTATTCTTCTACCATGCTAATATCGATCTTGCAGAAGCAGTTCCTGGCAACAGCGATTACACTATTACCATTCCCTCATTTGAGAACGGCTTTCACACAGTAATCCCAACCAGACTAGAATGGGACGGGTTACTGACGCTAAACCAAGTTGGTGCGCATAATTTTATTGACGGCTCAAAACTTGACAGCAAAGTTGGGGGAGGTATCTTTTCTATGGATCTGGATATCAGAACCTCATTTAGACTGCCAGATCATTGCAGTGTCTTTCAGGATGAAATAATGCCCATTTATTAAGCTGTGGAATGGCTGAGGTATAGTGAGATTTTAGCTAGAGATATCTACATTTTAACGAACAGCCAAGCACCGATTAAATCCCTTGGAGGTGTGTTCTTAACATCACCAACAGCCCTTAAATGTCGCTATCCTCTTAACGCAATGGCCGATAACTTCGACATTCAACTAGTTCGACATTCATCTAGTCTGGGTAGGGCCGCCGAGAGGGGGAGAAACTGGGTGATTCCGCTCGGGGCCGGAGTCTTAAGGGAGACCTTATTTTCGGGAAAGTAAAGTAACAAAAAGCTGATTTATAGGGATAGGGATAGAAGTGGTGTTTGTTTCCATGAAAATTATTACTTTTCATATTTCTGACCTTGCTTTGAACTGACAATATCAAAAATTTTAATAATGATATTCACTACATTTATTAAATCCTGCTAACATGCTAAACTTAACAAATTTGTTAAGTCCTGTCAAAATTTTGTATGGGAAAAGACTAACTGCATTATTCTGTATCACGAACAAGCACACGAGAAGTAATACAATTTTGTATGGAAGAAAATATTGCTTCTCGTGTCTTTCTCATCGTTGGTGAGCATCTTCGTGATACAGAATAATGCAGTTAGAAGCTTGTTAGCAAGTTAAAAGCTTTTTAACTTTTAAAAAGCTTAGCACCGTGTCTTAGTTTAGAAGATACCATTTGTTATGTTGGAAATTTGAAAATGTTTTATCGAGTGAAAATTTATTTTATACACTGAGAAAACAAAAAATCAAAAACGCACATTTTAAAAACGTTTAGTAAAATTAATATTTTTAAAAAGACTTTACGCCATACAAAAATGAAAACGCACATTTTTAACTAGAAAGGTTTTTAAAACAACTTCGAATGTTTTACTATAATATAGTAGGTTAAAATTAATATTTTTAAAAACATTTTACGCCATAAAAAATGAAAACGCACATTTTTAAATAGAAAAGTGAAGCGAAACGTTTTTAAAACAACTACGAACGTTTTACCATGACATAGCAAAATTCACATACTTTGTTACAAAACACTTGTTAATAACAAATTGTTTGTTATATGTGTTTCATTGAATTATCTTTTTGATATTTGTTCATAAAATAAAATAATTTTCATTCTCGATTTCATCACAGTGCAGTTTGCAAGAAAGTAATGAAAGAGTTAGCAAGAAAGAGTTAGCAAGAAAGCATTGAAAGTGTTTGAGTTTTGGAGCATTTGTTGCCACAAATACAAGTATTTTAAATAAAATGAATAATTTCTATTTTTTTAATGAATAATTTCTATTAAATAAAATTAATAATTTCTATTTCGACAAGATTCTATTTTTTTATAGACGCTGGGATACAGTATAATTTTCTAATAAATTTTAGCGAGATGAATATAGCTGATGATAAAATAACTAAAATAAAACTGTAATTTTGAAGAACAATAAAGCTTTTTTTAATTAATACAGGAAATGCGGATTTCTGTAAATTTTTTGAGTTAATGGGAAATAATGAACATTTTCGTTTTTAAAATATAAATAATTGTTGTACCATTCCATTTTAAAATATTTATTGTTACAAATCAAAAAAACTTTTAAGAATCTTATTTTAAAATTTTCGTTTTTTAAATGAAAAAAACTTTTTACATTTGAGAATTTTTATTATTAAAAATCAAACGAACATTTTAGAATCTCGATTTAAAATTTTCATTTTTAAAGTGAAAATAAACGTTTTACTACAGCATTTTAAAATATCCATTGTTAAAAATCAAACGAACATTTTAGAAGCTCATTTTAAAATGAAAATAAGCGTTTTACTATTTCATTTTTAAATGTTCGTTTTTAAAATTAAAAGAAACGTTAGAAATGCAAAATCTGGGTTGAACGCTCTAAAAAGTAGCTCGTTTCTGCCACTTTTGAAAATGTTGTTTTCTCTGTGTGTATCCTCAATGACTATATTATTGCCTGGTTCTTTTTTTTATATTATACTGTCATATTTCCAATTACTATTGAATAATAATCGATTTTTTTGTGACGATTTTAACGCCGACTAATCAGATGACGGAGAATTAGGGACTTATTAGGCAATTATTTCTCTGTTTGGCTTTCTTTACAATTTCTTGACAAAGTCCAACGATGCAATTTAAAAGGCTTGTGCAAAGTTTAGTGAACACTATTCCGAGGATGTTGAGTTTAAGTATATAGACAAGATGGTGCAGTTCAAGTACTTCATCTTACAATCAATAAATGCGGGGAAAGACAAAATTGTAGCTTCCGGATAATCGTAAAAATTGATTTTTTATAATAAAGCACAATCAGCTTTCCCGAATGTGATAATAACATTGAAAAAATATAGATGTCTGATAGCATCAAACGGGTCAGTAGCGTAACTATATTTTGTGCGCCCGCCCGCAGGTTTCTAAAAGCGCCCTGCTATTTACTTTTAGAGTAAAACTTTGTTATTACTAGGTTACTAAAAGCGTAGGAGAAAACAAGAGAGCTCTTGACAAAAAAAAACAAGAGAACAAAAAGAGGTTTTTTTAAGAAAAATATCTCATTTTTTAAATAAAGTTATATTTTATTTTAATAGAATTTGTTAAAAAAAAGCAATAACGTAAGAAATACTTTTTATAATATCAAATATAATAAAATTTGTAAGATGTTATCACAAAGTAGGTAGAAAAAGAAAACATCGCATATTAATTATTTAAAAAGTAGACAAACTTAAAGTTTGAATTAATGGGATCAATAATTTTTTTTATTAGTGAAATGATAAGTTTAAGATGTTTAGCTGAAATGTTTTGTATTTGACGTTACCTGTTAACTAAAGAGTTTGCTTACGTCACAAAATATGACCAATTGAGTGATTAAAATAACATCAGTTGCTGACTTACTGAAAATATGAAAGCAAACGGGCTAATCAACTCCGACCATAATCGAGTTTTACCAAACAAAGATGACTTTTGCTCAAAAAAAGTCGGTTTTTTGACGTCGATTATTGCACCCTGCTAAATCGTATGTACGGGACTTAAATGTTATTTCAGCACAAATGTCGCACAGTGTAACGTCCCCATTCTTGGCTAAAAAAAATAAGGAGTTATCTTACAGCTATTAAATTTGGAACGAATATCTTTCATGACAAAATTAAGAAATCTTGAAAAAGTTATAAAACCCGACCTCTGCCACACCCACCTCCCATATAAACGAAACCCATTTTTGCCTAAAACTTCAGTCTTGTCTCAAAACAACGAAGTTTGCTACGTAAATTTCTTCTGTGAAATATTTTAGATAAATAATTTAAAATAAATTTTATAATAAATAATTATATTTTAGTATTTGTATTTGTATTTATTGAGCAGGTATGTAAGCATATAAGAAAAGATTTCTTGTGCATGCCGCAAATTAGAATATATGTGTAACAACAAAACCCTTAAGAAGTAAAATTAAAAATTAGAATTAAAATTGTAATTAAAATTTAATTAAAATTGAAATAGATAGCAACAAGTAATAACACAATTAAAAGTTAACACACTTATGAGTAATAACAACAAACTACTTAAGAATTACAATTAAAAATTAACACTGCCTTGGAAAATACCACCCACACAAATTAACTACGTTTTTCTTTATATTTGTAAGATTTTTTGATTAAAGCAAGGAAATTTTAAAAATTGAGTTTTTTTTTGTGTTTGTAAATAAGTCAAAAGTTTGAAAAATAATCAGCTGCCATACATCAAAGATATCTCAAATTTCAGCTTAACAGGTCACCATAAAAAATGTATATCTACCGCATTAGCAAGTATTAGCAAGATTTTTATTTTGATTTGGTGTAACGCAGTTCTTATTATGTTTTCGTGAAAAACTTATAGTCAATCTTTCTCAAAATTATTTTATTTAGAAAAAATTGAATATTGTTTACTTTTATGATAAGCTTTAAACCATATGTTCAAAATTTAAACAAAAACAATAAAGTTGCCAGACATAAGAAATTGAAACTTTATTTTGATATAAAAAAAAAATATAATTTGAATAACAAGAAAATTTGTATTTTTAAAAATGCAACTTTGACTGCTTGTCCTAACGAAACGATTGCTACTATTAAAAAAATTCATTTTGATTTTTTCGCCCAAGATATTTTCTATTGAAAGCTATAAAAATTTGGAAAAATTCAAACGTCGATATATTAGGTTTTTGGACGCTTATTTTACACTGTGCGTCGTTCTCCACTTTAGTTATAAATTTCATCAAGGTACTTGAGGGCGCCCCTAGCTTAGTTGCGCCCGCCCGCAACGCGGGCTCTGCGGGCCCGCTTTTTACGCCACTGCCACGGGTAAACGCTACTTTTCAAAATTAAAACTAATAAAAAACTGTCTTCGTTCATCAATGTCACAGAACCGTTTAAATTCGTTGGTGATAATGGTGATTGAAAATTATATATTGGAAAAGGCGTCTGCAGGGGGGAAGTTGGGGCGCTTGTCCCCATAGGCAATGAACATTTTTATATATCTTCATATTAAATCAAAAAAGCCGTAAGTTTAAATTAAAAAATTTTTAAGAGAAAATCAAAAAACTTTCTAAATTGTAAGTTGCGCTTAAGCTTAGGGCTTTGAGAACTTTGTTAATAAAAACGTCGGTTTTGGTTGTAGAAGTCTAAAATTTTGCGAAACATTTATTTGATAAGATGCATCATAATCAATCAAAAAGTCGATTTTAGTTTTTTTGTACTCATGGCTTTTTTGATTTCAAATGACGATATGTTCACTAGGTATTTAATATATTTTGAAAAGAATACAAAAATACTTCTTTTAGGTTAATTTATAAATAAAGCAGAGCTAAACGATTCATTTTCAAATAATATGTTCTATCCGTTGCTGTAAAGCCGTTTTCATACTACACGTTTTAGTCGCGATTGCTTTCACGTTGTTTTTTTTTTTGGAAACGCTGCTGAAAAATACTGAATATTGTATGTATTCAAATACATTTATTTATTTAATATTTAGTATTTCTCGGCCGCGTTAACGAAAAAAAAAATTGCGAGCGGTGTAGCAATCGCGACAAAAAGGAGTAATATGAACACGGCCTAAGAAGTTTCGATACCATTTCATATACATTTGTTTCACAAAAACTTTTCAATACGCATTCTTAAATTGAAAAATTTGTTCTACGATTTTTATTCGTAATTTTGTTGAAGAAGGAATCTTTCGTCGACACATCTTGGCAATGTATGCTTTCATAAAGACCACATGCAGAAAAGCTGGCTCTGATAAAAGACATACATTAAATGCTATTGTGACAAGGTCTAAGCTAAGGCGAATAACTGATGGAAGAATTTCAAAATCGTACAGAGAGTTAGGAAAAAATTTCAATGTGATGGCAAGACAGTGAAGAAATATTTTTTATCAATGGGAATCCAAGAAAGTCAAAAAAAAGTAAGCCAATGGTGTCGGAAGCTCAAAAATGTGTACAAAAAGTACGTTTGAAAAATTTGGTTAAAAATAATTTTTCCGCACAAAATGATGTGATGTGCATTATGAGTGACGAATCATATTTCTCATTAGAAGATGGTAGTGAGTAGCAAGGACACTACTTTTTGACGGCAACAAGCAAGTGGAAGATAACGTGAATTATTTGAAACATTGTAAGTTTTCAAAAAAAGTCTTATTGAGGCTTGCAATAAGTCTTTTGGGTATGTCTGAGTCAGTTTTTTTTGAGTCGGGCTTAGCCGTCAGTGGAGAACGGTATGCCAAATTTTGTTTGCCAAAAGAAGCTGACTATATAAGCAGCAAACACAACAATAAAAATAAAGTGTTTTGGGCTGACCTAGCATCAAGCCTGAGAGCTTAACAGAACTTATAAGCTGTGAACAGAGCTTAGAAGCTATGGATAGGCTCCGAATAGCTTATGTACATAACCCTCCCAACGTGCCGCAACTTCGTCCAATCGAAGACTTTTGGGCTAATCTTAAACGAAGAGTATATACCATTAACTTCCGGCTTAAAACCACGATAAATTTTATAGCCAAAATAAAAACGGAGCTTATCATAGTGCCAACATCGGTATTTATAGGTCCAATGGCAAAAGTGCCTCTAAACTACCACAAGACCGCACGCATTGGGCTAAATTTTTTCTGCATTAACTTTAAGTTTATAAGTTAAAATAAAATTTAACAAATTTCATACTTTAGTTCTTTTTCGATACAGTTTTTTTTACATATTGTACAATTAAAAAATTGTACAATATTTATTAATTCAAATTGAATTTAGTGCAAAAAAAAACCTAACATATATTACTTTCTTAACTTTATTTTTTAAGCAAGAATAATATTTCAAAAGGATTAAAAAAAAAACGCGCACGCAATTGCATTCACAATTCTACTCTGAAAGCTCAACTTTGATGGCTTGCTGTCGAAATGTAAATTAGTATTTACAAAAATTAAATGTATTATTGTTGCTTTTGAGGTATTTTCTATTAAATTACAACAACAACAAAGCAGTAACAGAGTGTAAAAAATATAGGTTTTGGCCAGTAAACGCGAACCGTATGGTGAGATTGTAAAAACCGCAACGGAAGAGACGAAGATTGCTACATATAGATATTCTATTTTATATAAGTACATGATAGAGATATGAAATCTAGTACGATTGTGAGCAAATAAGAAGTGGTATTTTTTTATCTATAAAAACTCTTGCGAGATTAAGCTCATGAGGTCAATGCTAAATGTAACGTTTTTTTGTGATTTATAACCGCACAACGGCACGTATTATCGTTGTTTCATCGAAATAAAATTTAATATACATTTGGTAATGTTGTAAAAAAAATATCAACGGAGTCTTTACCCAGTTGGCATTTAAGCTAGCGATATGCAAAAGAAAGCATGCCAGTAGTGCTCTTATTGGCGTCAATATACCGTCCATGCTCGCTGTATTGATGAGTGCTTCTGGAAGTCCTACCTTTTGAAGGTTTGGAGTCTTTTGATGATATTTTATATGAAAAAAATTTTTAAAAAAATTTAGAAAATATTATAAACGATCAGATCTATTAAACAAAAAATCAAAACTTAAAGAAAAAACAAAAAAAAAAATTTTTGTCCGAGTTGGGTCGCGAACCCAGGTCTCCGAAATCTAACACATTACATATCACATTATTTGAAAACTTTTATATGGAAAAGTCTTTTCTAAAATTTTTTTAAGAAAAAATTTTAAGAAAAATTTTTAAGAAAAAATTTCTAAAATTTTTTTAAGAAAAAATTTTACAAAACAATTCCAAAAAATTTTTAAATGAACAGAAAAATTTGTAAAAAAATTTAGGTCTTAAAAATAATTCATAAAAAAGTTTTTTTTGGTCCGAGCTAGGTCTCGAACCCGCGCTCCCGAATGCTTACTTTTATTTGTAATGATGAAAAATAAGCTGAAATTTGTTAGAAACTGCAGTAGACGAGTGGATATGATGCCGGACCACCACATGAGAGGACGTTGGTTCAAATCTGGAAATTGCCGAAAGTTTTTTTTATTTCAAGTTGATATTAATATTGCTTTTCTTTCTAATGTACATTCTCAAAAACGGCTGCTAGCAGGCTTCTTTAGAGTCGCGAGAGAGGAAGACCTGGAAAATGTTCTCGTTTCATATTAAAAAGTTAATGGGCTTGGAAATGAGTACGGAAGGGCTAAGAAATCCATATGATGGCCTGCTAGAAGCGCTTCAAAGCCCTGCTTTTGCCCACTGGGTAGTATCTTATATGAAACTTCAAATATAATACTAAACTAATCAACACATTTGTTGTTGGCGTTGTTGTTGATGTAAGGCTGTTCTTGTTTTGCTTATATCTAACGTACCTTGGCTTATTGCACCACAAATTAGTTGTGATGTCTTGCCTGTTGGCAAAGTTAAGTTTCCTCTGGTGGCACCAGGTCGTCTGTAAGTGACAAGGGCGTCCGCAGGATTTATTCTAGGGGGGAGGCAAAGACATAATTGAATCTAGAATGGACAAACACAAAATGTAACCTATATAATGGTATTTACTACGATTATTGGTACTAATTTTGTGAATGTGATATGCACACTACACCCGTTGACACACGCTTGTTAACATTATAAAATCTAATATAATTTTAAAGATGGTGTAAAAATCTTTCTCGTATCATGTCCGAAATATTTAAAAATTTTATTAAATTTTTTTATATGTAATACATTTCAGTAATTTTTTGCTAAAGCAAATAATTTTAATCTATAGTAATAAAACTCATTTTCTGTTTATTTGTTTGTTTGTTTGTTTGTTTGGCCTTTATACAAATCTAAACGGCTCAACGGATTTCGCTCAAACTAAATACACATATTAAGTTTATCCCAACTTAAAATGTTACATACTTAGTTTTTGCCACGCCCCCTCTGAAATTTTTCAACTAACGGTAATTATGTTATTATAAAACTTTTTAGTATCGGAGATTTTTGTGTATTTAATTTTAAAAAATTTCTGTTGTTTTGACATCAAAACATTCACATATCTTCAAAATTGGAGAAATTTTCAGTACAACGACTTTTTCATAAAACATCGTTGCCTAAGAATGAGAAAAAAACGACATGAAAATCAAAGTTTGTTTTTCGATGCAAATATCTCCGCTGTCCATAATATATTTCATTCAAATTTTTTTGTTCAAAAGTTCAATAAAATCACTTTACAAAAATAGGTTGAACTGTACCGTTAAGTCAGTGAATATATGTTTTATGAGTATGCCAAAAAAGGTCCAAAATATTGACTTTTTACTCAAAAAATGACTCAAAAATTGTTGCTGTTGTAAAAATGAAATCAATTAAAAATTGCACATCTGGCTACCTTTCATATGACATAGCAGTTATTTGCAAAAATTCTTCCAGCTAAGCGCAAAAATTATTTTACTGTTTTTGTCATCAAAACAACAAGGGTACCCCTTTGATTTATTTTGCGAAATTTATTTTTTCCAAAATGTTGTTTTTATATTTTTTGCAAAAAATTCAAGTCTCAAAAATAATTTATGTGAAAAAATTACCCCAATATCTCTTTCCAATCAAAAGTTATGGCTAAAAATCTATTTTTTCATACAATTGACTATCTATAGTAATAAAACTCATTTTCTGTTTGACCTTTATACAAATCTAAACGGTTCAACGAATTTTGCTCAAACTAGGTACACATATTAAGTGCATCCCAACTTAAAATGTTACATACTTAGTTTTTGCCACGCCCCCTCTGAAATTTTTCAACTAACGGTAATTTTGTTATTACACAACTTTTTAGCATCGGAGATTTTTGTGTATGTAATTTTAAAAATTTTTTGTTATTTTGACATCAAAAACACTCACATATCTTCAAAATTGGAGAAATTTTCAGTACAACGACTTTTTCATAAAACATCGTTGCCTAAGAATGAGAAAAAAACGACATGAAAATCAAAATTTGGTCTTTCGATGTAAATATCTCCGCTGTCCATAATATATTTCATTCAAATTTTTTTTTGTTCAAAAGCTCAATAAAATCACTTCACAAAAATAGGTTGAACTGTACCGTTAAGTCAGTGTATATATGTTTTATGATTATGTCAAAAAAGGTCCAAAATATTGACTTTTTACTCAAAAAATGACTCAGAAATTGTTGTTGTTGCAAAAATTAAATCAATTAAAAATTGCACATCTCGCTACCTTTCATATGACATAGCATTTATTTGCAAAAATTCTTCCAGCTTAGCGCAAAAATTATTTTACTGTTTTTGTCATCCAAACAAAAAGGGTTTGATTTTTTATTTTTTTCGCGAAATTTTTTTTTCCAAAATGTTGTTTTTATATTTTTTACAAAAAAGTCAAGTCTCAAAAATAATTGATGTAAAAAAATTACCCCAATATCTCTTTCCAATCAAAAGTTATGGCTAAAAATCTATTTTTTCATACAATTGACTATCTATAGTAATAAAACTCATTTTCTGTTTGACCTTTATGCAAATCTAAACGGCTCAACGGATTTTGCTCAAACTAGGTATACATAATTAAGTGCATCCCAACTTAAAATGTTACATTCTTAGTTTTTGCCACGCCCCCTCTGAAATTTTTCGACTAATGGTAATTTTGTTATTATAAAACTTTTTAGTATCGGAGATTTTTGTGTATTCTCACCCCCCGCCCCTCCTGTTTAATTTGTTTTGTTGTGGTTTATCATTTTTCTTACTATTGTTTCACCGTTGTCACTCAGTTCTTTATCAATGGTACTTTAAATGTTCTATATATATCACTATATCATCGAAAAGATGACTGTGAATAAGAATGCTGTAAAAGTAAATTTTTTCATGTTTAATGTGTTATTTGAACAATATTATTGAAAGTCAAATTTCCACGCCAACTAAATGTATCGACATATAAAAGACAGCGAAATTTTCACATTTTAACTCTCCAATCATGGTTGTAAGCTTGGCTGCATTGAATAAATTTTTCGGTTCAATTGCGTACTAACCGAAAGTATGCTGAAAAGTATGCTGGAAAATATTTTAAATTAGAAATAAGTACTGCACTACCGACACGATTCCAATATTTTAGAAAAGTCGGTAACTGTTACTCAATTTAATTCTTTTCGCACACAGCGTAAACTTGCAGCAAATAACATAATGGCACTTCTTGCACTGTTCTTGCAGATTTTTCAGCTGAATTTATGTCGATCAACTGTTAACGTCGATAATATTGCTACAGGTTGCTGTATATACTATAATCAAAATTAAAAAGCGACTGCTTTCTTAACTTACACCTTTTTGCTAATTTACATTAAAAAACGACTGTACAATTTTTCGTATAAAATAGGAAATCAGAAGATTTAAGAAATTGCATCAACTATCAGACTCAATTTATATTTATTTTTTATTTAGAGACAATAGGGGCCCTCAAACGATACTACATGTCGGACGTACATGTAGTTCGAAAAAGTAACGGGACTTTTTTCGTTGCCCTCACACACATCGCACATGACGGATAGACTTTGGATAGACTTCATTATTTCTAGCTGCCGAAGAGTTAACATCAATTAAAAATATTAATATTAATTGTTTTGAACATTTATTTTTATGTTTTTTGCTTTGAATTTTCTAAACCATCACAATTTAAGGTAAAGATAAAAAAATTCGCGTCAAAAAAATAATATTTCTTACGTTCGGCAGTTTTGCCGCGAGATGTGCTCTCTCTGAAAATTTTCAACAAATGGCAAAATGTACTAAGTTGGATGGCCGCGCACGCAAACGGAACTACATGTCGGGTCGTACTTAGCAAAAAGTCGTAATTTTTCAACTTCCATCGGACATGTCCATCCGCCTTGATTTCTTGCACACAAACGATACTACATGTGTGATGACTTGACAGGTCGGATGGACATGTAGTATCGTTTGAGGGCCCCTAATCCAATTGTTATTTTCCAACTGAAAAAACTACTAAAAAATTTTAGGAAGGTTTTTATAAATATGATTTTCATTAGCGAAGTGCAAGTAACATGCTTACCAGTAGCCAGTAAATAGTTTAGAACTAAAAAACAGTTTTTGATTGTGAAAAAACAGTGATAAAATTATTTATCCGTTAAAAAAGTTTGGTAAATTTTTTAAATAATATTTTTATAGTGGTCTCAAGCTTAAATTTAACACGTTTTTACAAAATTCCAAAATTTACAAAAACATTTCATCGAAAAGTGTATATTAAAATTTTTATATAAATGACTCTCGAGTAACACCGGGTATATCAGCTAGTAGTTTAATAAATTAAATAATACGAGGCCTGTATTTTTAAATGAAATGGCATTAATTACAATCGAGCTCCTAATATTAAACATTTTTTTTTTTTTTTAATTCTTCAGTTTTAAGAAACTAAAACTAAATTTTTAGGCCATTTTGAAACTTTAGAAGCCTTTAATTACTAAAGCAATTTCGAGTGGACTAAAATTTTTCAGATTTGGATTTAGGAGGTCAAAAGCCATATCATTCGTAAAAATTAAAAATTTGAGTTCTCGCTTTTCTTGAAATGTTCTCTGCATGCTAAGGGAGATCTCACACTGCATTGACACAAATCTACTTATTTCTTTTTCTTTAATGTCTTGCAAGTTCCTACAATCGAGTAAGAAAATATACCTATTATCTAAATGATTTAAAAATTTATTTTTTTTTAATTCAAAACGTATGAATAAATAAATAAAAAAGTACATGTATTAGGGCGGGTCGATTTGTAGGGAGTGAAAAAATTCACCAATTTCCCTATGATTTCCGTATTCTATGGGTTATTCCATGGAAATTTGCCGAAGGAACCATACCTCTATCGTTAAAATCGAGTCCCCTACTTTTTGTTGGTAGATTTTTTTCCCAAATTGACGTTCGTATGAAATATTACCTACACGTTCACATCCATAACTCAAAAACTATCGATCAAGTTTAATCGCCAGTAGGCGCGTTGGAAAGGTGAGCTCATTTTGATTAATTGTAACAAAAAAAATCTCCAACATTGGTCCAACTGTTCAAAAGTTACGGGCATTTTTGTCCAAATTTTGGACCATTTTTCCATTTTTTTCATGATTTTGTCCAAGAATATTACTTTCACGGCCATTTTTTGGCTCAATCCATTATTTAATTCAATTTACAATTCAAAACGAAGAGTTTAAGCCCAAATTTATCGAATTCGGTTGATTAATTCATGCGATATTGCTAAAACAAAATAACACATAAAACCAACTTTTTGATTTTTTTCCCCTTCTTATTTTTTTTCTACAAAATTTCAAATTAAGAGATAATAAAGTATCTATCAACCTATTATAAAAAAAAATATTCAATTTGAGTGTAGTAAAAGACAAAATGTGAAAAAAACATTATTTTTTCTGAAAGTCTGAAAAAAATGGAAAAATGGTCCAAAGTTTGGACAAAAATGCCCGAACCTTTTGAACCGTTGGACCAATGTTGGAGATTTTTTTTTTAAATTGATCGAAATGAGCTTACCTTTCCAACACGCCTACTGGCGATTAAATCCGATCGATAGTTTTTGAGTTATGGATGTGAACGTGTAGGTAATATTTCATACGAACGTCAATTTGGGAAAAAATCTACGAACAAAAAGTAGGGGACTCGATTTTAACGATAGAGGTATGATTCCTTCGGCAAATTTTCATGGAATAACCCATAGAATACGGAAATCATAGGGAAATTGTCGAAAAATAAATCGACCCACCCTAACATGTATATTAGATGTATTTTGGGTTTCATACATTTTCTTAACATATTCCGGAACCTCCTGCAAAGCTTAATTCTGAATTCTGGTTTAATATAAGTAAAGTACATGATGCGAAAAAAGTCCAGAAAATTCTCAAACTGGGTGGGCGCCGCTACATAACGTGAATTTAAAGAAGCGTAAAATAGGTGTTTCAGATCAAGTTTCCTTTTTCAGTTTATGTCATAAAAAATGTTTGATTATAACATGTTCTAATGTAAAATCGTTTGCTTAATATGATATAAAGTTTTTAAAAAATTAGTCCTACATCCAAAATTGGCCTACTTTATTAAATTTCCTATTTTTTTCTTTCGCTTTTGAATAAGAAGCTTTGCTCTCGCCTAGATCGCTGCAGCTTTCTTAAATTTAAATGCTGAAGGAGTATTTGTCATTTTATTAAATTTAGGAAAAATTAAAAAAAAATCATAAATAAATCATCTGTATTATAGAAAAACAAGCCGACTTTTTGGAAAACATTAATTTTTTTATAAAATTTATTTACCTTGTCTTCTGCTTGCTTACAATGACCTTAAAAAATAAATTTGCTTATCGCAAAAGCTTATATACGTTATTGAATTAAGTGCATTATTAATATGCACTTAACATTCGTCAATTTATCGTAGAAATAACTTCATAATTTGTTTTATTACATTCGTAGTATTTACTAAAAAATTCATTCGCAGGTTGACCGTACGCATTATTCGTAAAAGGTACGAAGTTTTAGTTGAGTCTAAAAAATGTACTCAGACTGGTTTGTCGAATAATTACCGAATATAAGGACATGTGTGATTGAAAGGTGGCCGTAGACTACTGGAAGAGTACGTGCCCCATACGCCAAAGAACCGCTGTTCAAACCCTAGCTCAACAGAGGATTTTTTTTCGGGACTAGGTATTACGATCATTCGTTAATGTAAAGTACAATATAAATTTGCTTTTATACGAATACGAATAAAATATTCGAAATGTGTACCAAACTACATCCATTCCTCGAATTCTATTAGTGTCTGAAAATTACGAATAAAATTCGTAGAAAAAAATTTGCAATATAAGAGTACGTATTGAAAAGTTTTTCTGAAACAAAGGTAAATTAAATGGTATCGTAACTTATCGTAACGCTCTCAATTTTTTTCGCAAACGCGGCTAAGAAATACTGAATATTAAATAAAAAAATATAATTAAATACATACAAAATTCAGTATTTATCAGCAGCATTTGAAAAAAAAACGTGATAGCAATCGCGACTAAAACGCATGATATGAACACGTTCTTACAGCAACGGTACAACATACTATTTGAAAATTAACGGTTAAGCTCTGCTTTATTTATAAATTAACATAAAAAAGTATTTTTGTCTTCTTCTAAAAATACATTAAATACATAATGAACATATCGTCATATGAAATCAAAAAAGTTACAATAAATTCAAAATCGACTTTTTGATTGATTATGATGCACCTTATCAAATACATGTTTCGCAAAATTTTACACTTCTACAACTTAAAATGACGTTTTTATTAACAAGGTTCTCAAAGCCCTAATTTTAAGCGCAACTTACAATTTAGAAAGTTTTTTGATTTGCACCTACATTTTTTTAATTTAAACTTACGGCTTTTTTGATTTAATGTGAAGATATATAGAAAATGTTCATTGCCTAGGGGGGGGCAAGTGCCCCTGTTCCCCTGCAGACGCCCATGCAAGTGGTCCTCATTATTTCCCTTTTATTTTTTAAGCAAAAATATTGCATTTTCTACTGTTTTTAAACATGTTGATGAAGTTATGAGGCATAGTCTATTACTTCTATTATAATTTTCTCCATATTTTAAATATTATTTATCTATGTAGTTTGGATATTTTTAAGGTTTTTTTACGTTTTTTTGTATATTTTCTGCCAATATATTTTTTTGCTTAATAATATTTTTTAGTTTATTTTCTAATTATAATTATAATAATAAGATAATTTTTCTGAAAGACTTACGGAAAGAAAGAAATATTACTATTAAAACGAAGCATGCACGTTATATTACGAAAAAATTTTATTATTAATTTTATATCTATTTTGTTTATATAGATAAATTTAAAACTTTATACACGAAACAAAACAAAAACAAAACAGAAAGTCGTAATTTTTATATTTATAATGAATATTATTGAACTATAGATGAAACAAAAATATACTGTACTTTTTTTAATTGTTTTTTCCAATGATTTATAAAGAATTTTGTTTTAGGCCACTGTTTTAGTAAAAATGGTTTTTAATATCTTTGGACATGTAGGTGTGATCTCATACAACTGGAACACATTTTTCACAATATCTAGAGAACCAGTAAAGCTGCGAATACAAATCTTTCAACTTCCTCTTTTACTGTTGGCTTACTGCCTCTCCACATGATTAAAAATCTTGGAATAAAATTGAAACTTTTCTGTACTTTAGATATGACCACACCAGCTTTAGTTTCACATCTAGTATTTGCATAATACTAAAAAATGGTTTTGATACATCGTTGGTTAAAAATTTGGTACAAGCTTGGATTGAAAAAAAAAGCACAAACACAGTGAGATTCAAAGCAGGGACATCCGGTTCGTAAGCTCACTACGTTAACCACTGGGCTATTGCGCTATACGAAACAAAAGAAATAAACAAGCATATGAACTGAATAGCCTAATATTGAGTTTCAGCATTGCAATATTTCCTTGGTTTAAATTTTGGCACAGACAAATTTTAATTATGGGTTAGTATTTATGAAAGTTTAAATTTTAAACCGCAAGGTAAAAAAATATCCAGTATACTTTTAGCTGTGCTAAAATTTAATCCAAGATTTTTAACCGTCGTTATAATGCGAAAATGTGTTCCAGTTGTATGGGAGCTACCGCGCCACTTGTTCAATCACACCTGGTTTTAGTACATGTCCTTCATATGAAGTACTTTATGATTAGTTTTTGTTTTCGTGGCTCTTTTTTTTTGTTCTCACTATATAACTAAAAACCTGTTGCAGTTGTATGGGAGGTACCACGACCACTTGTCCAAAGATCCTTAAAAACCATTTTTTGTACTTTTCTATGCCTAAAGCAGTAAAAATTCACTTAAATAATTTATTTCCTCTAGATTGTTCCAATCATTCCATTGTGCAGTCTCTGCATGGCTCGCACAGGACAGGTAAAGCAGATGTAAAAAATTTCATAACAGATTGTTTGTAGAAATTACCTCATTTTTTATTGTTTTTAATTACGTATCATATGTGATCTTTTTGTAAAAATTTGGTGGATGACTGAGAACTTTTTTTATTTGTTTATAAAAAGTTTATTAATTTTATAGAAAAAAATTAAAAAAAATAGTTTTCTATATTAAAGCGCATTAAGAGTGATTGACCGAAAAATCATTAAATTTGAAAATAATTTTACGACAACAGTGGCCTAAAACCAAATTCTTTATAAATCATTGTATATAAATCATTGTATATAAATCATTGTATAAAAAAAATGTAGATGAAAGAAATTTTGTTTCATTTACATTTCAATAATATCCATTATATATAAAAATTACGACTTTTTGTGTTAGTTGGCAAATTTGACGAATTTTAACTCCTTGCATTTTTTGCGTATTTTTTAACGCATTTTATTGCTTAAACGAATGACTCAATGTGATTAAAAATAAAATAAATGCCATTAAAAAGGCATATTTATTTTTGGTTCTTCTAAATATTTTTTATTGTCTTATATTCTCACTATCTTCAAAGACTAATGATAATGTTTTTATAACTACAAAAATGTTCTTAATAATAAAAAATCTTGTCTAGAAAATTTGCTTAATGCAAGTTTATGATTTGAGTTTATTTAATTTTTCATTGCCTTTATCTATCTTCTATCTATATAAATAAAACTGAAATGGTGTTCGTTGGATTGGCTATTTTTTTTTATTTTATTGGTATTTATATAAGAATGTTTTGGAAAAAAGCAATGTTTGCCACACCCCTTTTTTCGCTCACAAATCAATTAAAATTATCTTTTTTTTTAAAGGCCAGACAGATTTGGTCGTATGCAGTGGAGGATCTCAGATTTGCCAGAGAAGGGATAAATTGGCAAAAAAAAACCTAAAAAATTGCTTATCAACACTGTGGAATGAATTAAAACTAATCGTTGGTTTATTCTATGATTATTCCCAAAATATTTCGGCTCTAGCAAAAGGCTTCCGTGAGCGAAAATGGTTGAAATAACTTCTAAGAATCGAGAATAAAATATTTTCTGATGTGGTAGTTTAAAACACACAAATGGTCAAAAATAATATAAATTAAAAGTTATTCCAATTTGCATCAATTACTTAAAATTTTTGTTTTCGCATTAAAGATAATTTTTTCGTGTATTTTTTTGAATTTTTGAAGCTATTTACACTAAAATCCAAAAACTTCATTATTTCTAATGTGATTTTCACTTTTAAGATATCGTTGGAAAGGTTTTGAATGTTTGCATTGACTCCTGCTCGGAATTACTAGCTAAAATATTAATTATAAAATAAACACCTACTGAAAAGATATTGTATGAAATTATAAAAATATATAAAAATTATGAATTTATTTGAATTTTTAAAATTTTTGTATGGAAATAAAATTAAAATAATAGCAAAAATATGCATTACAGACACCATAATCTTTTATCGAATTGATAATGTTTTTGATTTGTTTTCTTTTATTATTGATTTTATTTTGTTTTTAATTGTTTATTTTTTTAACTCCACCATTACACCAGCCAATATTTTTACAAAAAATCGATTTTTAGAGGTAAATTGAAAAAAATTTCAGCTCACGGATGGCTGTCGTTAGATGCAAAATATTTGGGGAATCATCATAACATAACCCATGGATTATTTTGAGGAACTGACCCGAAAACTTTTTTTTATGGAGCCTGAGGCGCCTTAACATTTATATGATTTTTATTTTACGAAAAAGATTTAAAAGTACGAATAAGTATTCGTACTCTACTAAAAGTACGAATAGGTATTCGAAATTCCTTATACAAAAAATAGATAAGTTTTACATTTTATATAATTCAAGTTATATATTGCATAATGTAAGTAGGCTTTATTAATAATATAAAATATTTATATCTTTTGAGAGTGGTGGTTTGATTTAGTATTTTGCTGCAATCTGTTTGTTCACACTGCGCTTGGTTTATTTGGAATTGTGATGCTTTTTATATAATTAATTCTTTTTACCTAGAGGGAAGGTCTATATCGTTTACAAGAAGAGGTCAAATCTAATGCTCAGTTTAATTTGGAATTGCTGTTTAAAGCTTATATAAGCTTAATATAATTATATTCTTGGTAGGTTGTTTAAAATTTTAATATGATTTATTATTTATTTCTTTGTAAACTTTTTCAAAATAACATTAAGAGACTAACCTTAAATTGCAATAACAAATGGACTTGGTAATATTTACTTTTTACCTTTGTAGGTCATCCTTCTAGGTGAGAGCCATTACCAATTAGTCTAGTATACTCTATTTCAAAGTGTAATAAAAGAAAAATATATCTATTGCAAAAAAAGGGAATCTGGCGTAGTACAAACAATTCAAACAGTGCTCTATTTGTGCTGAAATATAAGCCAATATTAGAAATGTCTTAAAATATAGGATAGAATACTTCTATCTGTTATATAAAAAAGAAGCAACTAGAACAGATGGCAACCTTGGTAGAGTTGATGGCCTTGATCTGTAAATAGCTTACAGCTTTAAAGTCATATGATTGCCATAAATGACCGATGAGAACATAATAATTCTTACGAATTTGTTCGAACAAGTGTAGAATCATATAAGAACTAAACAGTGGGTTGATCACAGCTCAAGACTACTGAAGAGGAAATGTAGAGATATTAGAAACAGACTGTATAGTCAGCTGTGTGATTGACTCTAACTAACAGCAGACTAGACAAAACTGTTTCGGAAGTGGCTAAACTTCCAGCTTCAGTAGTCTTGAGTTATTCAGCTGTGAGCAAGCCACTGTTTATGCATATGACGATAAAGCAGTAAGTTTTTAATTAGATCAAGCCTGAAACTCTACCAAAGATTGTGTCTGTTCCAGTTGCCTCTTATTTGTACCGCTATTACATATATACTTTTTTACTCGTCATAGTCTTTACGTCATTTTGTATGGGAGATAGGCAGAGTTTTTATTTGATTGTAACAATTTTAAAACCCAGAATGCATACTATGTGCAGAGTTTTAAGTTCATACATATGTATATCAATTTTTGTGGAATTTTAAGAAATTTTACAGTTGTTAAAAAGTCACTTTGCAAGGAAGGTAAGCGTGGTTTTCACTCGATTTGGTTGAATTTTATACTCAGTGAATATTAAATATCAAAGCTCATATACAAACTCTACGTCATTTTGTATGGGAGGTAGGTGGAGTTTTTATTTAACTATATCAAATTTCAAACCATAAATGCATATTAAAAATAAAAATGTACATAATTTCAGGTACATACATTAAGTTTTGTGGAATTTAAAGACTTTATACCGGTTTGGTAAAGTCACTTTTTATAGTGTATAGACTATATAGAGTATAGTGTACAAGAGTTAGGTGTAGAACTAGATCTTTATTTTTGAAATACAATACAAAATACCGAATTTTATTACACTCAAAAATTTATTAGTTAAATTTCTACGAATGATATTAGTAAACAAAATATTCGTACATTCTACAAATATGCGTACAATATATAAAGTATTTTTATTGTGATATCTTTACGTATTCATTCGTAAAATCTTTCTAATGCCTAATATAGTATCTACGTTTATATTTGTTTTTTATACTAATGATATTCGTAAACAAAAATAAATCAATTCATATACAATAAGTACGAATGATTGTGTGCATATAAGTATCAATATTCGTAAATTTGTCGTACGTACAAATTCGTAATTTCTTTCTTTACATTCGTAGTTTACTAATGCTTTTGTACTATTTACGAATGAAAAATAATATTGGTAGAAGCAATTCATTCGTAGGCTGACCGTACGAATTATTCGTAGAATGTACAAATTATGAGTAGAGTTTAAAAAATTGAAAACCGAAATCGTTCAGCCTTGTTTGTAGAACATCTACATAAGGAACTGTATGATTGTCAAGTGACTGTAGCCCAATGGTAGAGTGCGTGGCCCGCAAACTAAAGAGCTGAGTTTCAAATCTCAGCTCAGACAGAATTTTTTTTTTTGCTGGTTTTTACGAATAAAATATTCGTAACATGTACTAATATACGTCGATTCTACGAATCCTATTCGTGGCTGAAAACTACTAATAAAATTCGTAGAATGGACGCAGTTATTAGTAATATTTACACAAAAATATTTTTGAGTGTACGATAGCTTAAAAAAATGGCTGTAGTCGTGTCAACAGACAGACAGACGGATAGACAATTTTTTCTTATTTGGACCGATTGCAACTTATAAAAAAATTCAAAAGTCTTATGGTTAAATTGATACCCATTTTGAAGGTCCAATACCCCACTGTGCGCCGGGTCAGCTAACCTGCAAGAAAATCAACTAACTTAAAAGTTGTTGAAAAAGTAGTTTTTTGTCAACCTCAACTAGTTAAAATTCTGACTTTTTTCCATAGAACGAACTAACATATTTTGTATGGTGATGTCCGCTAAATAAGTCAATTGACTTTTGTCTGCATATGTTTTAAACTACTTGTTAAATTAGTTGAATTTAAATTATTTTTCTAACTACTTTAAAATAAATCAATTAAAAACCGCATATATTTTCAACTACTTGTTAAGTTAGTTTAATTTAAATAATTTTTTAATTACTTTAAAATAAATCGACTGAAAACCGCATATATTTTCAACTACTTGTTTAATGAAAGCAGTTTTTAAACCACTTGTTTTGAAGTAGTTTTTCAATTGCTTCATATAAAGGGTGGTTAAATTTTAAAGGCCGATGTTGATTTTGAATAAAACACAAATTATTTAGGAAACTATTGTCATTTCTTTTTATTATGATAATATTGGTATGGTTCAATTATGTATGGAGCAAAATATCGGCCAAATGACCGCCGCGACCTCTGCGGCACACCTCCATCCGATGGTCCAAATTTTCGATGTCGCTGAGGCATAATTGAGGTTCTATCCCGTTAATGCGCCGAATTATTTCATCCTTTAGCTCTTGAATTGTTGCTGGCTCATCTACGTACACCTTTTCTGAAATTGAGAAATGTCAAATGAAATGCAGAAAAAACTTGACGTTTGGGTGTGGTTCACATTCAACATCGTCCCTTAAAATTTAACCATCCTTTAGAATGCAATAAAAACTATTAAAAAATTGAAGTGGATGTCGCCTTAATATAATTCAAAGTAGTTCATAAACTAGTTTATTTTTAATTAGTTTTTTAATTAGTTGTTTTTAAAAACAAGTTAGTTTGTTCCTAAAGGGCAGTTTATATTACATATATAACAATTTATTGTATGTATTAATTTTTTGAGTTTTTCTATATCCAAATTTTTTTTATGCATAGTATTTTACAGTGGCGTAATTATGGGAGTCGTCCATGGATCTGGACACCCCCCAAGAGCCATGAAAACATTACCAAATATTTCACGTTGTTGTGAATTGTGATTGTGATTCTATTTAGTTAAGGAAAATTCTTCTTTTTCTCAAGAAAGTAATCAAATTTGGATTTAGTTCACTGTTTAATTTTTCTAAATCGGACGACAATTACTAGAGGTATAGTGACATGTGAAGCTTCCAGAATTTCGGTGTTGCTAAGATTCAATTCAAGAAGACCATAATTTTTTTACCTACCTACCATTATCGACGTTTCAAAAAAGTAAGGATGTGAAACATGACATTCGGCTTCACAAGACAGTCATTTATTTAATAAGATATTATGTTGACTTTATATGATTTAAATACAAATTCTAAATGTTTGATAGTTTAAATCATACTTGATTTTAAATACAAATTCTAGTTGTTTGATAGTTTAAAATCGTTTATTGAGCTTAAGGTCACAGTTAGAACAATTAATTGTTCCAACGAATTTTTCCAAAGAAACAACAACAACAAAGTTTTTTCAATATGAAAAGGAAAAAATCACTAGCTGATTTTATTGCACAATTTCTGCCCTGCTAAAAGCGTCATCAGAAATCTTTGTGATACCCGTGCAAGCGCGCATTAACGCACTGCACCACCGGGGTGATGAGATTTGAAGTGTCAGTTTCTCAGTTTTTCTCAATTTAAAATTTTCACATTTGTTGTTGTATTTCTGTTTTACTTTAATCTCTATGCTTATGTTATTATATGTAGTCTAACAGCCTGCTGGAAGTCTGCACTAACAAAGCATGTTTACTGAAGTTGTTTTTAGAATTTTTGCTGATTTTGTTTTCAGCTGTTTCCGTTTGGTCGAGCTCTACCATTTGATTAAAAATTTTTCTAAATGACCTCTAAATTTATTATGTTGACTTTATATGATTTAAATACAAATTCTAAATGTTTGATAGTTTAAATCATACTTGATTTTAAATACAAATTCTAGTTGTTTGATAGTTTAAAATCGTTTATTGAGCTTAAGGTCAAAGTTAGAACAATTAATTCTTCTAACGAACTTTTCCAAAGAAACAACAACAACAACAAAGTTTTTTCAATATGAAAAGGAAAAAATCACTAGCTAATTTTATTGCACAATTTCTGCCCTGCTAAAACATTTAGAATTTGTATTTTAATCATATAAAGTCAACATAATAAATATAGAGGTCATTTAGAAAAAACTTTAATTTAATAAGATATTTACTTTTTTAAGGTTATTATATTTTTACGGACGTCCGCCCCCCACAACCAAAAGCTATCTACTAAACTAGCATTCCACCCCTTTGCGCGAAATTGTCGTAAGTTTTACAACACAACACTTGGTAAAATATTGTAACTGAAATTCTTATAGTAAATACTTTAGTTAAAGCACGGAAGAGAAGAAAAAGCGCTCTCTTGTAAAATTTTGTTTTATACGCCAATTTCGCGTAAAGGGGTCGATATAGTGAAATTTCGGATCTAAAAATTCACTTTTAGACATTAGAGATATTCTTTCCAAACACTTTCATAACTTTTCCAATTGGTCCAATGAATTGATTTGTTTTATATCTTTGGACCCTACGGTGAAGTTTGAACCCTAAGCTAATGGGCCTAATGTAAGCTCTCTTGCAATAGCAATTTACACTTAAAATTAGCTTTGTAAACAGCTTAGATTAATAAATATCAACTGAACAAGTCCATAGTTCATGGCGTTTTGCTTATATGACTCAAGCGAACGTGTTTTACTTAGGGCCAGTTTCACGACCATTAGTTAACCACTGACCCGAGGTTAACTAACAGATTGAAGTTTCACGATCAAAGTTAACAGCTGTTTTCTGTTATTAACCAATTGGTTAACTAATGGTCGTAAAACTGGCCCTTAGAAAAATAAGTCATAAAAGCAGTGAGTTAAATTATGCACCGACACTGTTAAGCTATATTTGCTGTAGTTTGCAACAATCTGTTTTTATTCCAACCAAAATGACAGCAAAACTTCATGGCCATGAATAAAGTTAACTTTTTCAAAACCCTATTCAACAAAAACAACGAATATAAAACAGCAGCATTTCACTCACTTAGTTGCCACAAACAATCTCAATCATGCCCAGAGGAAGCCACGTGCAAGAAAGCTAAAAGCCAAAACTGCACACACTCTGCACACACGCTAGTAGCGGTAGTAGTAGTCGTTGTAGTGGACAAGGAAGCAGCGGCCACAGCAACAACATCTAGGAAGCAAACGAACCAATTAACCAACCAAACAGGACAACAAAATTCAAACTGACAAAAACATTCAGAAAAAACTCGTTATAGTTACACTGCCATTGTAGCAAAAATAACAACTTAACATCAACCTCAACAACAAAAACACCAACAACAACAGCATGACCAGCGAGAGCAACATGATGACCTGCATTACACAGATTTTATTGCTGTCGATGGTGCAGCATGGTGATGTTAATCATGTTGATGCTGTTGTTGTTGTTGCACCAATAAAGTTGATGCCAGACCACAGTCGAGGCTTTTTTGAAATCATTGCTGTAGCAATTTAAAACGCTGCTCTGATCAACTCTTTTCTCTACTAAACTTTACATTCGCCCAATCCAACAGCTCGATTGCAATTATAACAACTCTTTCCGCGCTGTCAAATGCAATTTTTCTGACTTTTCATCCATTTCATTTTAACTAGCTACAAACTGCACTGCTAGAAGCTGATGCTAGAGGCACTGAGAGCCCAAGAATCTGCAACACTGACAGCATTTCTATTACAAACGACGCAATTGTAGAAAATTGGCGCCACGACGATAACCGTTTGATTTAAGTTAGTGGCAGGTTGCTGGGTTGGGTCTTGTTGGGTCGATGGGTTAATGGATTGGTTGGTAGGTCGGTTGTAGCTCTAGCTACATTGGTGTTCATGGTGATTGCGGTTGCGGCTGTTGTTGTTGTTATTTTGAGCTCGTTGTGTGTAATCACAATGCTAGCATTTAAACAAAAGAAACAACAACACCAGCAGCAGCCAGGAATTCAATTTCCTGGGCAGGGGAATAACGGGAAATGGAAGAAAAGCGTGTAAGAAAAACGCACCCAACTCAGGATGGTGGGATAGACGTACAGCTTTCATTATATATCCGGTACATGCGCACTTTAAATGTCAAAGTTCAACATTTTCTTACCTCGTTCTCAAGTGATGGTTTCTTGTTGCTGTTGTTGTTGTCATTTTTGCTGTAGTTGTTTTTGTTGCTGTTGTTTTTTTCTTTTTTTTTTTTGTATTACATATTGCCAAGAAAGACGCTGGTGGTAATTGTGTACTGCTTCTTTTCCTGTCACGAGCTGTTGTAATGCAAAAATGCTAGAGAAAGAAATTGCATAAAGATAATGTTGAAAATGGGATCAATACAAGTAAGGGACAAAAAAAAAATGTTCGCCATATTTGAAGTTTTTTAAAATATCATCTATTTAAGGCCGTTTTATTCAGTTGTTTAACTTGAGAAGTTGCAATAACTTTGGGATTTATTCGATTTCAAAAGTTATTCCATTTTATTCACTTGAATTTCTCAAAAATATTTTGACATATTGAAGATTTGATATAACTTTCGTTTGATAACTTTCGTCAACTTCAGATTTCTCTAACTTCCAAATATATGACCAGTTACATACTAATACATAATAAAAATACATTCTAACTTGGAATATTTGGTGTAACTTGTGATTTTCGCTGCATTCACAAGTTTTCACACGTTTGTGCTGTGACAGCAAAATTGTTACTATAAAAACATTTGAAGCAAGTATTATTTTATATGACTAGAGCCGATACAGTTCACTACAACTTTGTTATGCACAATATTAAAGATTTAGGTTCCGCTAACCATTAAAAATGCGATATGCTACGAACCGTGGTGGCAGGGGTTTAATTCACTTCTAAGACAGAATGTTTATTCTATTCAATTAATATTTATTATTAAATAAAGCTCAGAGAGTAATAACTGCCAAGTTGTTTGCTTCAGTTGTTTGGTGCCCACGATACGGTTGTTACATAGACGACATTGAATCAGTGCAGAAACAATTTCTTTTGTTTTGCTTAAGCTATCTTTATTGTAATAATGATTTTCACTTACCACCTTAGGAATATCGGTTACAACTCTTAAATCTTCCTTCTTTAAAAAATCGGAGAATTATGATAAATGCTTGTTGGATTATAAAACTTTTACATGGCTATGTAAACAGTCCATATTTATTGAGTAAAATATATTTTAATATTCCTCTTCGTCCTAGAAGATCTTTTGAGTTACTCCACATGAACTTTTGTAGAACTAATTATTTGCAAAATGAACCTCTTAGAAGCACTTGCGGTGATTTTAATTTTGTATCTGATGTTATATCCTTAAGTGAATCCATGGACTCAATCAAACATAAAATTATAGATTACCTGCAGTACCGTCGTTGATTATGTAAAGTTCTTTCAAACATATATCTGATGCATTTGGTGATTTGTAAACACATTAATATAACAATCTAAATGGACAAACATCTAAGTAATCTGAATGGACCTAAACCTGGGATCTTCAGTTGCCTCATATCTTCATGATGATTGTAACTACACTTGTCGACGGTACCGTGGTGTCTTGGTGTCTTTTTACCTCTTGAAACACTACGTTAGATCGATTTGTAATATATTAATATGAGTGGCCGATAAGACCTAGTTTGTCTTGGTGCCTGCGTTCGCAACTGGTTTTTTTTATTTTATGAAAATTGGTTTGGTGAAGTTGACCTAGTTTGTCGAGTAACCACCCTGTCAAGCCTGGACCTCACCGGCTTCAGGAAGACAGAACGATATATATTATATATATACCTATTGGAGTGGTGTTTTATTGGGTTTTAGGCCTTGTTTGTCACACGACTCCGCCGTATACAAAAATTGTTGCTAACTTGACCTTGTTTGTCTTGAAAACGCAACCCTGCTATGCTGTCTGATTTTACCGATTTTGACTTAACTTTTTTTCTATTATTTTTTATACTTTAATAAAATTATATACTTTAAGCAATTTACTAAAACTTTTTAGTTTGTTAAAAATACATTATTTCATTCAAAATCATACTTTATATTTTTGAATTGTATAAAATATCTTATTTTATAATTTTAAATTTGCTATAAAACCTGTTAAGGTTTAGCAATCAAGTAAATAAATAAATAAATATAATTTATTTACTTAGAAAAAAAAAAAAAGTAAAGTTTCTTAAGAACGCGAGCCGTTCGGAGTCGGCATTACTTGTAGATCTAGTTCTTGATCATTTGTGTTCAAACATTTAGTAACACGCACAAAACAATCAAAAGAGCATCCATCAAAGTCCTTGCAAGGGCTTGAATTGCACTTTATATCCGTAATGAGCTAGTTTAATTTACGCTGATCGATGTCAGCTCCAAGGATTACAAACATTAGTAGGTCAAAAGTAACTTCGATGCGTAGTAATATGAAAGTGCTCTTATTATGTGCACAATTATGAGTAGTCGGTACCTAAATTTTAGCATCAGTTTACAATGTGGAATTTGTATGTGCAGCTGGAGCCATTTGTTAAAGAGAATATGAGGCTTGCCAATTTCAGTTTGGTAGTCACTCGATTTTCAAGAAGTAGTGGTGTATAGAGAGTAAATTAAGGTATCCCAAAATAAGGCACCATTTCTGATGAATCTTTTCAATTTCAGTTACTTAATTTTTGTATATGCCTTTCTATGTTTAACAGCTCTAGTGATTGAATTTGCATCATTTAAAGAATTTTAACAGACCTGGTGCAAATACTATAGCTCTATTAACTCTGTATGTTGGAAGTTACCACCAAAAAATAATGTCGTGCAGCCTGCAAATCAAATATCTCTACTTAAATCAAAAATTGAACTTGTTTCGTTCGATTTAGTAAATATTAGTTTGACGAAGATAAACATATAATTAAACAATACGTTTTTGAACACTTTTAAAAAAAATCAACATATTCTTCTATAAATAAAAAACGGTTAAAAACAGTTTTCTAAAAAAAGAGCTATATCAAATTACAAAGAGTTCACGTTAACTTAGTTAGTAGTCAATATAAATAAACTATTTTTGTAATATTGATTTTGTGTTTATATGCTAGAAGGCGCCAAAGTCGAGTTCTTAAAAAATAGAACATATAACTTAAATGTTAATAAGCAAAACAAAACCAAACAAATTAAAAATTGCTCCAGCCGATTAACTCATAGATTAACCGTCGACCATATTTTGAAGTACTCGAATTTGTCTTCCTCTGTTATCAAAGAAAAAAATTATGAAAACCATTTTTTTCGCTTGTCAAAGAACTATTTTATGTTTTAAATAAGAACTAAAAATAGCAAGCATGGCATAGTAAGACAGGCTAATTTAAAATGTTCATGAAAGTGCATGTCTTTTAGAAATATTTTTATTAGACTACATATAAAGCATGCGTCGTTATTTAACGAGGTGAATGAAAACATATCTTAATTCAAAACACTGTCAACTAAAAATCACCATTATTTGGAAATCACTTTGTTTTTCTTCTGCACAAATGTAGTTTAATAACAAAATATTTTTTTTCGACATTGCGTTGCCTTCAACATCAACAAATTTCCATTTCATCTATATATATTGTATATAAAATGGAATGTGTGTTTGTTTATTTGTTTGCTTGTTTGTACCTTATAGGAGACCAAATCTCTGGACCGATCTTCCTGAAATTTTCACAGCATTTAACTGGGACTCTAGCATGATTAATAGGGTACTTTTTCGACCACGCCCACTTTTACGCCCACTTTTTTAAAGTTATGTAATTGCTCCCATATAGTTTTTAACAGATTTACTTCAAATTGTATACAAATTATACTCCATTCGAGGTAGAAATAAACATTTCTTACGCCACGCCCCCTTTCACGCCCTTTTTCACGACAAATTTAAGTTTTAAACTTTTTGTTCTCTGTACAAATTTGTTCCTTCCAACGGACTATTTTTTCACCGCCCACCGCCCACTTCACCGCCCCTTTTTTTAATTCAGATACTTACTTATACCACTAACAATGTTTGCTATACAAAATACTTTTTTTGTATTATGTATTTACCTAAAGTTTTATATACTTTTTATCTACAGGTAAGATAGCCATAGATTTTTTTATTACCAAATCCCCCTTTTTTGCCCCATTTTACTTTAATTATAATTAATCTGCTTTCAATCTATATATATAAAAATGAATGTCTGTCTGTCTGTTTGTTTGTTTGTACTTTATAGGATGCCAAACCTTTGGACCAATCTTCCTGAAACTTTCACAGCATGTTACTATGACTCTGGAAGGAATAATAGGCTATATGAAGTTTTATTGGACAAAGGGGCGTGGCACCGCCTATATAACCCAAAAATTTAAATTGCCATATTATGGGCATTTTTTGACCTACGTCGATGATATTTGGTACATATGGTATTGGCATAATTCGGAATACGTACCAAGAGAAAAGTGAGTGGACCACGCCCCTTTTCAGGAAAACTTAAAATCGTAATATAGTCTTAACTACTGGACCGATCGCCATTAAATTATCACAATAGGATATTCTTACGAAATAATTAATTCTTGACTATATAAAGTTGTGACTATATAAAGCGGCGTGGCCTTGCCCATATAATCCAAAATTTAAAATCGTCATATCTTTGGAATTTTTTGACCAACGGCGGCAGCTGATTGTATAATTGCTGCTTTTTGATTGGTCTAAAAATAAAAAGGGGAGCATGAAGCAAATTACATGCGGTTCAGTGCTGAATTATAATTGGATTACAATAAAAAAGGGGAGAAGCATTGCAATAATTAAATTAAAATTAAATAAATAAATTTTTGTAAATATATAAATACTTTTAATATTATATTATAACGAGGGGGGTAGCGAAGCACACCGGGTTCAGCTAGTAAGTTATAAAAGTAATTTATTTTCTCATTTCCCATGGGATGTTTTATAACTTAAGTATTTATAACTTGACTTAACTTCAACATATAAAATTTCAACTTGAACTGAATGAAATGAAATTTTAACTTGAGAAATTAAAATATTTAACTTCGCAAGTTGTAGGAAAAGTCAAGTTAACAAAAGTTATTGAAACTGCTCAAGTTAACTCAAATTATAAAAAGTGAATAAAACGGCCCTTAATGCTTCAAATAAACACATTTCTTGTATTTTTCCTAAAATAATATACGTCTTTAGTATATTTTTCTGATTTAACTTCGCTTAGCTTTGTTTTGCATATCTATTTACTCTCCACTTGCTTGATACACTTTATAAACATTTGGTTAAAATAAAGTCATTAACTTAAACGCCAGTCAATATTGTTTGCCAAAGTGTCGCAACAGTTCATGTCCGATAGCAGTATTTTTTTTAGTATTTTTTTTTTTATTTTCTTTAGTGATAACATTATATTCGACAGACTATAATCGGCACTTCAGTTCCTCCAAAAGGCTAGAGTTTTATTTACAATATTAAGCTGACAAATATATTATGATAAAGTGGCAGAAAATTTTTATATTCTTTGTTATGACAGGTTGAATTGCAAAATTTCGTTAAACTTTTTTGATTTATTATATGAAATATTTGATGGCCAATAATTTTATTGGTTTAAAAAATATATTTTTAAACTTAAACAGTGTTGAAAATAATTGATACTAAATTTTTATTTATGTGACAGAATAACAAAGAGTTAACATTTTTAAAAAGAATCGTTTGATCAGAATTTCGTTTGCAATCTATTCATAGAGCATAGTAGAGTTACCCAGGTACATGATTCAATTATTATAAGGTTATACGTATTTTTTGACGTATTCTTATTTTTTATAAACAAACATATGTTGACAATCTGCTGACAGTGTTTTGTGCTCCTTTGCAAATTTAAAATAAAGAGTTATTATTGCCATTGCTCAAAACCTACTTAGTGAATTTTATTTATTGAAAGTGTAATTTAGAAGAAAGTAAGTTAAGGCGAAAAACAAATTCTAAAAAAATACTAGTGGTATTCAATGAACGCCGCACAGTACTTTGAGCCCATACAAAAGTGAGGAATAAATACAAGGAGCCGTTCGATTTTTATGAAATTTTGCATGCTGATTAATTTATGACCGCTGATTTTAAAAATGAAATCAGATTTAACGTAGATCTATTACTTTCGCTGGAAATAAAGTTAAAATATCGAAATTTCTGTGATTTAAAGGGAATAATAAAATAAGTAAAAACACTTATTAAAAAAAAAATTAAAGATATTAAGTTGTTAAATCTTTAACTTTTTAATATTGACCCCGTTTGGAAATATGTTTTTTCGTTTAAAAGATATACATATAGTTTTTTATGCAATTTTTCCAAAATATAAATCTTTACCAACATATATTAAAAAAATACTTTTTTGCAAAGAAATACTTATTTATGTTGTTATCAACAATTTTTTTTAACAAATGAAACTAAAATTTTTAATATTATGAAATTTATAAGAGATCTTAGTTTGTCTCACTCTCAATATAGAAGGTAAAATTAGGGTCTTCCTCAATAAACTTGTTTTTAAATTTAATATTTCTTTTTGATGATAACTCAGGATCTGTTGAAATCAATAGGTGTGCCATCAAATCCTTATTTGAATTCTCCCGAGAGCTTTTTCTCGTGTGGTTTAGACGAGCATATCTAAAATTTTCGTGGGAAGCCTCCAATGCTTCTTCCGATAAACTTCCTTCAAAAGAAAAAGGTTGCGTTATTTATTATTTTATTTCAATTAGAAAAACTAAAGAAAATTCACCTATGGTTAAATCGAAATACTTCATTACTTCGCATCCATGCACTAAAACTTTGTGCACAGAGCTGGGCATATATTGGGGGTTGGAATTAATTTTAAAGGTTTTTTTTTTCTGTTTTTGAGCATTTATTTAGAAACAACGGTACAATGTATATTATTCAAAGTATTGTCCATCGTTAGCTACAACATTTTCCCATCTTTCTGGCAGCATATGGATTCCGCGCCGGAAGAACGATTCGTCTTTTGAGGCAATCCACGAATCGACCCATTTTTTGGTATCCTCGTAAGAAGTGAAGCGCTGCTCAGCCAAGCCATGCGTCATCGAATTGAATAGGTGGTAGTCGGAAGGGGCTATGTCTGGGCTATAAGGCGGGTGGGGTAGCACATCCCAATTCAGCGCCTCCAACGTTTCCTTGACGGTTCTTGCAACATGTGGCCGTGTGTTGTCATGTTGAAAAACCACTTTGTCGTGTCTTTTGGCATATTCCGGCCGTTTAACCTTTAATGCTCGGATCAATTGCATCAATTGTTGTTGGTAACGTTCCCCAGTGATGGTTTCGTTAGGTTTTAGCAGCTCATAGTACACGACACACTTCTGATCCCACCAAATACACAGCATAAGCTTGGCGCCATGAATATTCGGCTTGGCCCTCGATGTTGATGCATGGCCGGGTGGTCCCCACGATTTTTTTCGCTTAGGATTATCGTAATGGATCCACTTTTCATCGCCAGTGACAATACGATGCAAAAAACTCTTCCTTTTATGCCGTTGAAGCAGTTGTTCGCACATGCAAAATCGCGTTCAACGTCTCTCGGCTTCAACTGGTACGGCACCCAATTTCCTTGCTTTTGAATCATTCCCATGGCCTTCAAGCGTTTGCCGACCGTTGATAAGTCGACTCCCAATGATTCTGACAATTCTTGAAGGGTTTGGCTTCATCGAGCAAAGCCTCCAATTCCTCATCTTCAAACTTTTTCGGCTGGCCCGGACGCTCTTTGTCTTCCGTATCAAAATCACCACTTTTAAACCGACGGAACCAGTACTCACAAGTAGAAATCGATGGAGCATAGTCCCCGTAAGCCTCAGTAAGCGTGCGTTGTGCTTCAACCGCTTTTTTCTTCAAATGGAAGCACAAAAGTAAACCTTCCCGCAAATTGCGTTTTGTTGGAACGAATGTCGACATGTTCACAGAGAAAAAAAATATATGTTGTTTACGCTTCAGTGGAATGACACATACTGAAAAATGAAGCTTAGACACTGTGCTTTGAAATGAATATAGTCACAGGTGTGCCCGATGCGATCTATCGATAGTTACGCCATCTCTTAGAAAACCTTTAAAACTAATTCCAACCCCCAATAGTACCAACTGTAACACTTTAAGTATAAGTTCCTGGTATCCATAAGAAGTTTACTAAACTCTTCAATTTTAATTTTTCTTCCACATGACAAAATTCGCAAAATTAATGAGAAGTTATATATTAAATCTTTATTAAGGCCAGTAATTTCCGCAGAAACATCAAAATTGGCAAAGAATTTCCTAGCCGTGTTTCCGTCATTAGTTGTGCCATAACCTTGTTTGACGTGATCTATAAGCAGGCCCATTCTCTCTCTGAATTCTCTTTGTATTCGGCTTTTATTTTCAGAAAAAATGGCTTGATTCTCTTGCCTTACTCGCCAAGCTTTAAATGGCAAACGATATGATATTTGGATTAAACATTCAAAAAACCGAATCCAGCAGTGAAGAGTTGAGAGTCCATACTTATAAGAATCTGTGTTTGCAGATCTAGTAAAATTTATTTTGTTCATTTCAATTGGACTTGCATTACAAATGAAGCATCTGCTAGCTGAATTTATTTCCGTAAGAACGTTTGCAATGGATCCATCGATCATTGTACATTTCATTTCATATGAAACCTCTACAGATTTCCCATTAAATTCCAATATTTCACATTCTAATTCGGTTATTTGTTTTTTAATATCGTTATTTTCTTGTATAACTAAGGTCCTATTTTCCTTAGCCATTACAATTTTTATGGGTCTGCAGAAAAGAGTAGAAGAAGGGATTTTGTTTATCCAAAGAGGCTTCTTTGATGACGAATCAATTAGCCTTTTAATCAAAAAATAATTTTTTTTTCATTAAAATATACATAGTTAAATTTATAAACTTTTACTCACTTGATTGGGGCAAATGCAATGAAAAATATAAATTCATCGCTGAAATCTTCCGTTGAAAAATTTTGCTTGTATCGGCTGTGACCCGAGCTGCCATCCATACCCCATTGGCATATCAGTGTTACTTTATCTGGAGTCTCTTCGCCATCACAAAGCTTAAATATACTTTTAGCTGTATTTCGCATGAGTGGTTTTAATTCCACTTCTGCAGAGTTTTCAGAAGCTTTGACAGGTGGTACTATATTCTTTTTAAAATTTTGTATTGCATATAGGCTTGGAAAGAAGTTTTCATGATGTTCATTGACAGTTTTGCGCAGAATATTATACTTTACTTCCGAGAGATCCAAGTCTAAATAAATTGTCAATGCCACCTGTACTGAGAGGACACTTTCTTTTTTAATACTGCCTTTTCTTCTCGCAAAATCTGATGCATATTCTAATTCTTCTTCAGTATAGTCAGATACTATTTCAGCAACTTTTCTTCTTTTCATTTGTTCAGATAACAAGTGGAACTCCTTTTTAGGTCTTCCGCGACTAGTGCTAGGTTGCTTAGATATGAAGATTAATTTAAACTGTGTAAAAACTTTTTTTATTTTTACTTACTTCATCTGGATCAGGAATAATAAAAGTTTGGACACTTAACCATTTTTCATACTTTTTTATAAACAAATTTTTGTTATAGTGGCACTCCTTCCACTTTCTATCTAATTTAATCTGAAAAATCCGAATGTTTTCTATTGTTGCTTCATTAAACAGTCTTTCACCAATTTTGTTTTTAACAAAACTTTTTAAAATCAAAAATTTATCTCTTGGACCAGCAGAAATCCAGCAATTAAATAAATCTTTATTAGTTAAAATTATTGACATTTTTGATAAAAAATAATATATTATGTTTTTTCTTAATGCACATGCAAATAGACTTTAACTTCCACAGCTTTTTTGCAAGTTCTCTGTTTTTGTTAAGAAAATACGGTAAAAATTGGGTAGCATTGAGAGAATATGAGAGTTCCCTACATTTAACAATTTATAAATTAATTTGTAGTAATATTAATAACAGTTATTAATATTCAATTCGATTGCTCAAACATTCTTTTATTTAAGAATATTTAAATAATATTATTAAGAATAAGTTTATTTATTAATAATAATTTATGAAAAAGTTCTTACATTTAATTAAAAAAATACAGTGTTATCATTCTCTGTAAGAACTTAACTTTCATAAGCTGATATGCCCTTCTGTTAGGTATAGAGTACAAAGAATATGTTTTTTTACGTTTTTTATTTTTGTATAACATACTGAATGTTACATACACTAACAACATTTAGCTAATTTTTGCAAAACATGATTTTTAGACCATTTTTAAAAAGGCGGTAACTCAAAAAATAGTTCGAAGTTGGATAAAATATTTTATGTTCCTGAAAGATAGATAAACATACAATAATTTATTTTAAAAATTAAATATGACACTTGTGGACATTTTTTTTTAAATGACTGCTGAAAACAGCAAATTTAAAATTTTTTTTTTAATTTTTATAATTTAAAATAAATTTTTTAATACTTATTTTACATTTTCTTATAAATATAAAATAACGTATTGTTTTTATTATTTAAAAAAAATAAAATCAATGGAATAGTGTAAAAACGTGCTTACGGCATTTTTTCTTTGAATGAAGCACATAAGCAAAAAATTCACAAAATTATTTTTGGACCATTTTTAAAAACACGATAACTCCAAAACTGGTTCGAAGTTGGACAAAACATTTAATGTTTCCGAAAGGTAAAAAGACGTAGAAATGCATATGTAAAAATTGAATGTGACACTTGTGGACATTTTTTTTAAATGACTGTTGAAAACAGCAAATTTTTAAATTTTTTTCAAAATTTTTTGATAATTTAAAATTCAATTTTTATTACTTATTTTAAATTTTCTTGCTAATATAGTTAAAACTTATTTTTTCTCACTGTTTCTTTAAAAATACAAAAATAAAATCACTTGAATAGCGTAAAAACTGTGCTAACAGCATGTTTTTCTTTAAATACAACGCGAAGTCGAAAATTCTACAATAATAAAAACGCATAAAAAGCGTTGACTTTGAAGAGGTGTAGTTTCCACAAAACTACTTCATTTGCGAAGAAAATTTTAACTCTTTTTAGTGAAAGTATTACCTAACTTACAATATCTATTTTGTTAAGGTTCGTCAAAATGAAACTCTTGATTTATTCCTACTGGACAAAGTACTGTGCGCCGTGTTGTCGATGTAAACAGCGTATGTTCGGTAAGTTTACAGCAGCGTACTTTGCAATAATAAAATTGTAAGGGCTTAAACATACGCAGCTTGCGGCACAAAAACAAGGTGTATACATAATGTGACCAACATTTTCAAAGCAAAAAGAAGTACACGCACAGACTCTAAAAAGAGACAAAGAAGAAATACATAGAATAAATATAGAATTACAAAATAGAAGTACATAAAAAAAAAATAATGAAGATATTTAAAGATGCATGAATAAATCTATTAAACAAAAAAATTAATTTATAAGAGATTCAAAATTAGATCCAGCTTAAAATTTATTGCTTATAAACGTAGTAGTCCACCAGTTTGACGAATTCAAAAAATCAATTTTTTTTAATTTTTCGCAATAGAATATAAAAATGAATCTTAAAAATATACTCTAAAAGTTTTAGACCTAAATTGAAAACATTTTTAAAGTTACAGCCAAAAGAAGAGAAAGTGTCGTAACGTATATTAAAGTGCTGTAAAAACTTTAAACACATTTTTTTCGAAACTACGTTTTCGAAATTTCGGGGAAGCACTAACTAAAAACTATTCGACCGATTTGGCTAAAAATTTTACCTGCTATTTAAGGCATACACAGCTAGTTCCGGAACTTTAAAACAATCAATTTTTCAATAAGTTAATTTTTTTAAACAAATTAAAAAAAGTTAGATTTACAAATTTTTTTTTCACAAGTTAGCCATTTTTTATTTGTTTTTTTTTTTTTCAAAACATATTATAGGATAGTGCACTACAATAAAGCCTGCCGAACAATATTCCCTTTGATTTTTTATTTCAGATGAACACTTTAGGCTGGGTGCTTCCCCCAAAAAACATACATTCTCTCGAGTACTCTTCTTTGATATAGATAACTATAAGCAAATTTATGTAAATTAAAAAGACCAACAAAGTATAATTTTATTGCGAAGCGACTCGCCTTTATTGCTCCTGATCTTCTAATGATAAAAATGATATTTCAAGATCGGCTGCTACTTTCAAGTTAGAACCAGTGTCATCTTAACGGCTCTCCTACTGATCAAATACGACAGATCAAACTCTTTGCTTTGTGTTCATTGTTGTTGCGTAGTGAATTCAGAGCATCGCTCTCGCCCCACAATCGATCATGAATACTGGTAATTCTGGTTTGGACGGACTTATTTGAACGACTTTTGGTACGGCAGCTTACGCATTGTCGTTCCGTTAGGGCAGTGTCTCTCGCTGCACTAGGTGACCTCCAAATGCTGTTGTCAGGTGGAGTGCTCCAACATACGCATATCGTGACCGCAACAACGACATTAGATTTGCAATAAAGTGTAGTCAATATAAAATACAGGGGGATCAGTGACAGAGTTTAACCTGCATCGTTAACTCTTCCCTTTCTTAAGGTCGAAACGTCCTCGGTTCGCAACATTTATATGTTTTGAGCATACAACTTTGCTGAGTTTCTTTTTTGTAGAATTAGAAATTTACTTGACACAATTTTGTTATACTTGAAGGCTTTTGGTTACAATTTTAAATCTTTTTGATTACAACTTAGGAATTAAACAATAGACAAAAGTTAGAAATATACGATTAACTTGACTGACTCAAATTTTAATACTTTAAGTTACAATTTTAAATGTTTTTAATTACAAATTAGGACTTAAACAATAGACAAAAAGTAGAAAGGGATGAATGTTTATAAATTTAAATATTAAATATAGACGAAATATGATAATTCAAAATTGCTAAGTGGAGATTTTTAGTCTGTTTTGGTTTTATGTGCGTCTAATTTTTACTTATTTCTTTTCCTTATTTCTGTGAAGTTTATTACACGACAGCAACAAAAGTTTAAACTTGCAAGTATTAATAAAAAAACCATTTAACGCAGATTACTCTTATGAATTTTTGTACCACCAATCAAAACCGCAGTACCAAGATCCTTCTCGACAACCCGTTCAACATATATTTTGTCAAATTTGTTTCCTAATCTTTTATTTCTTTTTAGAAAAACTTTTTCTCCAGGGCTATAAGTTTTTAATATTTTACCTATGTTGTTTCTGTTAAGAGTTTTTTCCTGAGTCTCGATTAGCATTTTTCTAACAGTAGCAAGCTTTTCTGGCGTATAATTGTGAAACACATCGGTTGGTCTAGCTTGGGTAACTGAATGAATGGTGGCATTATATTTATGAGTGGCTAGCAATACTAAATCAACAGTTTCATCTATTTGTTGTTGCTCTTTAATGCATCGTGCTATCTCCAATAAAGTGGAGTGAAACCTTTCCACCTGGCCATTGCTCTCACTGTGGAGTGTGGGTATGAAAAATTGCTCAATTGAAAAGTTATCTCGTAGAAAACTTTTAATATAGTTTGATTTAAACGCTTTTTCATTATCAGAGACGATAGTTTTAGCATTATTGAAATTTAATAAAACTTCTAACAGAGCATCCTTTATATCGATTGTCGACCTCGATGCAATAGGCTTTACCACGGCAAATTTGGAGAATTTATCGACGCAAGTTAGAAAAAGCTTCTTGCCAGTTATGAAAATGTCCATATGGATTATTTCCCCTGGAAGGTGAGGAATCGGAGTTTTTCCAATACCGGGATTAGGTGGCTTACGTTGGTATTTATTTTCTAAGCATATCTTGCAATTCGAAATCATTGTTTTCAACAACTTTTTTAATTTCGGAAAATAGTATTCTCGAGAGATTTGTTGATAATTTTCATACAGTCCGCGATGAGCTCGGTTATGCTCTGTTGCTATTGCTTCAAGCTGGTCGGTTTTATTCACTAAATCAATAACAAGGAGTTCGGTATGGACAAATTTAACGCCAGGATATGCCAACATCAAAGTGTTTTGTATATCCGCCAAGGTTGGAAGGTCACAGTGGATACCATTAGTGACATTAGGGTTAATAACAGACCGTAAGCACTGAACAAGACTTCCGGCAGTATCGAAAGAAATTGTGTGTCTAATAAACTTTTGAAAAATAACTTTAGTGGTTTTACTAAGTGAGTTTGATTTTGAGAGCACTAATTGGTTTCTGAACTGATTAATCGGGCAGTGAACTGTTTTTATTACATTAGTTGATGATACTTCACTATGCACAGTTGTGCTTGAATTAGTTTCGTTCAAATTGTGGGAAAACTGTCTAGAAAGTGCGTCTGCCACCTTATTATCTTTTCCGGGTTTATAATGGAATTTTGGAGAAAACTCCTCCACGAACGCTCGCCACCTTTTCATTTTTGCATTGGGATTTTTCTCTGAAATGGCGAATATAAGCGGTTGATGGTCAGTATAAATATTAATATCTGTGATTCCGTACAGATAATGCCTAAGTGTTTTCAATGCCCAAACAATTGCAAGGAGCTCTCGCTCATTAGTGGCGTAGTTTTCCTCAGTTTTGGAAAGTGTTCGCGAAATCCAAGTGATTGGACGACCGTTTTGAGACAAAACAGCTCCTAGAGCGTGAGAGGAGGCGTCCGTCGTTAAATCGAATGGTCGCTCGTAGTCGGGATATTGCAACAGAACGTCATCAGAAGCCAATATGAGCTTAATTTTTTCAAATGCACTTAATGCTTGGGAATCAAGGTTAACTTTCACGTTTTTTGAGCTATTTTTTCCCACCTGTCCATTTTCACCACGAAGATAAACGGTCAAGGGTTTGACGATGGAAGCATAATTTTCCACAAATCGCCGATAGTATCCGGAGAGGCCGAGAAATGAGCGTAGTGCTCGAAGAGTTTTTGGAATCTCATAGTTAATAATGTCGTGAACTTTATCTGCGCAGGTCTTAATGCCTTTTTCAGAAACTACAAACCCCAAAAACTCCACTTCAGTTTTGAAAAATTTGGATTTTTCTGATGATACTCTCATTCCAGCTTTCTCAAGCTTTTGAAGGATATTATCAATATTTTCTAAATGCGAATGTTCGTTAGGAGAGTAGATGATAATATCATCAACATAAACGTGGCAGCACTTTCCTACATCTTCGCGTAAAACATCATCGATCGCTCTTTGAAATATAGCTGGCGCATTTTTTAAGCCAAAGGGTAAGCGACAGAATTCATACTTTCCATTATTAACGCTGAACGCGGTTTTCTGCCTATCTTTCTCACGCATGATAATCTGATGAAATCCTGATTTTAGGTCTAATGTTGTGAAATACTTAGAATTTCTTAAATTAGCCAGAATGACCGAAGTGTCAGGAATGGGATATCTGTCTGCAATAGTTTTCTCGTTAATTTTTCTATAGTCAATCACTAAACGAAACCTCGGTTTGCCATTTTCATCAATACCCTTCTTGGAAACAACATGGACTGGCGAATTATAAGGTGAGTAAGATTCTCTAATAATGCCATCCTTGAGAAGCATTTTAATTTCATTATTGACAAAAGGAGCTACTGATATGGGATACGGATAGCTTTTGCTATGAATTGGCTCCTGAGTTTTCATGCGTATTTGGCCTTCAACGGCAGTATTATAAGGAAGCACTCTGTTAGGATCCGCGAAAGCGTTAACGTTTTTGTTAATAATCAGACGAAACTGAGATTGAAAATTAGCTGGCACTGACTCTTCTTCTATTGTGATTAAATTCACTTGATTACATGAGAGATGCTGTAGTTTAATTTTACCGTCTCGGTAAAATAAATACCCCCTCTCAGTATCAATTATTGCGTTAATTTGCTTAAGGAAATCGTAACCTATGATACCATCAAACGTACTTAAATTGGAAAGCAGATAGAACGTAGAGGTATGACCTAGAACATTCATCAAACATTTTTGGTCTATGACATTTGTGCCATTTATTGATTTTAATTTAAATGGCTTATCTAAAGCTTTAATGCCTTTAATAAATGAAAGGTTTCTAATATAATTTTTTGATGTGCCAGTGTCAATCAGAATTCGAAGCTCCTGACCGTTTTTGTCTTTTTTTGTTACAAACGGCAGGAGCGATTTTAGTTTAAAAAATTGATTTCATCGCCATGATCTTCAACACCATCGAAATCTTCGCAGTTGTAACGCTCATTATAAGAATTATGCCCAGAATAAGACTGATTATTATTCCCAATAGTTTGGTAGTCATCGTAATTATAATTTTCATATTCGGTATCGGTCGAAAATGTTTCAGTATTTGGTGGCATAAAGTTAACGCGCTGAGCTTTGTGAATAGGCGATTGATTAGAGTTTGAAAGTTCTCGAGAACGCTTAAATGCCAATGGTTGGTTTGGATTATGCTGATGAGGCCTAGAATTATTTCCAAATGTATTTGGCTGAAATGAGTTGCTGTTATGCTGACGCTGAGGTGCATTAAAAAGTGCTTTCTGTCTATAAAATGCTGAATCATTATCAACCTCCATAGGCCTTGGTCTATTCGAAGCATTTGGATAAGATCGCGGATTGGGTTGGTTACCACGTTCTATTGGTTGATACTGGGGCATTGTTGGTCTATAAGATTTAGTCGCGTGTCCTACCGCAAAAGCCTGAGCAAACTCATAACGCGTATGACTGGTTTGAAGTTCTTGTGCAACTGCAAGGGCACTTGGCAGATCTTTGGGCCTAGCAGAGAAAAGAATGTCACACAAAGGGCGACGGAGACCAGATATAAACACACGCAATGCGTTTTCCCTAGCGCGTTCATTAAGAGCTGTGATGACGTCGATGTTGCTACCATGTGTCATAATCTGCTTATTGATTATTAAAGTTAATTGCTTATCAACCTTATCATAGTAGTCTGTGATAGACAAACTATCCTGCCTCAAAATACTGAGCTCATTTTCCAAAACGTACACCGGCCTCTTGTCGGAATACGTTTGGTCTAGCCTGGCAATAATAGCATTGAAATTTAAAATTGTGTTAAATGATGCAAGGGTGGTGTTAGCAGAGTCAATTATTTTATTCCTGAAGATCCCCATAGCGATATAATATTTTTCTGACCCCTGAGTATAATAATTCATAGCAAAATTGGCGGCACTGCGCCAAGCCGGGTACGAAGCAGAATCGCCTTTGAACTCTGGTAGAGACTTTATTAAATCTAAGCTTGCATTACAGTCCAAAATTCTTGAAGTTATAGTAACTGGCAAAACGGGTTGAACAGTAGGCGGCGCCAATCTGTCAAGCGCTAATGTAAGGCGATTAATCTGCTGTTCTAATTCGTCTTTAGTACGCTCAGCGGTCAAATTGACAATTTCCAGCACCTGGTCTCGACTGACACTCATTTTGTCTATCTTCAAATTACCCTTACTATAAATATTTGATTTTGAAGCAAAATTTACAAAAGCGTGTTCCTCGAAAAGTTAGTGCAAGAAAAGATGCACAATTTGTACTTACGGCTTTGGAGGTTTTTACTATTTGCGTTTTTTATGCAAATGCAAAAAATTAATTTAAACTGAAAATTATTATTTCTTAGTAATAAGTAATTTAAGTTTCTTAGTAATTTAGGTTAAATAGTATTTTTGAACTTTTCACAAAACTGCTTTTAACAAAGTAAGCGAACTTATCACAAAATAATTAGAAAAAATTCTTTGCACTCTCTTTAACAAAAGCACCCTTGAAGAAAGATTATATTTTTTACATGCTACTTGTTCAAGTTTACTTAATGTAATTCTATACAGAGATCAGCTAGTTTTTCAATTAAAGAGGAAAAAAATTCATATGGTATTCTCTATACCCGAAATGTTCATAAATTTCGTAATGTAAAGCAAAATTAAAATAGATCTCTTTAAATGTGCCAGTATTTGCTTTTTAAAATCTTGAAGAAAAAAAAATGTAAGAATATTTTTTTAAACAAAATTAAATAATTTCTAAATATTTTTTATTTAGTGCTATTTTAAAAAAGACTCACTTAAAGATTGGAAAAGATTTTAGCTTCTATAAAGTTCTTGTAATCTTGATTTTAATGTTTTTCTTTAAAATTCCACTTTTCACTTTTGAACAATCACTTACAAAAATTTTTAAGCTTTTCTGGGATCTTATGGTCCTTTGTTTTTTAATAAAGCCGTCAAGTTGGGCGCCAATTAAAAAGACCAACAAAGTATAATTTTATTGCGAAGCGACTCGCCTTTATTGCTCCTGATCTTCTAATGATAAAAATGATATTTCAAGATCGGCTGCTACTTTCAAGTTAGAACCAGTGTCATCTTAACGGCTCTCCTACTGATCAAATACGACAGATCAAACTCTTTGCTTTGTGTTCATTGTTGTTGCGTAGTGAATTCAGAGCATCGCTCTCGCCCCACAATCGATCATGAATACTGGTAATTCTGGTTTGGACGGACTTATTTGAACGACTTTTGGTACGGCAGCTTACGCATTGTCGTTCCGTTAGGGCAGTGTCTCTCGCTGCACTAGGTGACCTCCAAATGCTGTTGTCAGGTGGAGTGCTCCAACATACGCATATCGTGACCGCAACAACGACATTAGATTTGCAATAAAGTGTAGTCAATATAAAATACAGGGGGATCAGTGACAGAGTTTAACCTGCATCGTTAACTTGTACAATCAAGTCAAAGGAAATTCTTTTGCACACTTTACGATATCAGTAAAAGCATGCTAAAATTTCAAAACGATCGCATATTATTTTCTTATTTAAAAAAATTTATGAAAAAAGGTAACATTTCGGTCGTCACACTGGGCGACTACCTTAAAATAAATAATGTTACTTGAATCGAGTACAGAAACAAACCTTAAATCATATTTTCCAGTAGTAAGAGAGGTGTATTTTGAATATATTTATGAAAATATTGTCAAAATGATGTCAAAAAGAAGTACAACAAGTAAAAAGAAGTACTTTTAGCGTACTTCGATACAAGAAGTACAGCGAGAAAAAAAGAAGTAAAACACTCCCAAAAGGAGCACGGATGGTCACATTATATATACAGTACGCATACGTATTATGCGACCGTGGTTTCATTTTTGTTTTGACGAATTTTTGTTTCTTTTTTCTTTCTTAACAATTTAAAAATTGTAAATGCACTTACCATAAATGGTTTTAAAATTTCTGTAAAGTTCCTAATAATTTTGTGATGGCAATTTCTTTTTAATACAATTACACAATTAACTCGGTTAATTAACTTATTTAGAACGCGTCACTAAACGCTCTTGTTTAGGTTTCATAGTTAGGTTTAATGTGTTTATTAAAATAAACGAACAATATTATAATTATTTTAGTATTTATATTACTTATATATTTATTAACATAATTTTCATTGAAGTTAGTAAATAAAAATAATTTAAAAAGTTATTAATGCACTAAGAAATCGGAGCAATAAAAATACTAGAACAAAATTAATAGTAGTCCATATAGTACCAATTAGTATGATATTTGGGCAACCGTGTGCATTTTTAGCTCTAATGACATTGCTCTCATGATTTTTTTCTGCTCTCATTTTCAAATAAGCATACCAATTTGAGAAAACGTCAAAAATACGAATAACCTTATAATAATTGAATCATGACCCAGGTAGTGTTGACAGTTTTTATGGGAAACATAAGCTGTCAAAAAATTTACTCAAAAAGAGAGCGCTTTCAATCGGCCATTGTCAATAAGTGAAAACATAACCAATAACCGCAGGCATCAATCCACCTCTGGCAAGGAGCTTCCTTTTGAGGCACTGAATAGAATTTAACATCAAGAACTGAAAAGCTTTTCGCACAAATTACACACGATTTTTTTAAAACTTTCATGATTTTAAATTTTTATTGGTTTATTTAAACGCAAACAAACAAAACGCCATTCAAACAAAAATTCTTATTTGATTTTTATGATTTTAATTTTCGACGCTTGCTTTCTTTTTCGCTTTCCTTCACTAGGCTTGTTTTTGAAAGGCTATGATTTCCTTTTGAAGAAAAAATAAGCAGTTGTCAACACTACCTGGATAATTTTGCCATGTCCATAAAGATAACTGAAAAACATTGAAAGTGAAAAATATTTAACGATAGAACAAAGTAATTGGTTATTCTTTGAGTCGAGGCAAAAAAAAAATCATATGAAAAAAGGGAGGAGGTCCATTCTCACCCCTTGCTAGTTACTTAGAAGTCGAAGTATGTAGTAAAATGTTAAGGTAATATCACTTTTAACGTAATAATTTTAATAGAATTAGGGCGATAACAACTAGGACTAGGATTAAATATAAGACAAAAAATCTTTTTTCAGATGTATTTCAGTGACCAAATGATTTTCAGTGAATTTTTTTTTTTAAAATATATATTTATTGCAGCAATCATCATTGCATTCATTATCCATCATCTTCATATTCGCCACCATCACAACTCGTTACAGATTAAACAACTTCTTTGTGTAGCTGTTAATCAAAGGGGGCCCACACAAAATTAAATTTCGCACCACGGCTCACCGATCTCTTAATTAAGAATTTTCTAAATAAAATATGATAATAGAAATGCAACAACAACAACGGCAATTACAAATTCCAAAACAAAGACAACCAAAACAGCGAACAAAAGCATATTGTTTGAAGAAATCGAGCATATTTTCGCCTCGAGTTCATGAATAAAAACTCGAATATTTTCAAAGAGGGCAAAAATGGCACCCCTGTTTCTTGCAGCAATCTTGTGAAAGATATATTAAACCAAAAAAATTAAGAATAAGGGCTCAACTTAACCCTACTTATAACAATATGTCTACATATTTGCAAAAAAATTATAATTTTCTGGACTCCACGAACAAAAAAAATTGATAATACTTACACACATATTCGTCCTCGATTTTTTTACCAAAATTTAACTTAATATTTGAAATTGATTGCTCTTTACTGAAATATAAGCTCTACTTGGAGTTTTTTTCAACATTAATCTATATAGATCATTCCATATGAAAACTCCTAATGGGTGAGCTGCATTGTTCTGATTTTGATAAAAAAATTTGAAAATGATCTTGTGGCTATCTTATAGTAAAAACAGCAGTATTTAGTTTTTAAGTTACCAAATTTTGGATAGGCACCAATTCGAAATCCGAAATCGAACAATTTTCACAATCTCCTTAGTAGGCTTAAACTGTTTTTTATAGCATGCTGTAGTCGGCATAATTATTTTTACGTAAAGAAAATCCAAATATTTTGAGTTTTCAAAATATTTTAAGAAAACCCGAATTAATATATTTCTATTAGCTTAAATACTTACCGAAAATGTGTGCACTTTTTTTCAAATAACTTATGGGGATAGCATATTAAAAAAAACTTAAGTTCAAAGAAGGCATAATTATTTTGACAGTTCAATTTTATGCAAAACTAAGCTCTAAGGAGAGAGTATAAATTATATAGAGGTCCCAGTTCGACTTCGAATGCTATTTCACTCAAGTTTCGTTGTACAAGCGTCCGGAGAAAAAAAAACAAAACGAAAATAATTATGCTTTGCCTCAGCGTTCGTTTTGACGCTGCCTATACTCTTCTATAGGTGCACATGAAACAACTGCTGAGGTAAAAGCATAATTATTTTTGTTTTGCTTTTCTATTTTCCGGACGCTTGTACAACGAAACTTGAGTGAACTTCGAACTGAAATCTCTATATAATTTATACTCTCTGCTCAAAGATAAGAAAAAATATGACAAAAACTTAACAAATTAATAAAAAATATATCCGCCATTAGCTTTTAGTACTTTTTGAATGCGTTTAGGTATCAATTCCTCAAGATTTTTCAAAATATCTACATTTACAACTAACTTTCACCCATCTTCCGAATAGGGATGCAACATCGTTCTTAAAAACATCGATGTTTGAAAACATTTAAAATTTCGATGTTTAAAAACATCGTTTATAAGACCGATATATCGATGTTTTAACGATGTTTTCATTTTTGTATTAGGCCTAAAATTGGATTCTAAAAATATAATTATTATTTTTATAAATTACATATTTTTTATTTGCACTCTATTATAAAATATGATAGAAAGAATAATTTCTTACATTGTATGGACGTAGAAAAATTTACAAAAACAAAATTTGAAAAAAAAGGAATCGATAAAATTTCTGTATTTTGTGTGAAAAATGTCTTTTTTGTCATTTTATTTTCGATCTCAAAAAAACGGGTTTTTTTTGTTCATACAAAACAAAGTTTTTTATTTACACAGTTTATTATTATTGTTTTTTTTTCTAAATTTTGTGAGAAAAAATCTCATATTTGCTTTGTAAACTTTTTTGTGTCCGTTTTTTGAATTAAGGATTTTTTTTTTCATATTTGCCGACCTCAAAATTAGGCTTTATAGCAAAAATGAGCATCGATGGCGTCAAATGATGTTTTTCGGTGGTAAACTTCGATAGGTTTTTTTCAATACTTAGCCTTACTTTATAGCACGGGTAATCTGCTGGCATCACTTGATTGCAACAGCAGGCTGGTGTCTTATACCTATAGACCACCTACCAAAATATAATTAGGGTATTCACAAGGTGTGCTATAATGTCATAATGTCATATTGTCCTAAGATTTTACACTAGTTTAAACATTTTATTGTTGCCTTCCATATAAAAAAGTACTATTATATTACAACTCTAAAAGCTATGTTTATTAAAGTGTCGTAATCAAACAACTATTTCTTATTTTCATTTATATATCTTGTAAATTTTAGTTGTACAATTTTAGGGCAATATGACAATATGACATGATAGCACACCTTGTGAATACCCTAAATCTATATCAAATCGAAAACATGTTTTCCCATTTCATAAATTTAAAACATTTATTTGTTGGAGTTTATCAATTTGGAAATTGAATTAAGGAAAAGAAGCTTAGATAACCTCGTTACTAGAAGCCTGTTTCTTTCTTAAGTGATGGTTGCTCCAGCTTCCGAGAACAAGTGTTCACTGGGTACAGATATTACCAGCATTCCAATCTTCGCAAGTTTTGAAAATAGAGATTTCATGTCATCCCAAATTTCGATCGCATCTTTTTTTGTTGGGGTAATAGGAGACTACAGGTACATCTGCACTTCTGTTTTGCTTACATTTGCTATTGAATATGCATCAGAATGTTTATTTTTTGTGTTATTGTGTGTTAGCTTTTTGTATTTCCAGATGTCAAATTGTGAATTGGCTAAAAATGTGCGAACGATATCGATGTTTTTCCTTTTCAGACCGATGTATCGACGATGTATCGCTCATAAGAACATAGATGTTGACATCGATATATATGAACGATATGTCGTCGATGACGATACTATCGATGCATCGTTTGCATCCCTACTTCCGAATCAACACAATGCTTATGCATTTATAGGGGACATCCATCCCCTCTGAACGTTGATTCAATCTAAAAAAAATATCCGGAATTTGCTCCCAAAGAATTTTTATTTCAGAAATTGTCTCACTCCTAGTCCGAGTCAAGCAAACGCTTCGCTTTCCTTTAATATAGGCCCACAAGTTTTCTATAACCTTTAAATCGGGACTTTGTGGAGGTCTTGTTGTAAAATAAATTACTCACCAATAAGTTTGTCACCAGATGGAAATGCATGATCGTTTCATCAATTGGAACCAAATCACCATGAGACCACAAGAGGAAATGCATTCCCAGAACATTACCGATCCGCCATCATGGCAATTTTCTTGTACGACTGGAGCTACTTCTTTTCGTGTTTTCTTTGGAATTTCGACAAATGTCTTTGTCAACCTACAAAGCCATGATACCTAGAGCTATGATACTCAAACATACTTTCATCAGTCCACAAAACATGGTTCCAAAACCTCATAGTCTTGCGGAGAAAATATTTGGCAAATTTGAGTTGTTTGATTTTATTTGCCGGAGTTATAAACGGTATTTTCCTAACGAAATATGTACCGAATCGGAATTCTTAAAACGTCTACGAATTGTGCGTTCACTAACTGGATTCTGACAAAAAAATTTCATCTGTAATTCATGGCTTTTTGGAGTTAAGCGAGTTCTTCAAAACTCCCGTACAATAAGCTGGTCTTCTTTACGTGTTGTTTAACGTTTTCTGCCAGAACGTGGCATATTTTTCACTGAATTGGTTTTTTTTGTGCTTATTTATTTGATAGTAAACGGTTTGCCTTGACAAATGTAGCTCGCAGCATATTTCTTTGACAGAAATACCACAATTTTGTTTCTCTACGATTGCACATCTCATTTCAACACTTCATCCCAACTTTTTTCCCATTTTTATTATAAAAGAATAACTAAAATAAACAAATACATTTTAATAAAGTTAAATAATTATTAAATACTTTGGTATTAATTACCAAATCGTAACTTGCATAAACGTCAAAATACTTTTGCCGTCAAGAAATTCTTTCTTTGTGCAATGAACGACTTACTACCTCGAAAAGCGTAGCTTAAATGACTTCGTTTATTCAGATTTAAAGTCCTCACACCATGTTTTTACAATAATTTATCACAATAAGAGAGAATCGTTAGATTTTATTCAAAGAGCACATGTAATGCCAACTTTGGTCAAAATATTTATGCCGACCACTGTATATAATTACCATTGTAGTTTTATTTGCTTCTTTAAAAAAAAATTAATTATCTCATCTTAACAATTAACCATTAAATGTGAAACTATTGAAAACTTGATAAAATTTGTTGATTTTTGAGATTTTGCATTAGGTCCTGTGCCCACGCTATTAGTTCGGGACTGCTTATTTATATCAGCCATGTAGTATAGTAGAAGGGGGTAATGTCGTGCAGGGGGTAATGTCGTGCACTGGCTTTTTTAGCAAAAAAAATTTAATGATATACCAGCCGTTGGTAAGGTATGGGCCTACTGACCTACAGAGCTCATGCATACAATACTAGCAATATCCATGTATAAGGGAAATATGTGCGACGTTTTTTAAAAATCGCACGTTCTCGGGACTACGAAAGTGTTTTTTTATCGGATCAGAAAAATTATTTGTCTCGCAGGAAAATATACCAGGTAAGTGAGTCTTTACCGATTTGTCGAAGTCAACCTTGAAAACGACCTTTAGGGCAATGTCGTGCATTTGATGTGGGGCAATGTCGTGCACTATACAGAAAAGAAAAGGGAAGGAAACGCGGTCGCCCTAGTGTACCAAGGGAGTCGTGAAGCCATAACAAAACGCTACAATCAAAATAAAATTTTCCAAAATTTTTTCTCAATGTCAAGCACTTTTTGAAAAAATATTGTTTTTCTTTCCGTGTTTCATATAGCAAATTGCCTGTTTTCACTTTTCCTTTCATAAAATTGTATTTTTTGATCATATTTCGGACTTGTGTATATTGCCTTATAATTAACAAAAATAAATAAATAAACAATAATGCTATATCTTCTTGAATCGAACCACTACCTATCGTTTTTCACACATTCTGATACCTTTAAAATACAATGCACGACATTACCCCACACATTTCGAGGGGGTAATGTCGTGCACATTTTTTTTTTAATTTCTACTAACACGATTTCATGCTACACGAATATTGTTACACATAAATGTTACCAACCAAATTATCTTTCGATCGGATGCTTACTCGTTGTATTCGCTTGTCATGTACGGCTTTACGAGCACTTTAAAGTTGAGTGCACGACATTACCCCCCCCCCCTCTACTCTACTTGTACTCTAAATTAGGAACGTATACTTTAAAGTTTCTGGACCATCATACAAATCATGCAAATTTTTTTTATTCATACTTCTGACGGAGTAATTTCATATAGGTTCAGTATGAAAAAGGATATAGCGTTTTAAATGTGTGTGCTGTATGGAAGGTGGGCGTGGTAGTGGGCGCAATTACAAATTTTTTATCAGTGCTCTTTAATAGCCGATTTAAACTTATTAGCCAAATTTCATTCTCCTCTTAAATTTTTTAATGTTAATTTTGACCTTATTTTGATTTAATAAATTTGTATGTGATACCGTTAGTTTTGCAACATCCGACTTGGTGATGCCATACGACATCATCGTCCTTATTGGGTTAATGTTATAAACTTTTAAATGCTATGAAAATTTTGTATGGGAGATGGGCGTGGCAAAAGGTGTTTTTTTAATCTTAACATATATTCCAGATACTTGAGTGAGTTTTTTTAATATAACTTTTATTCAAAAAAGAAAGATAGCATTTTAAAGACTTGGAGGTACATGGTGGTAGATGGAGGTACATGGAGGTAGGCGGGGTTGTAGGCAGATTTAAAAGAAAAGAAAGCTTATTCATACTTATATACCGCTGTTCATTGGTCGACGATGACACATTTAAAATTATTCCAACCTTTGTAAGGGATGAAACAAGTGGAAGGAAAAAGCGCCGCACATTGGGACGAATAGCCAAATTACGATGACAAAAGTAAAATTTTTTTGTTTCCAAATGTAACCACTAATAAACTATATATGTTCTGTATACCAGTCTTCAATAAACCCATAATTTTTCTTTTTTTTATATGCATCACAATAGTCTGTGCGTGTATGCAAAGTTAAATTTGCACCTATATCAGTAAATTACATATGAAAAATTGCAGGAAAATTTTTATAAATATGCATTTTTATAAAAATGCATTTTTAAGTTTTTCTTTACATAGTTTCAAGCATCGTGTTTCATTTTAAATTTGTATTAAAAAAACAGTTATACATAGTAAATATGGAATATACTGCATCTTTTTGAAAAAAATTTTAATGTTTACTTTAGCTAGAGCTATAAAAAAAGTTCCACAAAGTTCCACAATATTTCTTTATAAGTTCGAACAATTAACAGATAAATAATGTAAAAAAGTCAAGAGTTGGCCCCCCTTTTCCCCCTTTATTAATAGAGTCAATTTAATCGGACCAATCAAACGAAAAAAGGCTACAAAATTAAAGCATCATTTCATCAAATTATATTAATTAAATATGCTTGGGCTGCCACTTTCTGAGGCAATGTAAAATGTGATTGTGATAACGGGTTTGATGATGATGATGTTAAAGACAATTAAAACTCAATCAAAAAATTTTTATATTATTAAACAAAAACTATCATTTCTTTTTTTTTTCATTTATGTTTATGGTCACCGTAACCACATTGAATCCGCCATTTTGAATTTTGAAAAATCTAATGTTTAAATTATAATCAGTGACCTCACAAACCCATAGGTACTAAGTTTCATTAGAATCTATTAAGAATATATACAAACTAGTAGGAAATTATCTTCGAATGGGCCGAATGGGCCGAATATCCCCAAAATCGTATTTTAGTATATTCCAAATTTTCAATGTTGTATTATTTGGATGACGTAATTTTTATAGGACGTGGTTTTTATACAAATATTTCAAATGTGAAACTCAGGGTGTGTCAATGCGTAAAAGCTTTTACTAATGTATAAAAGCTTATGTATAAAATATCAAATTTAAACCAATATATTTTTTTTTTGCAATTGAAGGTTTTGCTATAATGATGACGTCACTTTGTATGGTAGGTAGGTGGAGTTTTCAGTATATTTAACAAACTTGAAACATCAAGTGCATTGCTAAGATTTAAAATAATTTGCAAAATTTGAAGCCATTGTCGGTACTAATATTTGTTGAATTTATGGTCACTTTGTATGGGAGGTAGCCGTGATTTTAATTCGGTTTCTACTAGTGTCATACTCAAAGTACATGTTAATGGTAAAAGCCAATTTGTAAAATTTGGAGTCATTAGATTCATATTTGTGCAATTTAAAGAGATTTTATCGTTTTTAGTAAATTCACTTTTTATCAGAGTTAGGCGTGGTTTTTATCTGATTTAGCTCATTTTTAAACTTAATCTCTATTTTTTAATAAAATGCTTATTCTTACGCGACATATGTGCATTTTGCATTAAAAAATTCTTTGGAAGTAATAGTTTTTTAATGCGCAGATATGTGGATGTATTGTAAATTTTTTCAATAAATTTATTATTTATCAACACTTTTTTACTTACCATACAGAGAAGCCTTCTTACGCAACATATTAAAATTAAAAAAAAGCTTATGAAGGAGAGCATATTCTCTACCCATTGCGCCAATATTTGAAAGAAATAACGACAAATCAGGAAATATTTCAATACAAAAACTTTTGTGACCATTTTACCCGAAGAGGTTAAATACGGATTTTATCGCTATCACAGACGGACATTCGGACAACAAACATTAAGTGATGCTGATCAAATGATATATAATTTTGTATACATGGTACGCCTCCTCATCGGCAGTATACGTGGGGGTATAAAAATAATTTTGTCGTCGTGATTACGCTATTCGTCCCTGTGTGCGCCGCACAGCGGCTGAAATGTGGAAATAATTCCAAAATTACTGAGCTCTTTTGATAATTTTTTTTCTTTATATTATTTAAGAATAGTCTTACTAGCATGATTCCAAAAAATTTGGGAGAAAAATTCACAGGCTTTTTGTGCAGACTCCTGAAAAGCCGATTGATGTAAAAACACATGATTATTGTCGTAAAAAAATTGGTAATTTTCAAAAGTTATTACAGACAAACGCGAAAAAATATTGCACTCTGGTATTTTTATCTACTAAAAGTATTATTGGAAAACATTTATGTGTTCTCGAAAATTATATTTATTTTAAATTTTTATAATAAATTCTTTTAGCAAATCGATTTGAAGAAAAAGCAGAAATTTTAATTTTTAGCAGGTTGTAACTATATAAGCACATCGTAGCACTTCTTTTTCATATCTGGAATAGTTTTTATTGGACCTTTACTTAAATATTTCAAATAACAAAATTGAGCACATTTGAGCTCTTTTAACAACATATCGCTCATTTACTTGAATACCGTCATAACTCACAAAACGCGATTTTGCAGAAAATACGTGTAAAATTTTTCAATTGCCTTGCACCTTGTATAAAAAGTGAGAGGCATATTCTCTTCTCTAATAAGATGAAATTTTTACACAATATGAAGCATGATATAAAAAACAATTTGGCATCATTAAACTAAAAATCGTGTTTTTTGAATTTGACTGCCTTCAATTAAATGAGCGATTTGGCTAATTTTTTTCTCTACTATACACATGTATTTAAGAGTTTTCAGGGAGTAGTTTTTATGTAGGCTTAATAACAAAAAATGTAGCGTTAATAATTTTTGACTTATATCGGAGGTAGGCGTGGTTGTGGTCGGATTTGAAATTTTTTTGTATGTGATCAGATATAGTGGCACTTTTTGTATGGGGGTCAGTTATTGTGAGGCGGTGCCAAATTTAGCATTTGAGGATGTTTCTCGTACAACGGCAAAGGTCCAATATTTTGGATAAAAGGCAAATGGACACTCCAACAGGACAATGATCCAAAACATACCAGCAAATAAGCCAAAACATGGTAAACGAAAAACTAAATCGACGTTTAAGATTGACCTGCTTAATCTCCAGACTTCAACCGTATTGAAAACCTTTGAAGGGTGATGTGAAGAATGCAGTTTTTAACAAAAGCCTTCCACTGTAAGGGGTCTATGGGACGCAGTCAAGTCAAGTGCATGTGAATATATTCCTTTGGAAGGACGCAGGAGCCTCAATGCAACTCAATGCCCAGTCGTTTTTCTTCTGTAATCGAAAATAAGAGATATTTCACTTAATGTGATGTAAATGTATTTTTAAAGAAACAGTAATTTTTTTCTCCAAAATATAGTTTTTTTTCCATTAAAAGGATGCATTTTTTTATTGCAACTGGTTTTTTTGCTCAGCAAATTTTTGAACAGGAAAATTTTTTGAATTTTAATTTTATTTCTATAATAGTTTGAATGAAATGTTGGAGGAAAATAATAATGTAAATAAAGGTTTTTATTCTTTTCTAAAATATTATTTTTAAAACAGCTTGACCAAAAACTCCCAAAATTAAAATAAACCACAGTTATATGCTTATGTTTTCAAATGCTGCCAAATGCGAAATAAATTTTATTAATAAAGATTTATTACATTATTATTTTACATAAAATTTTGTAATTATTATTGGAAGGATTGGGATGAGATCACTGCAATTCTTTTGTGCAAATCTGTTTAATATTATTTATAACTTCCCAAGTCAATGTGTAAAGTTCAGATGCCCGCAGAGTAAATGCCGAGGCAGGCAGGCAGGCAGGCAGGCAGTGGCCTGCGAAGAAACGAGATAGAAATAACTTTTTTTCTCGCTTGTTCACATAGTTTTCCTGCGACTGTCTGCCTGTCTGCTTCGGCGCTTACTCTGCTTGCAACCTTAGAGTGGTTGTGCAACTAAAATAATGAAAGATAATGGATATGAGACAGTTTTTATACCTTCTCCCCGAAAACTAACTTTTGTATCCGATCCGGTGGCAATGGAATAATTTACTTTGATTAAAAAGCATTAAAACTCAAGAGACAATTCTGTGTCGACAAGGAATAACAGCTAAAGTGTAATTTCAATGTTTCAAGAAATCTTGCTTTAAAGTTTTCGAGATCCATATGAGTTCTATGAAATTCAGTTTGCTTTTTGTGTGATAATTTTGGCTGGAATCACGCTATAATCTCCCGATTTTGTATGTGTACGGAACTATAAGCTTGGAACACATCTGCATCATTAATTCAACTTTGACTTAACTCGACTTAAGCGGTTATTCCTTGTCGACACAGAATTGTTGCGGCATAATAACATGGAAGAGAGAATCAGATAAATGAGCGTTATAGTTCTAATTAAACTAATTAAATAGAAAACATGATCAAACGATATTAAGCAAAAACAATCAAAGCAATTAAATATAGCTTTGCTGGAGAGTTTTGGTCACAAATTTAGTAAATTACTTTGACGAGCATGAGATAGTTAATGAATTAGCTAAAAAGTCAATAATTCAAATAAAATTAGTAAAGATATCGCTCTAAGCTATACAGAAATATGGCCCATTAGAAACTTTTTCTAATTAACTTTAAATAGCTTACAACTTAGTAGTTCCAAGCTCTTAAGCTTTAACTGCTCACTGAATAGTTGCCTTAACTGTTTTAAGCAACATTTATAACAGAAGTGTGTTTTTTTTTATCAGATTTTGTTCAAGATTATTTTTTTTATTGAAATTTTTCATACTTTTTCACTTGTTAAACATAAAAGCAACATTGCAAACATAACCACTCAGAATCGCTTCAATATCCTCAAATTGAATTTGCATGTTTTAATTGTTAAAGCTGTCGTTCTGAACACTGAACACCGCAACGAGTGACGTCAATTTATTGTGTTTTTATTCACTTTATATCCGAAATCAATGAATATCCGACACCATTGTTTGTGGAATGGCTTCGGTTGTTTGGAATATTTTTATTTCTTTACAATTTTCTCTGCCAATCGGTAAATGTTTAAGAGTCTCTAGAGCTAGATTTAATAAATCGATGGCTCTGTCACACGACATGATAATGATGACAACGCCATTGTATTTTTTAATTTTTTGTTTATTTCTCCCCCGAACTGTCGGTTTGCTATTTTAGCTTCGCAAATAAATCAAAAATATTTCACTTTGCATTTTAAAAAAAAAAATCGTTTTGGTGACGTTCAGAAACAGTTGCCTAACAAAAGCATAACACAAATATAAAAATACATCCAAAACTAGCCAAAATATACTTTTTAGGCAGCTTCGCTCACAATAAAGTCTTTGTTGTTTTATTTAATTACAATTTGAAAGCAATCAAGCTATGTTTATCGTCAGCTATCTTTAAATATGGGATTTTGGATATTCATCCTTAATTTCTACATTTTCTATGCAATGTAATTGACGTCATCGTTTCACAATATTGACGTTTCAATCATCTCTTTGATTGATAAGCACTCGATTTTGTTATCTTGAACGGTCGCTTGTAATTAAAACTCATTTTCATATTGTAGACTCTTGTAGCTAGGAACATGTACGCCAGTTGGTAGGCATTCGAGTGCCATGGTACTTGTTTGAATGAGTTTTTGAAATGTTGTCAGTAATTAACAGCAAATAAAAGTGTTTTCCACTTTTTAGAGTTGCTCATGCAAACAATTAAATAAGATGCTCTGGATTTCCTATTGACTTTATTTACTGATCTATCAATATACATACTAGCAGTTCGCCACGGATATATTTTATCAATCTCCTTGAGACAATAAATGTGTTGCCAGAAAAGGGAATTTTCCCCGTTTAGCGGGAATTTTCAACCCAAAAGTGGAAAAGGGAAAAACACATTTAAAAACGGGGGAAATGAGGTTGATCACATTTTTGTGAAAAAGAGTAATTTTGTAACAAAATCAACAAATTATGTCATAAATTTTTTACATCTTGCATTTAGATACATTTTAAAATTATCTGAATCATCTTGAGTTTTAATTTAATTGTATTACTGTTTGAATTAGCCTATGTATTTAATTTAAATTCGTTTGAATTGTCATCAGCTGTAAGCTTAAACGTAGTTTGTTCTCTGGCAAGCGTCATTTGATTTATTTGCCTAGCAAACTATAAAAAATTTGTAAGTAAAACTGAGAGCTTTTGAAAGATTTAATTTCTTGGACGATGCCGATGCCGGAAAACCAAAGTAATTAACGTAGTCTCGTTTTTATTTTAGCTTTTTTCTGAGAGCTTTTTCTACTACAAATTTAAATAAAACTAATATAAGAAATCGGGTAGGCAACAGTTCTGTAAAAGGTATCTTACACACCAAAATACATATGAAAAATCAAAATGCCATAGGATTAAAAATCAAAAGGAAGTATGTGCAGGTACAATCAGAAAAAAATGGGAATTTTCTACCATTTATTAATCATCGGCTATAACTACGGGAAACATTTTGTCTCTGAAAATAAGAAATTTTTCATCGAATCCCTGAAAAAATGCTGGAATTTTTGCAAAAAAATAAACCTTTTTTAAGATTTTAAACAGCATCCTGTGAAAATTACGATTTTTATACTGACAAAAAACTGCAAACATTATTATTATTAACATTAAATGAAATTGAAAAATTACCACATTCACAGACTTGAACCTCGGTCGCGTGAGTGTAAGTGCAAGAGCTTATCCATTCGATCATCGCAGTTGCTAAACAATCGTCGCTTAATTTGCTTCATTTAGAATCGTTCGCTTTGTAAATGATTTTAAAGCATTTGTTCTAGAAATATAAGAAAAGCATCCTTAAAATAAATCACTTGTAGTGTACAGAAAAAGAAAAACTTACATGTATTTCTATGAAATATAGTTTTGTAACTTAAATTTCTCAAAATTTAAGAAATCATACTGCAGAATGTTGCAAGCGGACTTGATATCAATACAGTTTTTCTCCATATTATTTCTGCTTGTATAAAATTTTTGGAAATTTAACTTTTATCATTTCTTCATCTCTTATACTTAAGTAAAAACTTGTCTTCAAAACTAAGAAGCTGTTTTGATAACGTTGCAACGACATCAAGACGTTTGATCGTTAAATCATGTAAAAATTCTCTACATTAAGGAGAAACCTCTATAGAATAGAGAAAAATTCAATGAATATATAATTTATTCTATAAATTGAAGCGACAGTTTCTTAATGTAAGGGAAACAGATTTTTTTGAGTGCACACTCAAGTAATATGTAGAAGTAATAAGTGTGATATATTTTTTGAAGGCATATTTTCAATTACATTACTAAGGTTTGTATTGTTATGGCTCCTACATAAAACTAAACACTGACACAAGAAATGAAATGTCGGTTATTTTCCTTTAATTTACTTAAGGCCCTATTCTCTTTCAGCAAAAAATTTTTCGACTTTTTTTTCTGCATTTTTTTATAGCTTGGACATTTAAGAATATAACCCTAAAAGGGTTTTTTGAAATTCGAAATACTTTAGAAGATATGGCCATTTTTGTGGGGTCATGTCTTCGCTAAAATGAGTAGTTTTTATGTTGCTTTGAACTTTGAACGCGTTTATCTCGAAACCACGTTTTTCGAGCTGGCGGCCACGATTCCGCCAGATCTACTGAACCGATTTAGATGAAAGTTTAATCGACGTAGAATTGTCACCATTCTGGCCCGTAGTAAAATAAAAGTTTTGCGATTTTTTTTACTATTTTTTTTTTACACTAAACTACAAAAAAATGGGTCCAAATTCGATTTGTCAATTTCAAATGGCCGCCATTTTGTCAAAAAAAATCGCAAAATTTTTATTTTACTACGGGCCAGAATTACATCTATGCTGATCATAACCCTATATTTGTTTTTTTTTTCAGACGCTCCTGAGGGCCGGAATCGTGGCCGCCAGCACCATGCCTTTTTTTTTGAGGGCCAACTTTGACGGTGCCATCATCTATGGACAGCCCCTATATCGCGGCGAAAAAAATTTTTTTATTTTCTTTCATTCATTACTAATTCAATAAAAAAACCAAATTCAAATATCTTTTTGCGTTTTCAAATGAGAATTTTTTCAAAAAGGGTCCAAAAACAGCAAGCTGAAGGAGAATAGGGCCTTAAAAAAAGGAGAAAAAACGGAAAAAATTTTAAAGGAAGAACGGGAAAAAACTTATTGAAATGGGTGAAAAAAAAACGCGAATGATCTCTCCCAAAATCTGGCAACACTGCATGTCGCATGAAATACAAAATTTTTGTTTTGACTTGTTTTGGAGCGCTGCATTGTATTTTTATTTTTATTATTATTATAATTATCATTATTATTATCATTATTATTATTATTATTATTATTATTATTATTATTATTATTATTATTATTATTATTATTATTATTATTATTATTATTATTATTATTATTATTATTATTATTATTATTATTATTATTATTATTATTATTATTATTATTATTATTATTATTATTATTATTATTATTATTATTATTATTATTATTATTATTATTATTATTATTATTATTATTATTATTATTATTATTATTATTATTATTATTATTATTATTATTATTATTATTATTGTCCACGCCAGCAGGCGTCTCCAATGACAGCAATGTATTTACTTTATATTTTACTCATATTTGAACTAAAAAACGTCAATGAATAATCACGCTTATTTAATTAATTAAGTTACTTTGTAGTTAAGTCATCTTTGAATTAAACCTTAAAACGTAAATGAATAAGCACCCTTTATTATAAATGAATTACTTTGTTTAGTTAAGACTCAAACCCTTTTGTACTTTCGAACTTAATGTTATCAAAAACAGCCTTAAGCTAAAACTAGTATTTACCACTAGCATAATGGTTGCCTCTTTAACTTCCTCTTTTGTTATCAACCATCTAAGGGTAAGCACCACAAAGCTCTCAAAACTCTGAATAAATTATACTCTGAATTTCTCATAAATCTATATACTTATTCTTAATTGTTCGTTTTTGTTTGCATTAACCTCCTGTTTTAATGAAACAAACTTTGTGGAGTTATTTGCTCTAAATGCTGCTCAACATTTAGAGAAAATCCCTACAGAATTTGGTGTTGAACAAGAGTCAATTCTCCTCATTTCAGGATACCGACATCCTGCTCTAAAAAATAGCGATTTTGCTAAACCCTCTAATTCTCTGAAAATTAGAGTTTTTTACAAATCCGCACATGGTCCTTCGAAGCCTACAAGTGAATTAAATTGGAATTTACAATCCTAGAATTTCATTAAACACCATCATTTCCAAAGAAAGTTATATTAAATCAACTTTAATTGTCGAACATAAAGTGCCTCGCAAATTGCCTTCGTTACGCAAAAGTCAAAAAGTAGCGAGTAATGTGCAACAAGTACAAAAAGAGGTAAGAAAAAAGTTTAACGTCAGGCCGTCATTTTATGCGAGTCAACGAGCAGATAGTTAAGAAAAAAAACTGAAGAACAGAAAAATTGCTTTAATTGTGCTAAAAAGTGTAAGAAAAGTGTGTAAAATTAAAATAAATATTGAAAAGGTGAAAATAAAAGAAAAAGACATTTAGAAACTTAAAAGAATTTAGAAAAAGTGTGCATTGTGTGCTAGTGGGCAAAACCTAACCTCAATTGCAGGTGGCACGAAAATTTTTCCTTTGTCTAAATTTGTTCGTAGCAGCAGCAGCTGCTGAAGACCAGCGCCAGTGCTAACTCTAGCAGCAGGCGAAACACAGCGTGCATCGAAAGAAGCAAAGCAGCGAGGTCAGCAGTTCCGATCGACATACAGTGGACCAAAGGAACAAAGAAGCGGTCAAATACAGTGCACCTCATTGAAATTCGTCTGGAAGATCTTGTGGGAACCCAAGGTCAAAGGTACTAGTGAAAATGTTAATTTTTAATTGCATACACGAACACACATAAGCCTCACACACACACACACACACACACACACACACACACACTCTTACATTTGCACAAAAAATCGCACAAAGTATTTTGGCACATCATTATTGACGGATATGCTATTTTATATCTTGAAAATAAATATCAAATAATCTAAAAATTAGTATCTACATTGATAAACTTATTTAACTTAAAGATTAACTTGATTAAATAGTTAATTAATAAAATAATTAAAATCAAAAAGTCTAACACCTACACTGAAAAAAAAGAGAAGTTTTTATATAATTTTTAAAAAACTCACGCTCATTCACGCACACACACACACTTACATTTGCACAGGCAAGCACAGGCAAGCACACAAAAAACACAAAAAAATTATTGCCACATAAATATTATTATCAAATATTTTATTACATATTTTACATATTATACCATAAAAATATTATCCCATTGACAAACTCATTTAAAATTTAAATTTAGAAGAATATAAGTAAGACTTCTTAAATACTAACTCTTACACTCAAAAAAAAAAAAAGGAAGTTTTATTATATTTTTTAAACGAACATTAACATACACATAAAAGCTGAAAAAGCAAAACTTTCGTAAAGTTGGTGCAATTTAACAAAATTTTTGGGAAAATTTAATGAGGTGTCCCTTTTTCTCTCTCGCTAATTACACAGTAAAATTTTAAGTCAAATATTTATAAGCTAATTTAACTTAGCCAAAGTTGTCTCTCTCTTTGAATTATAACTGGAGAAAAGTTTTTTGAAAAAATTTTCATTCAAAATAAGTTTTTGTATTTGCTCTCTCTCTCTCTCTCTCTCTCTCTCTCTCTCTCTCTCTCTCTCTCTCACGTCTCAAATGTATACGAAGAACTAATAATAAAATTTTTTAAAAAGAATTTATTCGCCAAATTTTACAAAAAAAAAAACAAAAGGAGTTTTCTTTCTGTTTGGAATTATAAGTGAATAAAAGTTTTTCCAGAAATATTTTCATTAAAAATAAATTTTTCGTATTCTCTCTCTCTCTCACATCACAAACGTATACATAATATTAAAAAATTAAATTGATTTTCTCTCTCTCTCGCGTATCTCAAACGTGAATGGAGAATTCAATAAAAATAGTTTGAAAATATTGATTTCAGAATATTTTAATCTATTGATTGCACTCTCTCTCTCGTTTCTCAAAATTTTTTGATTAATTTCTCTCTCTCTCTCTCTCTCTCTCTCTCTCTCGAGTATCTTAAACGTATACGGAGAACTCATAAACAATATTTTGAAAATATTGATTGCAAAATATTTTAAATCTACTGATTGATCTCTCTCTCTCTCTCTCATGCGATAACAGTATTTTGAAAATAATACTTCTCGAATTTTAAAATCAATTCATTGACTTTCACTTTCAAACACAAAAAAAATTTTTTTTGATTGTTTGCTCTCTCTCTCTCTCTCTCTCTCTCTCTCTCGCGTATTTCTAACAAGAGAATCAATAAAACTATTTTGAAAATATTGATTTCAGAATATTAAAATTTATGGATTATTCTCTCTCTCTCAATACGAACTCGTACTCGTTCTCAAACTTATAAAAATATTTTTCGAAAATATTTATTCTAAAAAAAAAAAAAAAAAAAAACAAAAAAAGGATTAATTTAAATTTTTTTTTTTTGGTAAATTGATCTCTCTCTCTCTCTCTCTATCTCTCGCGTATCTCAAACGAAAATGGAGAATCAATAAAACTATTTTGAAAATTTTGATTTCAGAATATTAAAATTTATTGATTGTTCTCTCTCTCTCTCAATACGAACTCGTACTCGTACTCAAACTTATAAAAATATTTTTCGAAAATATTTATTCTAAAAAAAAAAAAAAAAAAAAACAAAAAAAGGATTAATTAAAATTTTTTTTTTGGTTAATTGATCTCTCTCGCTCTCTCTATCTCTCGCGAATCTCAAACGTATACGGAGAATTCAATAACAATATTTTGATTTGTTGCTTGCTCTCGCTCGTGTCAAAAAATTTTTTTTTGTTGATTGCTCTCTCTCTCTCTCTCTCTCGTGTCAAACAAAAAAAAATTTTATATTGCTCTCTCTCTCTCTGTCTCGTGTCCCATACAAAAAATTTTTTTTTATTGCTTTTTCTCTCGTGTCTCAAAAAAAAATTTTTTTTGATTGACTGCTCTCTTTCTTTCTCTCGGGTCTCAAACGTGTAACAATCTATTTGAAGGTTGAAATCAAGCGAATGATCGCTCTCTCTCTCTCTCCCTTTCTCTCTCAATACGAACTCAAACAAGAAGGTCAAAATTAAGCCATTGATTTTCTTTCTCTCTCTCACGTTTCAAACGTTTTCAAAGAATTTCAAAATAATATATAAAAGATCAAAAAAAAAAAATATCGATTTGGAAAAAAACAATATTTCGGTAACCAAGCCATTACAAAAAATTTCACTTCTCAACTTTCTCTTGTACATTGGCCAAAATGAGTGTCACCAACAAATTCATCTTTGCTTCTGATTTGTTAGTTACCTTTTGCTCTACTTTCGAAGCCGCTTCAGCGGAAGAGCAAACTGATAATCTTCTTGAGGTCAAAATTCGTGACATCGAAGAAAGATGGCATAAGCTTGTAAACACCTATGAGAATGTCATGATCTCAGAAGATAAAGAAGCTAGCAAGGAATTCAAAGAATCGGCTAAAGCAAAATTCAATGCGTGTTCTGAGGCATATCACTTATGCAAATCTCAAATAATGGATTTACAGGGGCTTTGGCAAGTCAAGGAAATTCCTAGGCCAAGCCTGACTAAAACGCATCCCAATCACACTCAGTCCAGTGCAACCATCACAAGTGCAGCATTTATTAAGGTACCGCCTTGTGACACAGAAGTTTTTTATGGCAGCTATGACGACTGGCCTTCCTTCAGGGACATGTTCACTGCCGTATATAGTAGTCATCCGAAACTAACCCCCGCACAAAAACTCTATCATTTGCGCAATAAAACCCGTGGCCCTGCGGGAAATATTGTCAAAAGGTACCAGCTGTGCGATGAGAATTTCACTCTGGCATGGGAAGCTCTGCGATCACGCTTCGAGAACAAAAGAATACTCGTGGATAATCAACTTAAAATTCTTTTTGGCATCCCAGCAGCGACAACAGAAAACAGTGTAGCCATTCAACGGATTCAGTCAACAGTTAACGATTGCCTCTCGATGTTATCTTCTCAAGATGTTTCTGTGGACAATTGGGACCCAATTCTTCTCTATTTGTGCTCTACAAAGCTCCCGGAGGACACGTTGGCACTATGGGAACAATCGCTCAAGACCCGAAAGGAATTGCCAACGTGGTCACAAATGGATGATTTCCTAACAGCTCGTTACGAAGTCGTGGAAAGGGTTAACAGTATTAAAAACTCAAAACCCAAAGCGTTTCAAACGGTTCCTCAGAATAAAACCCACCATCCCAACTCTCAGCACAGATCCAACGTGCAAAATTTTCATGTGGAACAAAAAGATAGAGTCAACTTCTCATACTGCCTCACATGCAAACAAAACCATTCGCTCAGACTGTGTCCTAAATTTAAAGCTCTTTCAGCCCAAGAAAGAATAGAATTCGTGAAACGGAACAAATATTGTTCCAACTGTTTGGCTTATTCGCATATGAAGACCCAATGTAAAAGCTCGTTCTCTTGTCTTCATTGCAAGAAACAGCATCATACCATGCTTCATATTCAAACTCCAAACCAAAATCTTGATGGAGACAATATCCCATCTACCTCAAGACACTTCCCTATAAATTCGATGCACAGTCAAGCATCCACTTCTCACGTGGCCAGTAAAGATGAGCCTGCTCATTACAGCTCGGAACAAGTGACAGAAGTGTCATCTCACTTCGCAGAGAACGAATCAAGAGTTATCTTACCAACAGCTCTGGTTCATATTCATCATCTGGATAAGTTATTTACTCTTCGGGCATTAATTGATCAAGGATCACAGAAAACCTTCATTTCTGAAAAAGTGCAACAGCGGCTCTCATTAAAAACCCAGAAGATGACGACTAATATCACTGGAATGGGCGGTAATATTATAGGCAATTCAAACAAGATTTGTTCATTTGAACTAGTGACTAAGTGTTTCTCTTTTAAACGCGAAGTTACAGCGATCGTGCTCAAAAAACTGACCAATTTTCTGCCCTCATATCCTTCTTTAAAACCTAATTTTAAGGAGCTAGAGGGAATAGAACTCGCCGACCCAAACTTTTATGTTCCCGCTCAAATAGACATGGTCTTGGGAAGTGATATAATTCCCAGTATAATGCTCAACGGTATTAAAACCAACATTTTTGGTAGTCTTTTGGCGCAAGAAACCGTATTCGGTTGGTATTTAAGTGGTCCTCTTTCCACTAACTCTCTTACCACATCTTATTCATGTTCATTTTCGACCTATGTCTCGAATTCTAGTGAACCAACACTTAGTGAACTAGTGCGAAAATTTTGGGAAATAGAAGAAGTGCCCAATCGTCACCCTATTTCCGAAGACGATACTCACTGCGAAAACCTATTTAAAGAGACTACTTTTCGTCAGTCCGATGGTCGCTATGTGGTTCGTCTTCCCTTCAAGAAAAGTTTTCCCTCAGAAGTACATCTCGGCTCTTCTCGGTATGTGGCTTTAAAACAGTGTTCTCGCATGGAACTTACTCTCTCTAAAAAGCCCGAGCTTCAATCTCAGTATAACGAAGTTCTTTCTGAGTACCTGACATCGGGCCATATGCAAAAGACGACTTCACAAGAAATTTGTCGAGATGGTAAATACTTCTCTTTTTATCTTCCACATCATGCTGTGGTTAAACCACACAGTACCACTACAAAAGTTAGGGTAGTCTTCAACGCATCTAAATCTAGCCAAAATGGTCTCTCTCTAAATGATGTGCTCTACACAGGTCCCACTCTCCAGTCTGATTTAATGAGTGTCATACTTAATTGGCGGTTTTATCGGTACGTTTATAATGGCGACATACAAAAAATGTATCGCCAAATTATAGTACATGAAGACGATCGCGAGTTCCAACGCATTCTTTTTCGCCCTCATCCTACTCAACAAATTGAAGATTTTACTCTGAACACAGTCACTTTTGGCGTGAATTGTGCTCCTTTTTTGGCGATACGAACGCTACATCAACTATCCAAAGATTGCCAAACTTCCCATCCACTAGCGTCGTCCGTGTTGAAGCGGGAAACCTACGTTGACGACATACTATCAGGGGGGCATGATTTGCAAAGTGCCCTACACTCTCAATCTCAGCTCATAGAAGCACTCAAAACTGCAGGTCTACCTCTTAAAAAGATCACAGCAAATCATCCAAACTTATTATCTCATATACCATCAGAGGACCTTCTAAACTCGGAATTTCTCAAATTTGATGAAACCAGTTCCACCAAAACTCTTGGCATTAAATGGAACGCACTTAGCGACTCATTTTGCTACACAATTAAGTCTCTACCTTCTACTTCCTCTGCCACAAAAAGACAAATTCTTTCTGCGGTGGCAGCCCTATTCGATCCCGCCGGATGGTTATCTCCTATAATTGTCCAGGCAAAAATGCTTTTACAGCAACTCTGGCTGGAAGGCGTCGACTGGGACGAATGTGTTAAGCCAGTATCTCTGATTAAATGGAACTGTTTTCTTGATAATTTATCTGCCATTGAAAAAATAACAATCCCCAGATGGATCGGATTTTCACCTCATCACAGCATTCAGCTTCATGGATTCTGCGATTCATCTGAAAAAGCGTATTGTGCTACTCTGTACCTACGCAATGTTGACACTAATTTCAAAAAAACATCATATTTGCTAGTTGCCAAAAGTAAAGTGGCCCCTCTCCAAACTGTAAGTTTGCCCCGACTAGAATTGTGTGCAGCAGTTCTATTATCAAAACTAGTAAAACACGTGATTTCCGAACTTCAAATACCGGACCACGAACTCTATCTTTGGTCAGATTCCTCTATTGTACTGGCCTGGCTTGAAAAGCCTCCCTATATGTGGAAAACATATGTCGCCAACAGGATATCCGAAATCCTTAAAAACGTCAAAAATGCAACATGGAGACATGTTCCCACAGCAGAAAATCCTGCAGACCTTGGTACAAGAGGTTGTACTCCACAGGATCTCTCAGAAAGCTCATTGTGGTGGCATGGACCTTCATGGCTTTTGCAGACGCCAACGCAATGGCCAAAGCTTCAAACATCCATCTCTGTTGTGCCTGAAATAAGGAAGGTTGAAGTATTTCACATTTTGACCGCTGAAAATGATCTCCTCAAAGCATTTTCATCCTATTCTCGAGCGCTTCGTGTTGTGGCCTATATGTTTCGGTTCATTTACGCTTGTTTGCCCAGGTTCCGAACTAGTCTCATTCAAAACCGGGGAGACTTAACTCAATCCGAAATTAGCTTCGTTAAATTACGACTCATATCCCTGTCACAGGCCATGTACTATCCTGAAGAATATAAGAATTTAAAAGCCTCAAATCCCATCTCAAAAAAAAGTCATCTTCTAACGCTAAATCCATTTTTAGATAAGCACTCGGTATTAAGAGTCAATGGTCGTTTAGCAAATGCAGCCTTAAGTTACAATGAACGACATCCCATAATTCTCTCGGAAAAATCTCGCCTCTGCCACTTACTTCTTAATTTTACACACAAAGTTATGCTTCACTCAGAGCACAGATTAAAGCTACGAATCGTGCGGCAGGAATTTTATATTCCAAAACTTAAAAATAAAATCAAACACTGCATTTTCCAATGTAAAGTGTGCACCATATATAAACAGAAAGTTCAAACACAAATAATGGCTGCTCTACCACCCGAGCGAGTCAACTTTACTTTGCCATTCACGGTCACTGGAGTTGACTTTGCCGGTCCCTTTCAACTAAAATCATCGGCACTTAAAAGAGCTCCTCTACTCAAAGGTTATGTCAGTGTTTTTATATGTTTTGCCACGAAAGCCATTCATCTCGAGGCTGTGTCTGAACTCACTACAGAGGCATTTGACGCTGCGTTTGCACGATTTGTTAGTCGTCGTGGCTTGCCGAAAAAAGTCGTTTCCGACAATGGTCGTAACTTTGTAGGCGCCAGCCGCAATCTGCTGAAAGAATATGACCGCTTCATAAAAAAATCTTCAGAAGATATTGCACTTAAATATATCTGATTGTGGGAAGCTGGAGTAAAAAGTTTCAAAACCCACTTTAAAAAGGTTGCCCAAAACCAAAATTTCAATTTTGAAGAATTCTCTACCCTCTTAGCCCGAATCGAAGCTGTTCTTAACTCACGACCGCTTTCTCCAATGAGTAACGACCCTACACAGTTATTACCTTTAACACCTGGTCATTTTCTGCGTGGCGCCCCACTATTATCCATCCCAGAAGTTGATAAAGAAAGTTTATCTCTAATCAATATATGGGAAAAATTAAAGGCCCTTCATCATCAGTTCAGCCACCGCTGGAAAGATGAATATTTAGCAGAGTTACACAAACGTTATAAATGGAAATACCCAAAACGTAATGTTTGTGAAGGAGATCTCGTTGTCATTAAAGACGAATTGTTACCCCCTACCGAATGGCGGCTCGGCCGCATAGTCAAAACCTATCTCGGAAAAGACAAGCAGATACGAGTAGCGGACGTACGTACTCAGAACGGTATTGTCACGCGTCCCATCGTTAAGCTTTGCATTTTACCACCCAATGAAGAAATTCAAAATTAAAACTAAAATTTCTCACCCCATACACAACAACTCAATCATTCTCAAATACACTACACTATTATAAACTTACTCACTCAATCATAACCGAGATATTAATTTCTTGTTTTATTTTAGCCAAGTCTACCAGTGCCGGCTTTGCAAACGCTATCACTCAATACGATTTTGTAAACGATTCTTGCGAATGGAAATCCAGGAGCGCAAGGAAACAGTTAAATGGCTCGGATACTGCCACAATTGCCTGGCGAAATCCCATACAACCGAAAAATGCACCTCGAGGGCAGTGTGCAATTTGTGTGGAGATGTTCACCATACCGTCTTACACGAGTCGAAACACAGGCGTATTACTTTTAAAACGAACGCCGTTCAACAAACATCTCCAAAACCAACAAGGCGAATTGTAATTGCGAAACGACTGCAGCTTGACATAAAGCAGAAAAACAGCGACAATCATCGCCAGTCACGACCACTAGTGCGCACTTTGGAGCGTAAAAATCAAGGTCGCAGTTTGAGCAAGGATCCACGGGAGCAACTTGGCAAAGTCATCAAGGCGCTGAAACAACTAGAAAGTCTACTTTAAAATTGCACAAGTGCAAGGCGGTCGCCATGTCCACGCCAGCAGGCGTCTCCAATGACAGCAATGTATTTACTTTATATTTTACTCATATTTGAACTAAAAAACGTCAATGAATAATCACGCTTATTTAATTAATTAAGTTACTTTGTAGTTAAGTCATCTTTGAATTAAACCTTAAAACGTAAATGAATAAGCACCCTTAATTATAAATGAATTACTTTGTTTAGTTAAGACTCAAACCCTTTTGTACTTTCGAACTTAATGTTATCAAAAACAGCCTTAAGCTAAAACTAGTATTTACCACTAGCATAATGGTTGCCTCTTTAACTTCCTCTTTTGTTATCAACCATCTAAGGGTAAGCACCACAAAGCTCTCAAAACTCTGAATAAATTATACTCTGAATTTCTCATAAATCTATATACTTATTCTTAATTGTTCGTTTTTGTTTGCATTAACCTCCTGTTTTAATGAAACAAACTTTGTGGAGTTATTTGCTCTAAATGCTGCTCAACATTTAGAGAAAATCCCTACAGAATTTGGTGTTGAACAAGAGTCAATTCTCCTCATTTCAGGATACCGACATCCTGCTCTAAAAAAATAGCGATTTTTGCTAAACCCTCTAATTCTCTGAAAATTAGAGTTTTTTACAAATCCGCACAATTATTATTATTATTATTATTATTATTGATTATTATTATTATTATTATTATTATTATTATTATTATTATTATTATTATTATTATTATTATTATTATTATTATTATTATTATTATTATTATTATTATATTATTATTAATTATTATTATTATTATATTATTATTATTATTATTATTATTATTATTATTATTATTAATTATTATTATTATTATTATTATTATTATATTATTATTATTATTATTATTAGTATTATTATTATTATTATTATTATTATTATTATTATTATTATTATTATTATTATTATTATTATTATTATTATTATTATTATTATTATTATTATTATTATTATTATTATTATTATTATTATTATTATTATTATTATTATTATTATTATTATTATTATTATTATTATTATTATTATTATTATTATTATTATTAGATTATTATTATTATTATTGATATTATTATATTATTATTATTATTATTATTATTATTATTATTATTATTATTATATTATTATTATTATTATTATTATTATTATTATTATTATTATTATTATTATTATTATTATTATTATTTATTATTATTATTATTATTATTATTATTATTATTATTATTATTATTATTATTATTATTATTATTATTATTATTATTATTATTATTATTATTATTATTATTATTATTATTATTATTATTATTATTATTATTATTATTATTATTATTATTATTATTATTATTATTATTATTATTATTATTATTATTATTATTATTATTATTATTATTATTATTATTATTATTATTATTATTATTATTATTATTATTATTATTATTATTATTATTATTATTATTATTATTATTATTATTATTATTATTATTATTATTATTATTATTATTATTATTATTATTATTATTATTATTATTATTATTATTATTATTATTATTATTATTATTATTATTATTATTATTATTATTATTATTATTATTATTATTATTATTATTATTATTATTATTATTATTATTATTATTATTATTATTATTATTATTATTATTATTATTATTATTATTATTATTATTATTATTATTATTATTATTATTATTATTATTATTATTATTATTATTATTATTATTATTATTATTATTATTATTATTATTATTATTATTATTATTATTATTATTATTATTATTATTATTATTATTATTATTATTATTATTATTATTATTATTATTATTATTATTATTATTATTATTATTATTATTATTATTATTATTATTATTATTATTATTATTATTATTATTATTATTATTATTATTATTATTATTATTATTATTATTATTATTATTATTATTATTATTATTATTATTATTATTATTATTATTATTATTATTATTATTATTATTATTATTATTATTATTATTATTATTATTATTATTATTATTATTATTATTATTATTATTATTATTATTATTATTATTATTATTATTATTATTATTATTATTATTATTATTATTATTATTATTATTATTATTATTATTATTATTATTATTATTATTATTATTATTATTATTATTATTATTATTATTATTATTATTATTATTATTATTATAATAACGATAATTATTATTCTTTTTATTTTTATTATTGATCAATTATTATTGATTGATGTTACTAAGATATGGTTATCCTCAATATTTCTAATATTATGTGGCAGTTTATTAAAATTCCGCGGCGCAACAGAGTCATAAAAGTGACAAAAAAGCATAATTAAGTGTCTAGGAATGTCTACTTAGTTATCGCTATTTATCCGCAGTCTGTAATGCGGGCAATTTCTAGTCACCAAATGTTTGTCCTGTTTAACAAAAAACTTCATAACTTTGTAGCAATATAAATGCTTAATCGGCATAATATTAAAATCCTTAAAAAGAGGTAAGCTACTATGAGTACGATTTTTTCCACAAATTCTTGTAATGATTTGTTTTTGAGCTATAAGAATTTGCCTAATTTTGTTGGTATGGGTGCCACCCCAACAAGTTAACCCATACTCCAATTTTGATTGGCAAATGCCAAAATAAATTGCTTTTAGTAGTTTACGAGCGCAAAAGGATTTTAGACAAAACATACTACGATTACCAGATAATAGATATTTTTTGATAGCACAAGTATGTTCAAGCCAATTCAGCCTACTATCAATTATGATTCCTAGATATTTAAAGGAGTTAACACTTTCAATTACAAAACAGTTACTATCAAATTCAATATCATGACAAAAAGTAATTGCAATTTCATTTCTTTCACAATTTTTACAATAACACAGATATTTTTTACATTTGGCACCATGGTAATGCATTTGATTAAAATGTAAATCCTTACCACTAGGACTAAAATACATAAGTTTTGTTTTATTGCTGATAGCCAGTTTGTGATGCAGAAACAATATTCTAAGCCACTCTAGTTTTAAATATATCTCAGCGCTGAAATTAAGCGGGGAATCACTAACAAAACTTACACTTTAAAAACAATGTCTTCCTGCAAATTGAAGAAATCTAAAATATGCTCAACTTTGGTAAAAATTTTCAAGTCATCGACATATAACAGGCATTTGCTGAACTGACAAATTTGTGGAATATCATTAATAAACAAATTAAAAAGCAAAGAGCCTAAGTGACCACCTTGTGGTACGCCAGAATTAACAAAAATAGGCTTTGAATTATGGCTATCTACTTAAACAATTAATTTTCGATTTGTTAAATAGGAAGAAATCCTTTTCAAAAATACGGAATGAAACCCTAACTTTTTATGTTTAAGTAATAAAAAAATAAATGAACCAAACTATCAAACGCTTTTACGAAATCGATATAGAGTACATCAACTTGCAAGCCATCTTCAACAGTATTGAGACAAAAATTTGTAAAAATTGTTAGATTAGTACAAGTTGATATACTCGCGAAAAACCATACTGTTGCCTTACAAAATAAATTTTAATCTCAGAAAATAGTCGCATGTTGACAATCTTATCTAAAATCTTAGGAATAACTGATTGATTAACAATATATATAGTTTTACTTTAAAATTTTTTGACCAGATTTTAAAATAAGCGATACGAATGCAGTTCTCCATTCGTCTAAAAATATGCCAGTGGAAAGTGACTTATTAAAAATAATTGTTAAAGCAATATAGAGTGACGAAGTGCATTGCTTAAGAAAAACCGAGGGAAGCAAATCAAACCCAGCTCCTTTATTTGTTTTATCAAACCCAGTTCCATTTTGCTTGTTGCCTAGTGTAAACGGAAAAAATTCCAAGCCCACCAGAGTTTAATAGTGTTTATTCGAGTGCTTAAATAATGGCTTATAACCCGCTATTTAGTCAATTAAATCTAATCTAAAAATAGTTAACTTGTTCAAAAAAACATAAAAATGTTGTTTATAATAAATTTTTGGCAACTCATGACTTCGCTTGCCAACTTGAGAACAATTTGTTTAGCAAAGCATTTTTAGCTTTATTCACAAGATAAATTAAATAATACAGCACATTTAATTGGCATGAAGAAAAATATGGCTTGCGAACGGCGAGCGAATGTTTGTCAGTTGGTTTGCTATCTGACTTGGGTGCACGTGATTATCTGTAAAAAAGAAATGATTTATTTGTGGAAATATTTATTAAGATAGCTTATTGTAAATATTAAGCTGTAAATTGTTAAGCCAATAGTTACAAAAAATTCAACGAAAACAAAAACTAGAACCAATTGAACAATATATGAAGTGTGACACTTTCTTTTTAAATAATTTTGCCAAAAGTTGTATTGATTAAAAAAAAAGAAAAAATTAAGTCAACGATCCAAGCTGAATTTTTTTTCCCTGTTTGCACATAAGAAAAATTAATTTGAATCACCTTATTATGAGAGGAAAAGCTTTGAATTTGCATAAAACAAACACAGTCGTATTCTAATTAATTAAATTCTTCTCTGTGCTTGCATTAAAGTCATTTATTTTAATTTTCCACTACTTCCGCTTTTCAGTCCATTAACTAAAAAGGAAAAAAAAAATGAACAGAGCCAACGTATTTCTTTTCTTCTACTCAGCTAAGCACCTGTCATGGTTGCTGCTGTTGGCTTCGTCCAGCACCAAAGTCCGAACATTGACAATGTTTTTGCTGCCGACCAAGTCTGTTTGTTTGTTTTGCCACGTTAAGTTATGTTGCTGTAGTCGATATTATTTTATCCCTGCTAATCCAATAAAATGAATGCCTGACATCGTTGAAGCAAAAAAAAAACAATAAAACAGAAAAAACAACAACCCAGACCTACCTCTCTCAGTCATGCGCACGCTGTGGGGTCGTGGTGCGGGAGGTTAGCATAACCACTTTGTTAGCTCTACTTACCTTGCTCGCTGGCCACTCCTCACTCCTCAACCCTCAAACATAGCTTCGGTTATGTTCCATTTTGTTGACATTGTCAATGCCAGTTTTTGTTCATCCATTAATCCATCTATCCATCTATCCATTCATCCTTTCCTTATTCCTTACATTCGTAGATCCATCCATCTTTGCAGCTTTATGGCCTACTATGTAAGCTTTCCTTTTCCACTGCCTGTGCTTGCATCCACGTGCTTGTCCATCATCAACATTTGTTCCCGTCTCCATGGAAACTCTGACGTCATTGCTGAAAGTTATTCCGTGTTGTCCTTGTATCCTCAATTTTTGCCAACTTTCACTTGTGTTATAAAGTGTTGGATATAATTGAGAGTGGCAGTGATAGAGAGACATGAAAACCAACTAAATGTGGCAATGACATACAAGAGCAAAACAATGACGTCACTATTTTTTGCTTCTTTATCCTTTTTTTTTGGGTGCACAATTGCTACAGCCTAATTGATGACGTCAGCAAATGTAGAGAGGTGCGTAATGAGCATTTTGAGTACTTTTGTGATAAGAACTTAAAATGCGAGAGCTATAGAGAACTTTTAGAGCACTTTGACTCAACTGCACGAATCCTTTTTTGAGTGCTTTCTTATAGGTTTTCAAGCCGAAAGTTGCCAACAGCTGCTTTAGTTTTTAAATTTTGAGGGTCTTTTTGAGATTCTAATCAATTTCTAACATTTTTTTAAGAAAATTTTTTATCTTTTTGACCCTAGAATGGGCAACACTCTGGGAGGCGAAAACTTAACCTACACTAAGAAAAGAAATTTATAGGCGTAAGATTGCGGGAAATGAATATTATTTGCGATAATCGGGAGAAAACTGCTACAACTGGAATTTGCTCAATGTAACTGGAATGATATAAGTACAATTGATCTTTATTAACGCGAATGATCGTTCCTTTGCAGTCCCTCATTTCAAAATTTTTGTTCAGTTGATATCAAAATAAGACATTTTAGTTGCTTGAACCGAATAATTTAAATTTTTTCAACTCCTCTTGCCATTATAGGAACCATAATTGGTCTGAAGTCACTAACTGAACAAAAAACTGAACTGAACAAATAGAACAAAACGAGTTATTGTAACAACCACATTGTTAATTATGTCAAAAGCATTATTTATGTGATGCAATCGAGTTTCGGAGTTTAATAACTAAATCAGAACCCTTTTAGTTGCGTCAATCTCAACAGCCAGTATTGGAACTGGAAGTTTGTCAAACAATCCAACTTTTCGAGTAAAACAGACATGAGCGAACAAACACGAAGGCATGTCGATGATCTGGCGCTTTAAAATTTAAGGTATTTTTATGATTTTTTTAAAGATTAAAATAATGAACAACGATATGTAAACTTTTAAGGTATATTACAACAGCCATTCATCATAAAAAAAAATTATTTTTTTAATACAAAAAATTGTTGATTATGTTTAAAATGGCGCTTAATGAGACCCGCTCAAAGAAAAGGGTCTTGGGCGGTGTTGTAGATTTTGATTCTTCTATTTATTTGAAAAATAAAGCCAAGTATATTATTAATTACTATGAGTGCAGTCCGGGGTTAAAGAAAAAAATTGAAAATTGATAGAATGACAGCCACTGATGTTGTAAGTAACATATTCAAATTTCAGTTGATTCGGCTGAATAGTTTTTGTTTTTTTTATAAAGAAGTATAAAGAGAACGAATGTAGACGAAACACTGTGGCTCGATACGTACAAAAACGACTGTAGAAGCGAAATATTAGTAGAATATTAGAAGTATGGTAAATTGATATTTTTGTCTTGAGAAGACTATTTTTTTATTCCAAAGTCATTGATCTTAAGTACCCCGTTCTAGTACTCACCCATCAAACTTCTAAAATATGAATTAAAAAAAAAGTAAATCAAATAAAAAGTTTCGAAACCGTTGTCCAGCTCTCTTTGAAGGTTCTGATGTCCCTAGCCCTTTAAAATTAGTTTTACTTAATTTAAATGAATTTGAAAGTGTTTTTAAAATAATATTTACAATGACCCTCGTAGTAGAATCTTCCAATTCTACCAATTTCAAAAAATTTAATATATTTATATGCTATCGGCTTTTTCTAAAGTATAGTTTTTTTACAGAAATGTCAGTAGACTCGGCTATTATTATGCTGTATAGACTATTTTCAATTTCGGAAATCAGTTGCGTAGTAAAATACGGCGAATGAATATTTTTATAAATATCCTATAGCTTGGCTGGTGGCAGCATATTCCTTTAGACATGCCATTTACTGATATGGCCCAATCGGACAGAAGAATTGTTAGGCCCATGGTAACGCACGTTAGGTCCGTTCATGCATTACCATGTACGAAAGTAGTACGAAAGTAGTGGATCCACCGAACTGCAGGCTTTAGCTTCGTTTTTGACAGTTCGCCAAACAAGACAAAAAAAGCTGAATCGTAAATTTACAGGCTACTCCGCCAAAAAAAATGTAAAATCTAGCCTGGAAAAGGCTAAAATCACAGCTAGCACAAAAAGGTTGTAAAAGTGTCACAAAATAGTCGCCAATACAGATATAATTCGTAATTGTTACGTGATTACAACTGAATAAGCAGAAATTTTGCGCTTATTTCGTAGCAACTTAAGTTACAATTAGGCAAAAATGTGTTATAAAAATGTTATAAATGTGTTGTTGGTACAGTCTTAAGTTGCACGCCCCAAGATTAAACATACTTAAAATATTCAAAAAAAGTTTTTATTGTGTTATTCTTACGTTACAATTCAAGTAAAATAACGAGAATGTACTAAATTTTTTGTTTTATTGAAGTTATTTTTTGTTATAATGACAGATTTTTTAACAAGGAAAGAGTACTGATGACATAAATATTCCTGATTGAAAAAAAAAAGTTCTTAGAAAGTTTTAAAATGTTTTGTATACACAATTCTTTAATATAATTTTCATAAAACCAGTGATAATTTTTAGGAGTGTATTTTAAAAGTCAAAGACAAATTGGAATGATGACAATGATGACAAATAAAAAGATGTGAAATAAATTGAAAATATGAAGAATTGTACACTAAAATTTAACAACAAATGCAATTTTGTAGATTATATTTGTGTTTTACCTAAATAAGAAATATTTCGAGTTCTTAATTTACGCGAAATAATATTTAATATATAGCTAAATATATTTTTTTAAGTTCCTAGTGTCAGATTGAACTGAAAATTTTAAAAGAAATTAATAAATACTAAAGAAAATCGCATTTAAATTTATTCCTCTCAAAATTCATAGTGTAAAGTTTTATACTCATAAAAAAAGTAGACAGACCCCTTAACAAAGTAGTTTTAAGATTAAAAACAAATTTTAAAAACATTTGTAGAAAATATTATTTAATAAAATATATTAAATTTGAAAAGATGTAAGCTTAATACCCACTGAAAACCCAAATTTTTCGGCTTTATTCATGTTATATTTAAATAAATAATTAAAAAACCTCAAAAAAGAATGTTTTAGATTGGGTTGCCACACTAGAAATATAAAATTAAAATAATTCGTAAAATGTTAAAAATAAAAAATTAATTTTTATTCACCAACTACACTAAGTTTTGACACATTTTTTACATGAGTTAAAAAGATGAGTTAGGCAAACATGGGAATTGCAGTTGCCACATCGGGCTCTGTGGAGATTTGCACTTGATTTTAACGGATACAACATGTACAGCTATAGTTTTTATTTTTTCTTAGCGTTATATTCTTAGCATTGTGTCAATTTGACACAAACGTCGTAGCCGAAAAATTTCTTGTACAGCTGAACAACAACATTTATTAAAATTTTTTCTTTTCTAAAATAGAAATTAGGGCATGATTTTTACACTGAGTCAAAATCTCAATTAAATAAACCAATAGAACTTTTTAACTTAATTTGTGATTTTTTAGCATTTTAAGTTAGTGTGGTCCCTGGGACCAGATGTACTGTTAGTGTATTTTTTTTTTTTTTGAGGTGTACCAATTTAGGGTTCAAAAAAGTGTCAAATTGACATGACTTACCAATTTGCTGGTTCAAAATACTAGCACCAAAACTAGTTCAAAATAAACTAGAAAAACAAAGCTTAAATCATATCGAGAATGTGGCTATTGTCTTTTCTTAATCAACACAGGAAAAATATAAGTTTTCACAATGTAAAAATAAAGTGAGCTTAGTAATATTGATTTTCTTTGCGCTAGTACATTTACTAGTATTTCAAGAAGTTAAGTCTACTGCAGGGAGGTTAAGTCTCCAAAAAACACCTTGCTTGGTCGTTTTTGTCTGGCAATTCCATTTCCATATGAAATTAACCCACTCTCTCTCAGTAAAGTGTTCCTTTAAATTATATTGCTAGATAAAAAACTTTAACGCAAGTGACTGCGTTCGTTTAACAAAATTAGGCCATTAGCGTTTGAATTGAATTAATTTTTAGTTTATTGTTAGCGCTGTCACAGTACTACTCATCAGGTCAAAAGGGTAGTTAATATTATCAAGGCGAATAAAATTTAAAAGTTTTCCACTGGAGTTGTACTTTTAGATATTGAGAAAGAGCTTTTGACTCTATATGGCACAACGGTCTTCTGTACAAATTAAACACTTTACGATGTCCCCTATATCTTATAAAGATTATTAAAAGTTTTCTATCTAATCGGAGTTTTGTAGTTCAAGTTGAGGGTTTTAACTCCTCTGAAAAACAAGTATCAGCCGGAGTTCCACAAGGTCCGGTGTTATCACCTTTTTTATACTCTATTGATAGCGCCCTGATAGCGCCCTTTTTTATACGCTGATGATAGCGCCCTGATTATTTCTGGGAAAGTCTCAAACGCAATTATCAAAAATATTAAAGTTGCCTTATCTTTGGCTATAAAATATTTTAATAAATGAAAAACAAAAGTTAATGATGAAAAAACCAAAGCTATCATATTTCCATATAATAAGTCCCCAAAACGTGTTCCCACTAGACCGTTCACAGTTCAAACTAACTTGATACCACTTTCAAAGTCAGTCAAATATTTGGGAGTTTTCTTGGACGATAAATTGTTATTTGAACCGCACATCGATAACATCTGCATTAAAGCTACAAGAAGTAGTAAAGCTCTGTATTTGCTTTTAAATAAAAAGTCGAAGTTAAATATCAAGAACAAAATATTGATCTATAAAATGTGTATTAGACCTCTCTTGACTTATGCCTGTCCCGTTTGGAAGGATTGTGCAAATACTCACTTAAAGTGCCTTCAAATAATACAAAACAAGAATATAAAGACTATGTTTGACTTGTCACGTAGATTTCCAACTTCAGAATTGCATACCATGACTCAAATAAGAAAAATACCCAGTACTTTAAACGATTTGACCCTGTCATTCTCCTATAAATGTAGGACTTCAGCCCATGCCCTCTTGAGGAGCTTGTCATAGTCAGTGGCTTCTGTCTCTATTCTTATAGAGAAGTCGAAGAGACTGATCTCAAAACATCCCCATAATTTAACAAGCGATAATAATATAGGTTTTTTACTATCTTTTTCCTATAAATTAAGATTATTTTAAGCGTTTGTCTTTATTAATCATATATCCTGATCCTATTTGTTGCAATATCTTAAGATTAAATCTCAAACTTGGTATTTTATTTTTTAAATATTGAATTTGTGATAGAAATAAATAAACAAACAAGTTGCTTTCGAAAAACTTTGCTTACATTTTTATTTTTTTTTAATGGAATAAATTAGTTTTTTGGTTTTTCGGTAAGAAATTAGCAATGAATGATGATGTTTTGTAGCTTTATCCTGGTCAAATGCCTTAAATTACAATTGAATTTTCAACTTGAGTATTTTATGTCAAAATATGCAACATGATATAAATTACTACTTTTAAGGAAAAAATACCTATTAACCTTATAAGTACTGCCTTGAGACTTTAAGACTCATTTTTACTTTGATTTTGGGCTGTAATTTTACCAGTAGTAGGTAAAACAAAAATTAACAAAAATTGGTTAAATTATTAACCCTTTTTGTACTGCCTGGTGTCTTTAAGACTCATTTTGACTTTGGTTTTGCGCTATTATTTCACACAGTACTAATAGGGTTAAATTGCTATCGTAAACAATTACTCCAACCATGAAACATTTATTGTCATAATTGGCAATTACTCTAAAAACAGAGCATAATCTCTTTTGTTTGCCAGTTATACGATAAAATTATTTTAATTGCGACTGAACATTGAACTTTGTACAAGCATACAATTTATTTCTACTGCTCAGAAAACAAAGTTCACAAAAAAGTCTTTGTTTTTCAATGAAGAATAATTTTATTTAAAATTAGAATTTATTTTTATCACAAACTTTCCCTTTCTTTAAATATTTTAATTTATATAATTTTAAAATATATATCTAATTTTTATCAGAAATGAACTTAAAAATATGCTTTTGTAATGAGCAATAAACTTTATAATAAACTCAGTTTAATTTTTCTCTCCCTAAAACTTAAGCTTAAAAAACCAATGAAAATATTTACACAAATAAATACAAACAAACTGAAATCAAAGTCTTTGTTTAGTTGTGTCTCTACAATTACAGATTGTTGGCAACTCTCTTAACAGCTCAAAAGCTCTCAATATCACGCTCTGTTTACGAAACTGCCGCTGAGAGCACAAAGAAACTGCTACTCAAACTAACTCAATAATGTGCTCATATATTTTGTGTTGTGCTGCGCTCAGAAAAATTAGTTTGTGTTGAGCTCGCGTCGTGTTAAGAAGTTGTTAGCGCAATTAGTAAAATAATTTCTGCTAAGCTCTAGCAAGTAGACTGATTCCTGTGCTTAACCTCGCTGCTTGTTTATTTTCACATCATTAAGAGCAGTGAACAAAGAAGAGCAGTGAACAAAGAATTACGAATAATTATGTGAAAAAATTTAAGTGAAAAAATTAAAGAGCTTAAAAGTACTGTATCAAAATAGGAAAGAAAAAAACTGCCGCAATTGTTTATTAGAAATCCCAGAAATAAGGATATCTTATTAAAAAAGGTACTGTTAAAAATACGAAAAACAAGCTTAGTAATTTAATGCTGATAGAAAACAGCAACAGAAATGCTATCCAAATTTGTTCATAAATAGTCTTAAAGTCCTTTAATCCTGGCGTTCATACAACACTAGTTTTTTCTACCTTTTTGCGCATAAAATACGTTCTTCATATACTCGTTCCTATTAGATGATCTCACACCCTCTCCTTAGTTAGGATTTTTTTTTTTTTGTTTTCCTTTGTTTTATCTGTTTTTCACTTATTTCCCTTGCTTCAAGTAACTTCGCTGGACTCGCCTATGTGTTTGTCTATACGTGTGATGTTGTTTGTACATGTGTGTGAGCGCGCTATTTTCTGTTATGCTTTGCTGGTGTTGATAGCATTAACAAATTGTTTGTTTGCCTTTTTTCATTTAAGTATGCATGTTTGCGTATACATGTGTACGTTAACGTGTGAGTTACGTGCAAAGTTCACCCTCGTGAAGTTGTTGTTACGTATACGCCATGAAATCAAGAAACATTCTAACAAGCAAATAACAACAAAATAGCACAGTACCTCAAAAACATAACAAAACAGTTCGTGCTTTTGTTTTTGTTTATTTTTTAAGATTTCTTTAAATAATAAAATACAAACGATAAAAAGAAACATTTTTCAAACAGGAGATATTCAATAGCTAGTTATTTTAATTCTCAGCCGCGAATATTCCATTTGTAAAGCCTCTCTCAAGTTATTTCAAATCATTAATCATTAATACATTCATTAATAAAAATCGATTTAGCTTTGTGGAAAATTCAAATAAATTTTCGGCCTGTTTATCACGTACAAACATTTTCTATAAAAATTTTGATAAAAAACAATTTTTGTTTTTTTTTTATTGTTTGATTTGTCAAAAGCTTTTGAGTTAGCTTTGGAAAACAGTGAAAATTTATTCAAATCAAAGAAGCAAAAAGTTCAAAGCAAAAATTAAATCAAGCATACCACAAGATTCAAGACTGGCGGCAATTCTATTTTTATATTTTTATTTTTATAGTATAGTTAATTACTTTTATGATCTATTATACTATTACATGAATTAAATTGCGAGCCTTAGATCAAGTAAGTTTTTAAGATGGCAACAACAACAACAGCAACTCTGTATAGAGTCAATCACTTAGCTGACTATCAGTTGAATATTTATGTGCACCACAAAATCGAGAGAGGAATTATTAAGGCCTTTTTCACATGAAGCAATTGAAAAGTAATGCAACTACAACGCAACAGCTTAAAAAGTTTCAAAACCCTTCAATTTTTAACTGAACTGCAACATACGCTTTCAGATGAGCAAGTCACGTCACAACGCAACATTAAAAAATTCACAACAACACAAACACTTATTTAATGGAAACTTTGTTAAATAGATATAAAAAATAAATTGTGGATAAAAAAGGATATTTCTCCACTTCCTTAACATATTTTATATATATTAACTGATTAATTATTTTCGTAGCACACAACACATATCGCAAACGTTACAAATCGCCGATTCAAATTGCAGCAAGCCGTGTTGCACAGACCTAGTTGCGAATGTGTTGCCAACTTGTTGAGTACAAGTTGTTTCATTTGAAGGTTTTGGTATAAATACATTGGTTAGAAACTTTTGTTGCATTTGCATTACTTTTAATTGCTCAATGTAAAAATAGCCTAACAATAGTTCAATCAGACTTAGAAAAACTTAAACTAGGGTTTGATAGAAATTTACTAAAAATTAATTTAAAAACGAAAATCTAAGAACTTTTTATTTATGAACTTTAAGAAGTACGAACTTAAGTGAACTTCTTAAAATTGTTTTTAATAATGTTCTTACTAGGGCTTTCAATCCCGAAGGGTTTTGGCGAATCCCGGGATTTCGGGATTTGAAATTCGTGATCCCGGGATTTTTCGGGATCCCGAAATGCCAAAGTTTTAAAATAATGGTTTTTAAATACTGGTATATAAAAAGCAGGGATGGTCAATAACTCTTTCTATTTATTTCTGCCTTTTGACAAAAAGAATTCCATAATACTTTTTACTTTTTTTATTTTTAAAATGAAAATCCAAACGTAATTGTTATTTATACTTAAAATATTCAAAAATACTCAAAAGTTTATACGACGTTTAAAAGACACAAAGACGCAATCCATTTCAAATGCAGAGAAGGGTTACAAAACAGTTGTAATGTAAGAAATAAGAAAAACAATTCAACTAAATTTGGAAGATAAAGTCTTATTCTGAAATTGCATGTAGTATTTTAAGGGGAAACACTTGTAAAATTATGATTGAAAAAATATCTGATTAAACCAGATCGAAAAAAATTAAATTAGAAAATAACGATGTTTACACGCAGAGAAAAGACATGGTTGAGACATGATTGCCGCAATAATAATTTTTTTTTCTAAAATCATTGTACTATTTCTGCAAACATAAATTTTTTCCTTAATAAAGTCATTATTTATTAAAGGTGGTACCAAAAATAACATTAAAGTTGAAATCATAACATCATTGAAATCGACAACATACTACATATGATTGCCTCAACTATTAGTTGCAACAGCAATGTTGTAGTTCTGTCAATCATGAAAAATGTGAATATTATTATAGAGACAAACATATTAGAATTTTGAGTGTTTGTCTGAACTATTCTTTGATTGTTGGCAACCGAAGCAGAACATAATCAAAAACCGAAAGAATTTTATGTGCTTGAACAGTTTGCATGAAAAACTTTCACTTCATTCAGACACAATAAGTTTTATCGATTCCTGGCTATGTGCCGTTTCGTTTGTCAACTGTTCAATTACTGTGTTTTGTTAATAATTGCCTTATCCTAAAAACAGTACGCAGCAAAGTGACATTTTCGACTTTAATTGTAGCAAACATATTTTTGTTTTCCGTAAACATATTTCGCAATTCTGAGCATATTTTGTTTATCACACATATTGCTAATTTTTTGATAATGCACTTTATGTAGCATGTTTATGAATAGCATTAGTCAGGCGAGAGGTAGTAGCGGCTGTGGCATACTGGTAGTGTGCGTGGCTCGTAAACGACAAAGCCGCGGTTCAAACCCCAGCTTGGACAGAAAATTTTATCAAAAAGATTTTTCAAATGAATTAATATATCTGTTCAGCCCAGGCAATCGCAAACCTCTAGATATATCTTAAATAATAGCTGTGGAACTTGGAGTGCATGAAAATAAAAAAGATATTAAATTATTGTTTCAATAATTGTTTTTTGGATCCTAAAAATAAATTCATAATAAAGTTGTTGCAATCATTCTATTTTCGACCAAATAAGAGAATAATGATTGTTTCAATAATATTTTGGTTCCTACAAAAAAGTTCCTTTTCTAAAAATAGTTGTTGTCATCATTTTATCGTGAGCAAAGAATATATTATTTGTTTAAAAACATTTTTGCGACAGTCATAATCCGAATCATATTATGATCCTCTTAAAATATGGTTGTTGCAACGATGCTTTTCTCTGCGTGTATAAGATGATATTTTTTAATAAAAATCATAAACTGCACGGTGCTTACTTAAAGATATTTGCTTAATTTTTAAATATTTAAATTATAATTGTTATAATTTTAATAAAAAAGTTCTGATTTCTGATATTTCAGAAAATTTAAACAATTATTTCAAAATGAAAACCAAAAATATTTAAAAATATTAAATACGAATTCACTTTTTAATAAAAACATAAAAATATAAACGTAAATAAGTTAAACAAAATAAAAAAATATAAATTTATCTCTTAAAAAATTTAAAAAGCAATTAAAACTTTTTATTCATATAAACTATAGCTTAGTAGTAAAAGTATTGCTACTTTCAAAATTGCATGAAAATTGAACTGCCTAGTAAACAGATTCTTTTAAGATCACAACCAAAACAAACTAAAAAATATACTTTCAATATGGAGAGACAAGAAATAACAGGGTGATTTCGATTCCGTAAAAAAAGACATCGTTTACATTCTAGTTGCATTTTTAGTTGGTGAAAATTTTTATATTTCCTTGTGAATAAAATCCCGGAATTTAGGGTTTTGAATTCCGGGAGTCCGGGACTAGAAATTGGTTCAGGATCCTGGGATTTCAGGATCCCTGAATTGAAAGCCCTAGTAGCTACCCTTTCCATCTTCAGTAGTCTGGAGTGATAAAGCTGAGACCAACCCACAGCTTAAGTTTTATATGATTTTACGTTTGTTCGAATAAACTCATCTGAAACATATGAAGATGAAGCAAAGGGTTTTATTTTAGGTCAAGCCTAAAACTCTGCCATAGGTTTTGTCGGTTCTAACTGACTCTTCTTTTTCACTATTTTTATTTGGAGTTCAACGAGTTTTCCAAAAAGCACCAATGAATTGTGAGAGTTTTTATTTGCTAGGAAGCTAAGATTATTACATTTTTTTTTCTTATTTGGTCTGGTTCTACCATAAAAAGCTTACTTTTGAAAATTAATTGTAATCTATACAGAAAATAAAAGAATCGATTTTTTTTACCTAAACCAGTTTAGGTTATGTGAAATTTTCTACTTCACTATATCTTTTCGGAAACTTTTTTACTTACACAGTTAAAAAAAACATGTATTAAATTATTAAAATGACTAAAATAGTAAATTCTTCTAGTACTTTGTTTATAAAATCACAAATTTTTTGCTTTATTTAACTTTATGCAAGTTGTTGATTTGTTCGTATTAAATGAAGCATTATAATGTTACCTCTTAGGAAATCTCAATATTGAAAGCCCTAGTTCTTACTACTAGAGCGTAAACTTTGAAACTATGAGTTGAACGGTTCGACTCGAATTTAAGTTAGACCCATATTAAAATTTAATTTTAACCCATTTTCAACCGGTGTTCGATTAATCGAACGTATAATTTGTCCATAATTTTTTTAACTATGAAGGTAAATGATATCAGGAAGATCGTTGATATCATATATTACTTTGTATCATTGGCCTATTTAAAAATAGTATTCACCATCACTACTCGTAATTTCAAGTCAGTGGGGGGTATGGTTGAAAAATACCTTGCCAAATGGCCTTTCTTGTAAATAATATTAAATATATATGTATAGTTAAAAAAAGAAAGTAATTATGAGGTCTTTTAGCCAAAAGACAAAACTATCTTTTGCAGTAAAAAAATCAAGACCTGCCAACATCTGGATGACACAGGTATGAGTCAAAGTTAGTGTTCGATTAATCGAACGTTTTCCTTTTTCCATATGGTTATTCCATACCATAAAATCCCATACAAATACGTTATGTCAAATTTTACTAGAAAACAACAGCGTCTTAATCATTTTTATTGCGTTAACACGAAAATAGAAATGGGATAAGCGCCAACGTTCGATTGTTAGAACATTTGATTTCTTGACATTAAGGAAAAAAAAGATGGTTTTAAAATTTTTTGATGACTGATTTGGAAGCAGGGGACCCTTACTACTCTAGAAATATACTTTATATCAAAAAATTCAATAATTTTTGCAGCGCGGCAGAAAATGGGTTAAATTAATTCTTGTAAGCTTTTCGATATATAGATATATAAAATATATTCCACTGTTACTACTATGTTTACTGTCCCGAGAAACAATTTCATATTTTGTGTCAGTAAAGTAGCTGATATATCCGGTGTCCGTGTCGGTAAATGTCCGACCTCTGCACCGAAAGAAGAGCTAGTTCTGGAACACCGTGGACAGGCACAATGTACGCAGGAAGACCGAATCGGGCACTCGTCTGTTTACTGTGTCCGAATATAGTTGCTCGTTCTTGCACACTTTATTGACATAATACAGACTTACTAAGGTACTATTTCAGGTGACTTTCGAGGTACTTGTTGGGTATGTTTCAGGTAATATATGAATTTTGTTCTCGGGTCCTGTTTGCAAAAACTTTGCAGTTTTTCGTTACTACTCGTAGCTTTTAAAAATAAAATTCAGTCTTATACTCGGGATTTTTGTGACTGTGTAGATTGGTACGGACACAAATTGTTTCTCGGGGGTGTAAGTCATATTTTATGTCGGCATTTAAACACAATTGAGAATCGATTTACCGAAAAAAAAATTAATGAGCTGCAAACACTTCAAATTAAAATTGTTAAAAATATATTATAATGTACTTTCACAAAAAATACCTAAAAGAAACCTTTATGAAAATGCAAACATAACTATTTTTAAAATAAAAATAACATTAATAAGAACAATCACGATTTAAATTTTACAGATAGCTGCATTTATAGAGTTTTAAATCATATAAATATACGAACAAGTAAACAATCTTCTCTTCTTATATATTGGGGGTTGGAATTAGTTTTAAAGGTTTTCTAAGAGATGGCGTAACTATCAATAGATCGCATCGGGCACACCTGTGACTATATTCATTTCAAAGCACATTGTCTAAGCTTCATTTTTCAGTATGTGTCATTCCACTGAAGTGTAAACAACATATATTTTTTTCTCTGTGAACATGTCGACTTTCGTTCCAACAAAACGCAATTTGCGGGAAGGTTTACTTTTGTGCTTCCATTTGAAGAAAAAAGTGGTTGAAGCACAACGCACGCTTACTGAGGCTTACGGGGACTATGCTCCATCGATTTCTACTTGTGAGTACTGGTTCCGTCGGTTTAAAAGTGGTGATTTTGATACGGAAGACAAAGAGCGTCCGGGCCAGCCGAAAAAGTTTGAAGATGAGGAATTGGAGGCTTTGCTCGATGAAGACCCGTGTCAAACCCTTCAGGAATTGTCAGAATCATTGGGAGTCGACTTATCAACGGTCGGCAAACGCTTGAAGGCCATGGGAATGATTCAAAAGCAAGGAAATTGGGTGCCGTACCAGTTGAAGCCGAGAGACGTTGAACGGCGATTTTGCATGTGCGAACAACTGCTTCAACGGCATAAAAGGAAGAGTTTTTTGCATCGTATTGTCACTGGCGATGAAAAGTGGATCCATTACGATAATCCTAAGCGAAAAAAATCGTGGGGACCACCCGGCCATGCATCAACATCGAGGGCCAAGCCGAATATTCATGGCGCCAAGCTTATGCTGTGTATTTGGTGTCGTGTACTATGAGCTGCTAAAACCTAACGAAACCATCACTGGGGAACGCTACCAACAACAATTGATGCAATTGAGCCGAGCATTAAAGGTTAAACGGCCGGAATATGCCAAAAGACACGACAAAGCGGTTTTTCAACATGACAACGCACGGCCACATGTTGCAAGAACCGTCAAGGAAACGTTGGAGGCGCTGAATTGGGATGTGCTACCCCACCCGCCTTATAGCCCAGACATAGCCCCTTCCGACTACCACCTATTCAGATCGATGACGCATGGCTTGGCTGAGCAGCGCTTCACTTCTTACGAGGATACCAAAAAATGGGTCGATTCGTGGATTGCCTCAAAAGACGAATCGTTCTTCCGGGGCGGAATCCATATGCTGCCAGAAAGATGGGAAAATGTTGTAGCTAACGATGAACAATACTTCGAATAATATACATTGTACCGTTGTTTCTAAATAAATGCTCAAAAACCTAAAAAAACCTTTAAAATTAATTCCAACCCCCAATAAGAACAATCACGATTTAAATTTTACAGATAGCTGCATTTATAGAGTTTTAAATCATATAAATATACGAACAAGTAAACAATCTTCTCTTCTTATATATTGTATATTAGGCAAACCCAAATTTTGTCCGGCGGAAGGCTTTTTAAGTACAAGTCCAATCTTAATAAATTTAAAATGGATTGGTAGGTTTAGATATGTAGATGTGCAATTTGGACTTTTTTTTCCTAAAAATGTATATTTTTTATATTATAGCGAGTTAAAATTTGCATTTAATTGTTATTGTTATGTTGCTTTTTCTCTTCTTAATTTCAGCATATGCCTAAAAATATGTGAGGATTTATCGCCACCTATCTGATATAATAGCTATGGAACTGTTGTTTTATAATTTTTTTATAATTTCACAGCTAAAACTATGAATTGATATATTCAATATCAAAGTAATACTGGAATGATTTCTTACAGTTGAAAAAAGATTTCTAAACTGTTGGTCGAAAAATTTTTTCAGTTTTAAAAATTTACACAAAAATTTAATAAGAAATTGGAAACTGTTAATGAAATATTTTTGTTCAAGCTTTTTTCAACAGGAAATCAAGAAATATTCTTACTCCTGTATATTTAAAATAAATTTGGGTTTAAAATGAAATATACTAACATTATATCGTCGTTGCGCGTTATACCGCGTATATTGCAAAAAGACCAAAATTAGTAAATTTCAATTTTGATTTGTTGAAAATCTATTCAATAGCTTAAAATAAAATCTAAGTATGTTTAATATTGGCTTTTTAACGCCACAAGGGCTTACTAGTTGATAGGATCAAGAAATATAATATAATTTACAACATTTTGTTGTTTTTCTATGTCAGATGACATGAACGTATTGTGCGATCGAAGCCGTTTGGGTACCTTCTTTTTTAAACGTGACGTTTGACGGCATGTAAGCACTTAACATTACACTTTCATGCACAAAAAAAAATATTTTCCTACACTTTAGGAATTAGTAAATAGCTGTCAAAAAACTCAAATTGTTCATTTACTTACTTACTTACTTACTCAGTTGGCGCTACAACCGTATGTCGGTCTTGGCCTCATCTAAGAATTTGCGCCAGCCATTTCTGTCTTTTGCTTGCTGGCGCTAGTTGGAAATTCCAAGCTTCATCAGGTTGTCCTCTACTTGTATAAAAAAAAACATCAAGAACATCACCTCTATATGAGAACCTGCCCTTAAAAAACACTTGGATATTTTAATTTTTACTGTTTATCTCAACAAAAAAATACCCGTGAATTATAAGTTTTGTAAGAATAACAAATACAAAATGAACCTCTCTGCACAAAATTAAGAGCCTGAACACATTGGACACTAGAAAAACATTAGGCATTACGTCAATAAAACAAAATGCTACATCGCTGTATACTTGCTTACTTTGGTTACAATAGCAATCATCTGCAAGAAACCAATTAAAACTACCAGAAATGTTAAATGAAAATTATATAAATTTCTAAAATGCATATTGCCTTATGTACTAAGTCCACTTGTACACATAATAAACCACTGCTTTACAACTTCGAGATACCCTGAGATATGGAAAGTGGCGACAGTCATTCCTATTGCAAAAAAATCAAATGGTTCGGAACCATCCAATTTTCGACTGATTAGCCTATTGTCTTCAGTTTCTAAAGTATGTGAATCTCTCATGGCTGAACAAATTTCTCGTCATATAACTACTTTTGGCCTGATGTCTAAGCTGCAGTCAGGCTTTCGTCCCGGCATATCTGCTCCACTGCTTTAGTAAAAATTCTAGATGATATAAGATTGCCATATGATAGGGGTCATCTGAATTTGCTTTGTCTATTAGACTTTTCTAAAGCGATTGATACTGTAGACCACAGTTTACTCTGTAAAAAACTTAATATTTACTTCGGATTTTCCAATGCTTCGGTTCGGTTTTTGCATAGCTACTTGGATGGCAGGTCTCAAAGAGTCAGGGTAGGGAACAATTTCTCGCTTTACAAAAGAACCACGAGTGGAGTCCCACAAGGCTCTGTTCTTGGCCCAATTCTGTTCATAAATGATATCTTCAGTAAATGCAATCATGTAACCATGCATGCATATGCTGACGACTTACAACTGTATTTGTCCACTTGGACTAGTTGAAGATTAAATTGAAAAAGTTAATGAAGATTTAAAAATAGTGGCATAATGGGCGAATCTTAATAAACTGATGCTAAGCCCTCTCAAATCGTATGTCCTACCGCTTTCAAAGACTGCATTTGAAAATCTAGATATTTCACCGATTCTCTTTAGTAACGTGCAGCTAAAATTCGTATGTAAGGCCACAAATCTTGGTTATAAAATAAATTCTTCTCTGTCTTGCGATGTCCATGTTAGCTCCTGCGTCAGTAAAATTTACTATGTCTTAAGAAATCTTCGAGTGACTGCTGATTTTGTACCTGTTGCCATCAGAAAAAAACTAGTATTAGCGCACTTACTTCCAATTATTACATACACGGAAGTTGTCTTTAGCAAAATAGACTCGAGATCTTTGCAAAAATTACAAGTTGCTTTTAATAACACTGCACGCTACGTTTACGGAATTAAAAGGTCTGATCACATTTCACGCTTTACTTATCAGTTATTAGGCCGTAGCTTAACCAACTATCTTGAGGCAAGAAACTGCATTTTCCTGCATAGGATCATCCACTCGCGATGCCGAGACTATCTTTTTGAGAAGCTTAAATTTTGTAGATCAAGTCGAAGCATGAACCTTATTATTCCTAAGTTAAATTTTCTTAACTCAAGTAGATTGTTTTTCGTTAGTGCAATAAGACTATGGAACTCACTGTCAAACAGAATTAAAAATGTTTCCTATAGTAGGTACTTTAAGCATTTAATTTTCGAGCACTTCTCTTAACTCTCTTTTTCTATCTGTTTTCTTTAAATTTTCCTTTCAGTTCTTAAATCTTAACTCTGTTTCTCTGCTAATTCTTTTTCTCAAATTTTATTTTATGAACTGTAAAAGCAATTTAAAATATTTACATTTAATATCTCAATATATATTTATAATTAATATTTTTCTTGTTCAAAAACTAATGTATGTTAAAAATTAATTTTAATTTGATATTAATATTTGTTTTTCTTATAAGTTGTTATGTATGCTATTAATCAGGCATGTAAAAGACCAAGTCTTAAATGTCAACATATTGTAACTAAATAAATACAAAAAAAAATTAAATAAATATATGAATGTTAAACAAATGTTATGTTAAGGGTGCAGTCTAGTTCGTCGGCTAAGAAAATGGGAAATTTATAAATATTTGGAAATATTTGGAAATTTCTCGTGAGCTTGCTATAAAAGGTATGTTTATAAAAAATGTTAGGGATGATAAATGATAACTAAAATTAAAAAAAAATTTTTTGTTAATTAAAATTAAAAAACTTTTATTTGGCTGTTATTTGTAAAAAAAAAATTATCGATATTTTAACATGATAAAAGTCTTGTTTATTTAGTGAGTATTTATGTGCAAAATATGTGCCAAAAATTTCAGAAGAACTAGCTCACGGGTTCCGTAGAAACTTACCTGCGCTCAGGTAAGTGCTCGCAAGATGTAAGCTTTGGGTTCATTCCACTGAAAACTCAACAGTGACCAAAAAATTAAAACTTATTAAAAACTTATTATTTCATGATATTATCCAAGAGAAGCATTTTAATTTTATTAATGTAATCAAGCTATATATAAACGCATTTACCATGATGATCAAATCTTCTGCACTGTTTCACAAATGTAGTTTTTCTTTTTCATAAATGATTAGTAAATGTTTCGTAAACTTTTTTGCTTTAGTAAAAGTAGAAGGCATTGGCTAAAGATAATTAAAAAATGGTTGAGGCAAGGAAAGAAAAACATACTAAATTTGTTTTTTAATTACTAAATTACTTAATTACCTAAATATTTAATTACCCAATTAAACTAAAACATTGTCAGTCTGTCAGGCACGTGGCGATATGTAAATATGATATTTTTAAAAAAACCGTGGACTTTATTTAATATCTTTTTACTCTGAAAGTATGTTTATGAGTAATAAAAATTTGGCTTTCAAATACCTCTTCTCCATGTTAGTTACTTTCGCTTAATGTTGTAATCGAACACAACGATTTGCAACTTTGCACAGAGGGTTGAAATTGAAAAAGTAGAGATTAATTGAAAAATGAAAATTTGTTTCTTCGAAAATTTTTACTACTTGATTAAAGAGAACAAAATTGTACATCTCTACTGAAAATTTCCATGTTTCAATGTTTCGTTTTTTTGCAATCAGTTCCACAAATTGAAATTTGACATAGTTCAAAAATTAATATTATTTTTTTGTACACCAAAAGTGATGTTTTTATTATGAAACCTTCAACTTCAGGTATTTAAGCGTGTTAAAAAAATGGTTAAAAATAATTGTGTAGAAATATGAAAAAAAAATTCTTTAAAATATGTCAAAATTTGCGCTATTTTTGAAATATATGTGGAGTTTTAAATAAGAATACCGTATCATCAAGTAGAAATGCAAATTTTTTACTAAATTTCAATATCTAAGCTTCCAAATTCAGCAATAAAAAGTTGCTCGTTTTTACCCGAATATTTTTTATTTCAAAAATCGTGATAATAATCACTCTTACAAAAACAAAGACTCTTGTCTTTAATTTGTTTTGTCATGTGACAATGATGAAAGTGACGAGGTCAATGCAAAGGAGTATAACGATTTTGGGTAACAGGAGGAATATTAACAAATTCAAAAATTTTTTGCTACTCGTACATAATTTTGTTATAATTTTTTTTTTTAAAAAGTAATAAGGAATGATTTTCGACTGGGCCGAAGTTTTGAACTTTTTATTATATTGATGACGTCACTTTGTATGGATGATAGGCGTGTTTTTTCTCAACTACTCCGAATTTATAATTCAAAATGCATTTTAATTATTAAAATTATTTATATTATGCAATGAATTCATTTTTGAGGAATTTATGAAGGTTTTTCTATTTAGATGACGTCATTATGTATGGAAGTAGGCGTGGTAATATAAATAGTTAGAATTTATATTGATGAGGAAAAGTTACGTGCAAAATTTCATAGCATTTCTTTAAATTTTTGTAGATTTTGAAGAGATTTTACGTTTAAAATAAGGTCAATCTGTGTGGGAGGTGGGTGTGGTTTTCATCCGATTTGGTTCATTTTTTAACTTATTTTTTACATTTTAGATACAAGCTTAAATATCTTGTTTCATGACGATAGCTTCAAAATTACGACTTTAACCATATCGAAAGACGGACAGATGGACGGACGGACTCTAAAATAAGATCCTTTGAATAAAATCCCGCTAAAAAGGGTATTCCACAGAGAGCTAAGTTAGAAATATTTAAACAGGCGCTAGTAAATGGCATGTGATGAGAGATTCCTCCCATTGACCGAATGTCTTGATAATTGTTTATTTTTTTTCTTATTTGTACCCAATCTAACCAAAACAAAAGTCAAAAATTCCCTCCGACTTCTAGGTGAATTAATCTCCATTTTTTTGGGATTTTAACCCTCTGTGCGTTTGTTGACTGGACTTGTCCGACACGTGACAGTAGATGTCTTATTTTATTCATTTGAATTTAATAAAATTTGAAGAAAGTTTGAATGTTCATTGAAGAAATAGAATGCAATCTATTTAATAAAACAAATGGATTTCGCTTCCAATGTGGAAATTTAGAATTGGCTGTACAATAAACTCAAAAAAATAGTTGAATTTGTCTGTACGTGACCGTGGAATGCTCATTTGAGTTGAAACAAAATACTTTTACTGCTTGAATCTTTATAAAAATTTAATACAATATTCTTAGATACATATCGGTGATTCAATGCACTATTTTTGAAAAATTTTAAACTCTCTAGGTGGATATTTCTCCTGAAAAATATTACATCTGCATAATTTTTTTTTTATTTAAAATTTTGTTTTAGAGATCTACACTGTGAAAAATATAAAAAGTTCTTAAAAAATGCAATAAGTGCATGTATGCCAATAGATGTAGTTTTGAAATCGTAAGTTGTACAGAAAAAAGTGTGTATATATTTTAAAAATCTTTAAGTTGTCTTTTTGTTGGTAAATTTTTTTGCAGCATTTTTATGAAAAATTCTTTTTGTTTAACCCGAAATTTTAAGACACATTTGTCGTAGCCTTTGCAACAAATTTTTTATATTTTTAGTTAAATGTTGAGTTAAGGCATTAATTTTAAGGATTAACACACAATTTTCGGTTGGGGTTCTAACGATTGCTATTTTTATAAAAAAATTTCTAAAAAATTCATGTAAAACTTACAGTTTTAAACTACATCTATTTGAATAAATGCACTTATTGTATTTTTATATCTTTTTTAATATTTTTACAGAGTATAACTTTTGAAATAAAAATGTTTCGCAAAAAACAAAAGCACAGTTTAAGTTATTTTTATAGGCACTATAAAATTTTTGCCTACAAAATTTCAAAAAAATCGAAAACACAAAGGTCAGATTTTGCTCCAAATTAGTCGAATTGATATTGAATCATTGATATACATTAAAAAAATGTAAAAAAAATTTTTAAAGCGACCAAGTAGGCTACACCTTTAAAAGAATAAATTAAAATATTTTTTGTTTAGAGTTATCTCTTGTTCTCTTTTTATATTTCAAAATTAAAACAAAAACATAAAAATACAATTTGTATGCCAGGTTCATCAGCAAATTATCTTAAAAAAATCAGTTTATTTCACATTTTGCGAAAAGGGGTGTAAAATTAAAAAGTCATAAAAACTGACTGTAAAAATATACTGTATGTAGCATTTATGATGGTATTTTATATAGTTACCAGTATAAGAGTTTGTGATTGCTTGACATTTACTAACAATTAACATCTCCTCTAGGCGCTAGGAATCATGATTCCAACAAATCCATCTAAAATGTGTTCACATAATATTTTTCCAAGAACAATGACAAACAAAAGCAGGCAGCTTAAAATTCTTGCATGCATGTGTAACATTAAAAGCTTTTCACTGAAAAAAATTAAAGGTTGCATTATCTGACACTGGGAGAAAAAATCAATTATTTTATGCCTAAACTAAGCAAGAAGGCTATCTGTTTGCACTGATGCATTAAGCTTTGAATTCAAGCATTATTTTTCTTCGAGAAAATATAAGAAGTATGTCATTAAAAAAACATTGCTTACTCAAAAAACATTTTTCTCAAACTTCAATATTTTTTTTCGGTTTTATGTTATTATTTTCTTGATATGATAATGAATAATTTGATGCAAGCAAATATCATTTACTTAATGATTGTTTCCAGAAAAGTGAACAATTTGTCCTGACTCTCTTTTAAAAGAAAACCTGGCGACTTTGATAGTCTAGTGGCAGCGCGCTTGACTGTTACGCAGGGTTCCCTGGTTCAAATCCTGGGCAGGCCATGGTCCTATGCTTAAAGCTTTCTTTCCTTTTTAATTAAAATCAAATTAATTTTAATCAAAATAACTTTAATAAACCTCATTTTACTACGAAAAGTTATAGTTGGTGATGATAGGAAAAATGTTTAGACAGGTAAGCTTAGTAACTTTATTTTACTAAGGAAAAGGCATAACACTTGCCTCTGATTCAATGTCATATGATAATACACACTAAAAATATTCTACACAAAAAGTTGCACTTGATGATGTTCTGTCTACCCTCCAGCTAACGGTAGCTCCATCCCTTGTCGTAAGGTAATTGATTTTGAAGTAGGGGTTCGAAGAACGTAGGCCCACCCCTATTATGTATAACAACTCAACTAAAGTTGAATCGATTAAACTAAATTTTTTTCATATTACGTACTACATACATTTCAGTTGGACCCTGTAGTTTGTCTTAATCTTTGATATTGCGAATCAACACAATGCCCATATTCTGAATCAACACAATGCTACACATTTATAGGGAGCATCCCTTGAACATTGGTTCAATCTAAAGAAAAAAAAAACACTAACGCTTTTTTAATTAAACCTTAACAATTTTTTATTCAGTATACAGTTTTGATGGCGTATTTCTAACAAAATGCATGGCATTTTTGATGATGCGCAAATGCCACCATGTCCAATCTGCTTAAACCGTTCCCAACTGTAAGGCATAATTGAATCGTGCTAAATTTTCTGTCATTTTTATGTAAATAAGTTTTTGTCATTCTTATGTGTGAGTTTTTAACGATGATAGTTCTTTCCAGTTTTTCGTGGTTGTTGAAAAAAAAAGTATTGCGAAACAAGAAACAAACCAAAGAACCTTAACCCACGCATCTCTTCCTTTCATTTTTTTAGTATACTTTTCTTATTTATGAAACTAGATCTTGGTTAACGTTATCCTTAGATCATTGTGGTTGCACATATATTTACAAAATTATTGCTAATTCAAGAAATACAAGAAACTACGTTGTTGTATAGTAAATACACATTAACCATTGTTGCACTAGTTTGTATCTGTGTGGTTGCTGCGTCTTTTAAAGAACGCTGACTCCAGAATTGGTCAGGATTAAGCCAGGGCTTGGTGAAAAATAATATTTTATGTAATTTTTTTAATACTACAAATATATTCTCTCAATATTCGAAATATGCTTCTTTCACGATAACCCATTAATATACTTCAAACAGGGTTACGCAAAACTATGTCGAATTATAGTAAAGAGCCTCGAAGACAAGGAGATATCAAAACTTTTGGAGTACTCAAAGTCAAAGATAGATTTATTCATCATTTAACAGGCTTTCCAAAAGGTGTTGCATACACCAACACACATAATTACATATTGACACACAAACATGGAAACAAGTGCTTACTTAAATGATTTCCTTTTACTAGATGTGGAAAAACTTTGTACTACGTGCCAAGCTGATGGGTGAAAACCACTTAATTGTGCTTGTTGATGAGGGCTCATTGGCCTTAAAATAACGCTCACACAAACATACCAACTAGCTAACACACATACAAATATAATCATGGATTGCAAAAAAAAAGTTATGGCATCATTACGATAGAAAGAATGTTTAAAAATATTCAGTAGCTACTTTTTTCGATGTTAAGTCAAAGCGTTTTTTGTGTAAGTTGACTTGTATGTGTGTGCAACTTTGTTAGGGCACATAAGTAGTTCAATCAATATTTAAACCTTTTTTCTTGATTATAAATAGATGTGATGGGTTATAATGGCGTATAAGTAACATTTGCATGCTTTAAAACTATGTCGCTCATACGTCACGGTGAACACGAGCTCATGTAATGAATATTTGAACGCCAAAAATAGGTTTTTATGTCAAAAATTTGGCAAAAATATTTAGTTAAATGTACGTTTTGTTATAAAAGTAAGAAAAATATGAATGTTAGTTAAGTAAGTGATAGATTATTTATAGACATGCAACATTCTGACTGGTTACGACACATATTTATGAATATGGCAGATAATTTTAAGTAGTAAGTTACGTATATGTAATTAGTAATAATAGCATTTATTGGCATATACTACCAACTTGGCATCACTCTCAACTGCTCTGTTCAAAAATCATTAATTGCACGTTGAGAAGTATTGTACATTGAAAAGCTTAAGCTAAATTTTTTACGTAAGCAATACCAGGTTCCAATTACGTTCCATATTGCTACGAATGCATTGTTTACGCTTATTTTTATGTTTGCTGGTTAGGAAGTGCTGGATTCATTTTAGGAAACCGTATGTTCCCGGAACTCTTAAAAAAGCGGTGAATTGTAATTCGAGAAGCATCCAAGTCGCATTCTGTCTTTATTTCTCGCAAGCTTTTTGTGCTGTTGCTAGCTGTTCGTAAGACTCGAGCAATTTCATAATTGCCGTGAATTTTTTTGCGTCCACGCTGATTATTTTTCGAGCCATCATTTTCCTTATCTTTAACCGAAATTCGCACTTCTTGGTCACTTTCCCGATCAAGCGACTTATTTTCGAAAGGACATTTTCTAAAAATGAGGCTTCACTTTCACCTTTTTCATGCTCTGTCAACTCTTTACAACGTGGCATTTTGCAAACAGCTGAATAAAATTAACTACTATTTCTGATTTATTCAAAAATTCCATGTGCAATTTTGCAATTGCGATACTTTTGTATGCATACATTTCCTCTTTTAATGTTATTGTTGCTGTTGTTCGTTATATACATAAACGGTAAATGCAGAAAAATGTTCTCATACCTACAACAAAAGATATTAGTAAGAATGTAGTGCAGTTATATTTTGGACACGGGGGACACGTATTGATCACGGAGCCAAATTTACAACCATAGCAATTCCTTTTTGCTGCTTTCACCACCTCTCTCACAACTCTCAAACGTAGAATTTTAAACTCCTTATATTTATAATACTGGAGTTTTGAAACGTTTCCAACGATTGAACGCTTTATTGCACAACAAGATTAAGTTTTCAATCGCTCTATTAAAACAGGGCCGTTGCTTATGGCAGCATTTTTTATGCTTTAGAGGGCCAAACTCATTCAAAAGTTTATTGACCTAGTCTTAAAAAAATTCAACTTGATCAGAAACTGAGATCATATGAAAAAATAGTTTTCATGGTATTTGGTATAAAAATATGACTGAAATGAAGTTCTGCAAAAAAGTTTTTGGTGACCATTTCAACATTTGAAAAGGATTGTTTTTGTTTTAATTATACATTTTTCAAGGCTTACATTTTCAATTTTTTCATTTTTAACCAAACTTTTTTATAATGAAAATCCGTGTTTTAACCCCATTTTAAGTTAAATCGTTTTACGTTTTGTATCGTATCGTATGCTACAAGAAATTCAACTGACTTCTATGTGACCCCAAATTAAGTAGTGCATTTACAATTGTGATTTACAGTTGTGGTTTAATGTTATAATTGGTGATGAAACGGTAAAAATAGAAGTCTTTCAAGTTTAGTAACATCGAAATAATTGGTTTTTTTATTTTTTTTTTATTTCATTTTCAGCATGTTCACTTTTTTGGACAAAGGTATTTTCCTCATTTTTTCACTGATTAATAAACAAATTTTGCTGAAATTTTGGTTGTCGTTTTACTTTAAAGTACTCATATGATTAGAAGACAGTTGGAGTGGCAAGACCAAAGCTACTGTCAAACACACCACTATTTTTCTTATTTGAATAATGGTAAACTAAAAAAGGAATCTAACAGATGGTAGTTGACAGGTCCATTGAGTTGAATGAACGTCTCAAATGTTGCATGTTGATAGCTTTAATATAAGCAATAACATTAAAGGCTTAAGCCAAGAACTCTTATTTAAAAGCATTAATTTTCTTATAACCATTAAAATACCACAAATTAGGAATAAACTAAATGAATTGAAATAAAGTGACACATTTAAGTGAGTACCAGTACTGGACTAAGGCCTAGGCTCGTGATGCCCGGGTATAGGGCGGCAACATTTTAGGGGCGTCAAAAGTTTTGAGGGCTGAAAAATGTTAAGGAAAACACAAAGTAAGGAACGTAATCAATTTGGTGTCAGCAGAATTGATAAGGTGGCAAAATAGTTTCGTAGCTACTTTATAAAAAAAAAACCTAATATAAATCAGTAAACTTGTTTAACGAGTGCTGTAAATTTTTGGGTGGACTAATTTTGAGCTACAAATGTTTAAGGAAAACTAATCGGCAAAAACTGCGTCCGCAGGAAATAAATAAAATATTGCAGAAAACTAGTGCAACCGATTTGTTCTTAGGTTACAGAAAGTATAACTTTAACATAAACATGTCATTTGCGGTAGTTTCAAAAACCTCAATGAATAACGTATGGCAATTAATGCATGTTTGGTCTTTCTGACTTAATATAAAGTATTATTCAATTGCAAAACTTTTAAAATTTTTTACTGAGAGTTTTTAGAGGGCGTAATCATTTTGATGAACGCCAAATATGAAAGACCACAGAAGAATATCGTAGCTTATTTAAAAGTTTTTCGTTCATTTAAAAAGTTTCTTCTAATATTATTGCAAAAGAGGAATGAAATATAAGTTCAGCATAAAAAATAAATAATAATATTTTGCATTTACGTTATCTTTATAAAGTATATCCTAATGTTGGAATATCACTGTGAATTTATTTGAATATTCCTGTTCAACGGAGCAAACTCTTACAAATTTTGAAGAAAACTGCATGGTTTGATGGAAATACAAATTGGTCTGCGTTAAGTAATTTTTATCACAAATTCAATTGAAAATTATGATTCTCTGATAAAAATGTGGATGCCGTGGCTATCTTGGCAGAAGAAAATTTTTTATTGGGTAAGCAATCTTTGATTCCTTTTAAAAAAAGAAGCAATAAAACAAAAGATAACTCATGGTTTAATGAGAATTGCAGGATTGCAGTCATGTCTAATGTGGAAACCTTTCAGAATTGGCGTTATCACAAGAATACTGATACCACCCAGCTAGCACAGATTTCGATTTGTAGCAAAAATATGTTATAATTCGGTCTTATTCCAGTTTTTTTTTAAACAAATTTAGTCACAAATGGGTTGTATTGAAGTTTCAAATAAGTAATTTGTAACAAATCATTCTTTTTGTTGCAAATATGTTAAACTACGGTGTTAATTATGTTACGAATCAATGCACTTGTTGTAAAAATGTTTCATAAAGTTTTCAAAAATATAAGTAATTTTTATGTTAAATTAACATTATTACAACATTTCCTTTTGTAGCATCTATAAAAAATGTTTGTGTATTGTAATTGCAACAAATACAATAACGAGTTAGCAACCTAGATGCGACTAAGTTGCTTTATGTTTATATTAAGTTATATCAATGTCACAACAACTAAATGTTAAAAACTTCGGTTTGAAGATGTTCTTATTAATTTATAGGGAAACCACAGCAACTAAATGTTTCCAATTTTGCTGTGACGCACTAAAATGCCATAAGCAAAATAGAAATTTTATTGCTCACAAAAAATTCTGTGTTGCTTGTCAATTTCTTTGTGTAGCCTTCAACTAACATGTAATTAATTTTTGTTTTATTTCAGCGTTCAACGAGACTACCAAATTAAACATATTTTTCGTTGAATGACAATGAATCATTGTGAAATTATGAGAACTTATTTGTCACAAGAAGGTTGAAATGAGGTTTTTATTTAGTTACAAGAACATTGAAAATAGCCATTGCAACCTTATGCTGTATTGTGGTTATTATTCAGTTCCTACAACTTTAGGATATATTATTGTAACTCAAATATGTAGTAAGGAAAAATAACTTTGAATTGAGGTCTTTATTAAGTTGCAAGAACATTAAAAATAATCATTGCAAACTTGTGCTGTATTAAGGTTAATATTCAGTTGATGCAAGTTTGAAAAACCTAATTGTAATCTATAAAATTTTGCTTGATATAAGAACGCTGTATTGAGGTCATTATTCTGTTGCAAGAAGTTCAGAAAAAAACATTGCAACTTATATAATGTAATTAGTAACATGAACGTTGTATTGGAGTTATAATTCAGTTGCAAGAAGATTTGAAAAAAATTGTTGTAAATTAATGCTGCATTAAGGTTATTATTAAGGTTAAGGTATTATTATTATTATTTATTAAAGTTGCAACAACTTTAAAAAAATATTTGTAACTTTTGATATTTAGTTAGTTGTGAGAACTGTGTATTGAGGTTATTATTCAGTTGCAAGAACTTTGAAAAAAAGTTCTTTAAAACTTCATACTCGTCATATTTAATTTTTTTTTTCTACACTATGAATTTTCATTGGAACAAATTAAATACGATTTTCTTTAATATTTATTATTTTTTTTTTTAGCAGCACGACACTAGGAACTTAAAAAACGTATTTAGCTATATATTAAATATTATTACACGGAAATTAAAAACTCAAAACTTTTCGTATTTCCAAATTATTTTAAAAATTGTTATTTTTTGGGTGGCGCGTAAGTTTTCTAGAGATAAAACACAAACATTCACCGACAAAATGGCACTTGTTGTAAAATTTTAGTGTAAAACTATTCATATTTTGAATTTAATTTCACATCTTTTTATTACATTCCAATTTGTCTTTGACTTTCAAAATACGCTCCAAAAAGTATCACTGACTTAATGAAAACTATATTAAGGAATTGTGTATGCAAAACATTTTAAAACTTTTTAAGAACTTATTTTTTTTTCAATCAGGAATATTTATGTCATCAGCACTCCTTACTTGTTAGAAAATTTGTCACTATAACAAAAAATAGCTTCAGTAAAACAAAATAATTGTTACATTCACGTTATTTTACCTGAATTGTAACGTAAGGATATCACAATAAAATCTTTTTTGGATGTTTCAAGTATGTTTCATCTTGTGGCGTGCAACTTAAGTTTGTACCAACAACACATTTTTAACATTATTATAACACATTTTTCGCCTAATTTCAACCTAAGTTGTTACAAAATAAGCGTAAAATATCTGCTTTTTCAGTTGTAATTACGTCACAATTATGATATATATCTGTATTGGCGACTCTTTTGCGACACTTTTACAACCTTTTTGTGCTAGCTGGGCAAAAGACTTCGCATCGAGGCAAGGAATTGCTATAAAACAATTTTAAAAGGCAAAAAGTTTCTGTATTTAGAAAAATATTGTTCTCTGATCCAAAGTGAGCAAATATTTTTGGAAATTGGTAAAAAAAGATTAGATATTTTTCATCGATTCCAACTCTTTTAAAAGATGACCAAATCTTAACTTTCACCAAATCTTTCGCTTTGGTTGATAAAGCAAACCTAATGGCTATATTTTTTGCACAAAATTCTACTCTCTTGGATAGCAATCAGTCACTGCCCGTTGTTGAGGGCAGATCTTCTGCAATGCAAGAGGTTTACATTCGAACGAGAGCAGCTAAAAGGCTCCTTACAAACCTCAACATAAACCAAAGCTTCTAGTCCTGATGGAATACCGCCAATTGTGCTAAAAATGTATGCTTTTTTGCTGGCTCAGCCTTTGTGCAACCTTTTCAACATCTTCTACAGTAATTTTATCTTGTTGGAAGGAAAAGTAGAGAGTGTCCAGCCAGTAACTAAAAAAGGCGATGTCACTAACCTTGCAAGTTGCAATTATGAACTATCTGGAGCACAAATAACTGTTCAGTGATCGTCAATATGGTTGCCTTAGAGTCCTTATGTTATTCTCAACTGAAAAATAGAACCAATGCGTTTACTTTTTTGGAGAAAACAAGGTTGTTGCTTTGGATGTTTTAAAGGCGTTTGACCTAGTGCGGCATAAAGCGCTCGTGTCAAAACTAATTCCATATAGTGTTGGTGGTCTCTGCTCTTTACATCACATGTTTGCTCAAGGACAAATCGATTCGTGTAGAAGTTTACTGTATTTCGTCCCAAGAGCACGCCATCAACGCAAGAGTACCGCTGGGTTCGGTGCTACCACCAACCTTGTGTCTGGTTTTTATAAACAATCTTTATTCGTTGACACATTACCATATTCATTCGTTTGCTGACGAAATTGGTTATTCATACCAGAGAACAGATTGAGTGCATTTAAATGGCGTTTCGATTGTCTCGTCAATAAACGAGCACCGAATGTGCTTCCTGCATTTAAATTAATGCGCAAATGCATGTTACCAATCGCTGTTGATACGAATGCCTAGAGTGTGAGCGCTAGCGATTACGAACGTCTGCGACACAAGAATGGCAAACAAGACTGGACATGACGAACAATCGCCAAAAGCAAGGAATATCCATGCTTTTATGCTTATTCGCACAAAGGAAAATTATTAGTTACAGTGTTGCATTTTTTTATTCTGCGAATGTTGTTACCTGACACAAAATGTTGCAATATTATAAAATAAGATTTTAATTAGAGTTATTATCGCACAAGATGGCGAAAAAATATGTCAACAATCAACTTCTATGCTAATTTGACTGCGAGGTGGATAGCAGGAATTGAATACGATTAATGTGAAAATTACTTTTATTAATATAGCCAATTGTAAAAAAAATTTGTTAAAAGCCATAAACTTTGATTGGAAAGAAATATTGGGGTTATTTTTTCATGTCAATTATTTTTGAGACATTAAATATAAAAACCACATTTTGGTATAAATAAATTTCGTCCATAAAAATCATAGGGCAAAAAAAAAGACAAAAACAGTTTGATAATTTTTGCGCAAAACTGGACGATTTTTTGCAAAAAAATGCTATGTCATATAAAAGGTAATCAGGAATTTTATATAATAGCATAGATGATTCCCCAAATATTTCGGCTGTAGCGATAGCCATCCGTGAGCTGGAATGGTTTAAAATCACCTCTAAAAATCAAGTTTTTTGTAAAAATATTGGCTGAAGTGGTAGTTTAAAAAAAAAATTAAACGGTCAGAAATATTAGTTATGAAAAAGTTCTTCCAATCAGCATCAACAAATGTTAAATTTTTGCATTTAGATTAATGAAAATGCTGTTTTTCATGCAATTATTAATTATTTAATTACTTATTAATTATTTTTAATTACATACAAAAAAAAAACATAATTATTTCAAATGCTATTCTCACTTTCAAGATATAGTTGGGAAGGTTTTGAGTAGCTACAATTTATTGATTGATTCCTGGTCAGAATTCCGTATATTGATATATATTAAAACTAAAATATTAACTATAAAATAAGCACATACTGAAAAATATTGTAAGAGATTAAAAAACAAAATACAACTTATGAAGATATTTTAATTTTAAAAGTTTTGTATAAATTACATTAAATAAATTTCAAGCTTTAGATCAAGTAAGTTTTGTATTAATATTTTAAAATAAAATATATCAAAAATATGTATAAAAAAAGCATTATCTGTTCTCCGATTGCAGACATTTCAATTGTTGATGCAGATAGGAAGAGCTTTTTCGCCATATAATTTCTTACAGTTTATTTTTTAAAAAGATTACAACAACCAATATTTTGACAAATAACTTAATTTTTAGAGGCTATTTCAAACTATTCCATCACTAGAATCGAAATATTTGCGGAATATTCATAAGAATTTTTTTGAGGAACTGACACAAACAACTTAACCTTCAGCCTTTAATATTCATCGCACAGAGAAAAAATATAATGAGTTATGTGGCGAATGAAACGAATATTTTATTAAATATTCTTATAAAATATTTAATATAAATTTTTTACAAGATATTTATATTGTATCTAAAATATTATTTTGTTATTTCTTATTATGTAATAAAAAAAATTTTTATTATAGAAACAATAAAACAGTTGAATATCATAGAAAAAATATAATAAATATATTAATAACCAGGGCTCGTACTTTGATGACCTAAAAACTGACATAAGTGACATAAAAAACACAAACATTTACATAAAAAAATAAAGAAAAAAAAAGCCTTAAAAATAAAACATTACTAAACACGTATTGCTGTAAGAAACTTAAGTTAGTTTTCAGAATAAAGTTTCTATTAGTTTTGGGATGGTGATGTGAAAAATCTGACTAAACTAACGTATACGTGTGATTTCACAAGTAGGGTGGATAACACCTAGTAGCAATACATTCAAAATCATTCTAAGCATAGAATTAGTGAATAAAATTAATAAAAACTATTTATAAGTAATAGAAAAGGTTTAACTAATTTCTAATTTAAAAATTTTTAAGATTTATACACTTGAGTCCTTATAATTGTGAGATTCATTTACGGGTGTTTTTATAGGTTAGTAATCAAGAGTTAAGCAAACTCTTTTATAAAATAAATTCATTTCTATTTTCAGTTCTACTGTATCTACTATTAAACATAACCTACTTTAATTTATTTAAAATGTAACATAATTTTAAATTGTCCATATTCGCTGCTTTTGATAAATATCACAGGCACCTATAATTTTCTTCAAATCATATTCTACCCCTTTTTTGGACTTTTCTAAACATATTCTGGCACCAAGTTATTATAGAAATTTCGCAGTTCTTACACCCGAAAATAGAGGTATTGAATTAAATGTATCAAAATTAAAGACTGAAGTGTTTTAGTCAATTCGACTACACAACATAACCTAAAATTTTAGCCATTCTTTGACAAGTTAACAGTTGTACAAAATTAGTTTTATTAATAAATACCTGCTCGTTTTGAAAAACTCCATACATTTGGGTTGAATACTCATTTTTCTAGGCTTTTTCTATAATATAGTTTAATAAAAAGTTTGCAGCACACGTCGCTTTTTTACAACAGTTGTCAGAAGGATCTCTTTCTAACTTACACAACTTAGCTCAGCTCGTGACATTTGCTAAACCTGCACTTTCTCACATTCATAAAAAAAAACAAATGATGACAAGTTTGTGTTGGTTTTCATCAAACATTTTTTTAGTTGTGTTGGAGCTTTGGTTACGCTTGACTTGAAGGGATAAGGAATGTTCATTGAAAGCAAAATATTGTTGTTATTTTACCGACAAACTTTCAATGATAGTTTGTTTACTAACTTATGACGATTTCAAGATTAACTTTCGATGCACTCTTGGTCCAAATTTTAGCTCAGGTTACTTTAAAAATGTACTGTCATAAAACTTGCTACTGGCAATACTGATTGCTCCACAGTAGAGAAAAGAAAACAATAAACTAAAAGGAAACAAACAGCACAAAGAAAAGCGCGCTGCTAGAGTAGGTCAGAGAAGTATGGAAACAACAAAAATGCATGCAGCAGCTGACACTCGAGCTTTAAGCGAAGCATCCGAATGATCTCGTGGTCTGGAGGCTGCCTTTGCATCAATCCGCAATCGTGACAAAGTGTGTTTTGCAGCAATCATTGTTTACGAACTCGAGCGGCATATATGCATTTTTTTTCTTGTGTGCGATTACGGCTGACGACGATTGTTACTCGAGTGGCAAAAACTGACGAATGGTCTCATGCAAATCTCTGATTCATACTCATTAAAAAGGCCGAGTTCTATGAAGATTATAAGGAAGGAAAAACCAAAAATAAGAAAGGCATGTTCAAGAAAACGCTCATTTTCTACATTAAAACGAATTAAGAACTATTGGCGGGCAACTATGAATGAGGAGCGATTAAAAGCACTGGCCTTATTAAATTTTAAAGCAGATCTAGTAAAATAACTATGTTATAAGGATGTAATTAATGATTTCGCGCGGGCACATAATAAAACTCTTTATATTTATTATTATATGAAAATTGATGTGTAATTTTGTTTAAAAAATGACAAAAACCATTTTTATAATTTAGTTCTATTGCAAGAAAAAAATTTAATATGTTAGAGGCTGTGCCTAATGTCGGGCCGAGGGCGGCATAATGCCTTAATCCGTCACTGGTGAGTACAACTTAAATACATACATGTCGAGAACAAGCATCATCATAATCATCATCAGTACAGCATAAAATATATCTATGAGTGTGTGCTTTGCCTGTGTTGTGCCTGTTTTTGTGAAAGTGAGCATCTGTCGTTTAAGCATTGAATGCACTCGACTATCAATAGAAGTGCACAAAAAACACCAAAAAGAACATGTGTAAAATGTGCGAAAATAAATGGAGCAAAGTAAAAACGCTTTGAATTGTATAATATAAAGCAAACGAGAAAAGATGAAAGCACAAAAGGCATACACACATTACTTTCTTAAGTGCAGTCCTTTTAAGTCAAGTGATGCCGCTTTTAAGTTTAACTGAAACTCAGTTTTAGAGTAGGTTCTCAATGTGTTATTTCCCACCTAGCATATAGAGTTCTGTTGAGTTGCCAATCACCACAATGAGTCTTTTTTTACTCATCTTGATAATTTGCAAAAACAAAATGTATGGCCTGTGCGAAAGCATTTTAGTCCGCTAAATAATAAAAAACTGACTTAATTTTTTTTCTGTGAACATATATGCATAGCATATTTTTCTTCACCGATATCTTCACAGTTTTTTCTTATTATACCTTAGCCAGAATCAGAAAAGTTGTATGAATTTTTAGTAGTATTCTTTATTTAGTAGTATTCGATGTTATAAAAAAATGTTAGTCTTTTTCTGATCAAACAATTTTGTGTGAGGAGAAAAAGGTGAAAAATTGATCATGCAATTTCACAGGAAGTGCCTTTGATGACAATTTTTTATGAGCTTTGGTTCATACTCTTCCAATTTTCAAGTTATTTTGTAATTTTTTTTTTAATGATTTTTAACATGGAACGACAAAGAAAAACCCACTCGAAAATTCATCAATAATGACCAAAAAAATCGTTGATAAAAGTCTCTTAATTTAGAATCGCGTTTAGAGTACCATTTTCTCACGACAAAATACTCTGTAAAAATTATTTTCGAGAAAACTAGCCCGTTTTTGACTGTTTTAATTTTATAAAATGCTAGGAGGATTGTATAGTTGCGTTAGTATGTGCGTGTGTGTTTTTGGTGCTACAGCTTTGTGAGTGTGCGTGTGTGTGTGTTTTTATTTTGCAATTAAATCTCTGACGCTTAATTTGGTTGCTCTGCAGCACGCACTAGGGTGTTTTTTTCTTCCCTTACTAAATGAAGCTTTCAACACTTTGTCACGTTGGCGTATGAGTAACATATAAATAATTCTTCGACACTTCGAAACTGAGTAAAAAAGAGGTGTTTTGTTGTGGTTGAAGGCGTATGTATGTGTGGTATGTTTGTTTGAGTTGGTTTTGCTTTAGTTTTGTCCAGTGAGATATCTGCATTTTATTAAGCCTTTGAGACCAGACATTAAGCTTTAATGTAAGCACATTTTGTGGGATTGTTTACAAAAGTGATTTCAGCTGGTTTAATTGTTGCGACTAACAAAGTTCAAAATTGGCTAACGTATATTTTTTTCAGAGTAAAATGTATTATATTTAACCATTGCATTCTTAATCATACACATAATTAAACAGTGTGCTTCATAAGTTTACTATTGCTCTTTTTACTATATGACAAATGAGGGTTCTAAAAAGTTGCAAAAAATGTTATGCTTTGGATAAGATTGTCAAATTAATGCATGCTACATTAATATGAAATTAAATTACATTCATAAACTATAGTAAAAATATACTATACTAGCTGTTTAACCCGGCTTCGCGCAGGTCTGAAGAAACAAAAAGTTTTTTTTTAATATTTTTGGATATTATTGTTGAAAAAATACTAACATAATGTTTACTAATAAAATGTTAACTAAAATATTGTTAACATAATTTTAACTAACATAATGTTAACTAACATAATATTAACATAAAGTTAACATAATGTTAACATTAGTTGTTAGTTAACATTAGTTAACATTAAGTTAGTATTATAATATTAACATAAACTGTGGCGCCAATCTTAATTAAAATGAATAAATAGATCATTTGATGCGTGCTAAAGCATAATGCTAAGGACAGTTTTTCGAAACAATAATCGACTGATGCATTTGTCGCTTGCTAGTAAGGTGGTCGCTGCAAAATGATGAGAATGGTTTTTCTTTACTTAACACTGATGAAGTGGTAGTAACTGGAGGTAATTTGGTCAATCTCAGTGAGCTTATTGATATTGGCGATTCTCTCGGACCACCACTGGTGAAGTGTAGATCGGTCTAATAGAACTTGATGAACTTTAAGCTACCTATTACTCTAGTTGCTGGCAGAGGACGGTGGTAAATAGAGTGTTTGCAAGGTTATGCATTGATTTTTTCACTGGCAATGCGGAAAATGATTTGTTGTGTTTTCGGGGAAGTAGATGATTTTGTCACACTTTATTAATTAAGCGTTGGTATATCGGTGGCTATAATTATGCACCTGACTTTGTAGATTTATAGATTGCTGATGGGGCTGTGGTTACATTTGATGATCTCAAAGTTTGCTGATGTTGCTGTGCTGCGGGATTTCACGACCGCAGGTTGTTGCTACTGAAGAATAATTCCGCTCTAGTAGAACAGTGTTTGCACTTTATAATTTTCTAAGCTGGCTAATGTTGTTATCGCTGCCTAATTTCATGATCGCTTCTGCTATAAGAAGAGTCTTTCTTGACACACACACTATTGCTGTGCTTGTCTTTTACAGTGTTGTAATCGCTATTGACAAAGAAAGCTTATTTTCAATTGTCTTGTAACTGTTGAAAAATTTGCCTATGGTCTTGAGGTCAACCTTTAAACAGTTAGCACCTCCACTTCTTCCTCTTCCCTTTATCAGTGTAGTGTATTATCAGTGTAGATCTTTTGAAATTAATGACACCGTCCCCCCAATTGACGTGCCAACAACTACAGCAGAATAGCAACTACATTAGTAACAAAACTGATGGTACGCCTAAACCTGAGAGTGCTCTGTTTTCTGAACAATAATTTTAAGCATATATGTGCTTATAAAAATGTCATCATTTACAAAATTATAGCATATTTTAATATCAAAGCAAAAACTTACTTTGTTAAAAAATCATTTTATTGAAGTCAAATAAACAAAATGCATACATGTTAGAGTCTATAATTTTGTATAGGAAAACTCTGAGACCCAATTCCGGTATCAAAATTAATAGCATTTCAGAAATCAATTCGATTGGTTTTATTGGTCTGAACCAATTTTGGAGTCCACCGAATTGCATTTTTGTTCATTTTTTTTTTTGCATATTTCAGCAAAATTCAACAAAGTATTCAACAAAATTCAACAAAAATATTGGTTGATTTAAAAAGAACATCAAGCTGATCGTTCAATTCTATAAATTATAAAACTGAAAATTATCATCCCATTTGACAAATTTTCTAACGAGATTTGACGGTATTCTTCAAAAAGGATCTACTTGTTATTAAATTTTAATTATAATTTTTTTGTTTTTATATGAAAGTATTTGAACATTTTTGGGTTTATTTAAATGGAATGCAGGACATTCAAATTAATCATAACAAAAGAAATAATAATAATCTATACTATTATATAAAAGGCTTCTCACGTATCTGCCACGACGCTAAACTTAAAAACTACTGAACTGATTTTAGTAATTCTTTCACTAATATAAAGCTGCATGTTTAATTTAAAATCTTGCATCATTAATTTTTTTAAAGCATTGCTTAATGGTATTAAAATTGAAGTTTATAAAGTAGTCAAAAAAAATATAACACAAAAATAATTGCTTCATTAAAATGCTAGCAGACATACAAGCAGCATAAAGCTCTATCTCTCTTTTACTTTGCTATAATGTTTCTCATTGTTTTTATTGCGGTGTGGTGTAGCTTTGAACATTTATACTCTCCCATATTGAGTAGGTATGTATTAATGAGCGCTTTAAAGAGCTCACTGAAAACAACCCAGTGGTAAATGGACACATGACGTAACCAAGTACTTCTTAAATACAATGTAGCTGCGAGGCTTCCAACTCCTGTACACAATTCGGAATTACATTTGTTCGGGCATAGCCGCTAAGCCACTGATGGCATCTACCTTAAACAGTAAACCGCTTTTTGCAGAAATCGTGTAAGACCTCAGGTGATTTTTTTTTGTGCTCTGATTTATATTGCAAAATTAATAGTGGACAGACTGTCAAAAGCAAACGAATAGTTAAAAAATATATTTTTAAGCTGAAACAAAAACGGACATATGAATTTACAGTAAAGTAGAGCGAAACTTATTTGTTTTTTGCAAATTTTATTTTGCTTGGCCGCGGTAAAGTTGAGAATTAATGTAAAACTTATTATAAAGTGTGTGCTGATTAGTTACTAGGTATTGCTAAGAAAGTACTGCTAGATATGGAGTCAGGAAATTCATTAATAAAATATTTAAACTAAAATTATTGAAACAATGTATAACCCAAAACTACTTATTTTAAAACATGATTTTAAAAAAGTATAAATCTATTATCAACTTTGCAATCGTGTGGAATGAAACAAAATAAAAATTTTGTTTCTTATTGAAACGAAAATAGATTCCTGAGGGAAAATACTATCGGGATATATCTATACTATAATATAAAAGGAGACTCACGAAATGTTAAGCCAGACAAGCTCGGTAACCGCTGAACCAATTATTTTTTTAAAAATTCTATATAATAGTTCTTTGATTGCAATTCGATAATATTGGTAATTCCTTGATTATTCAATTCCTATGATAATTTCCAGTGTCATAGCTTACTAAGTTTTTCGAAAAGTCTATTCGATAATTATTACAAAATTCACGTAATTTATTTTATGCTTACATTCAACAAGCAGCACAATATAACAGCAAACAAAGGTTTCCTCTCTTTGTCGCGAGAGATTCTCACAATATGACACGACAGCCATGTTGTGTAGTTGCTTTCAGGGAGATTCTTGATGCCATACAGTGTTGATTAATTTTCTTTGCAAATGTTTTGAGGGAAGTTGCCAGAATTCAGTTATAAGCTTAAATTGTGTGAGCCTTGCCAGCTAACTTTATCTATCTATACCAGCGCTGGGCGCCACATAGCTCACTGAGCGTTCTCTGAGCGTAACTTTTCACATGTGGCAACACTGTAACTTTCCGCAGTGATGGCAAATCGACTAATGACATACCGCGTTTGAAGCGTCATTCCAAGCAAATGTTTACAATGGAACAATACACGCCACGCGAACGCTCTAAAATTGTTGAAATTTACATTCAACAAAACAAGTCAATAGTGAAAACTCAACGTGCTTTCAAAAAAATAAATAAAGTGAAAAGTGCGCCTTCCAAGAAAACAATTTATCGTTTGTATGAAAGATTTACAACTGGTAATACTCTTGGTAACCCAAAGAGGCCAAATAAAAAGCGACCAAGGCGATCAGATGAGAATATTGCAGCCATACGAGCCAGTATTGAGCAGTCACCAACAACATCCCCAAATCGCCGTTCTCAGCAGCTCGGCATTCCCCGATCCACTTTACAACGCATTTTACGTGTTGATTTGAATTTGTTTCCGTACAAAATTCAATTGGTAAACAAATTGTTGCCTACCGATAAGCCACGTCGATTGGAATGGGCCCAAAGAGTCATCGAAATGGCTGAAGAAGGGGAGCAATTTTGGCATAAAATTATCATGAGCGATGAAGCTCATTTTCAGTTGAACGGAACGGTAAACAAACAAAATTGCCGTATTTATGCCACTGAAAATCCACAAGAGATTCAAGAGGTACCTCTTCACGATGCAAAAGTCACTGTTTGGTGCGGCGTTTGTGCTAAAATGCTCATTGGGCCGTTCTTTTTCGAAGATGATAATGGCCACAGAGTTACTGTCAATCAGGAGCGTTATCGCGATATGATAAACAATTTTTTCATGCCAATCGTTCGTCGAAAGCGTATCAGGCACTACTGGTTTCAACAAGACGTCGCGCCACCACACACAAGCCGCACTACAATCGATTTTTTGAAGCAATTGTTCCCTGACCGTTTGATGTCAAAAAATTGTGATTTCGATTGGCCGCCAAGATCACCAGATTTAACGCCTCCAGACTTCTTTTTGTGGGGTTATTTGAAATCAAAGGTTTACGTCAACAAGCCAAAGACCCTAGAAGAGCTGAAAACCAACATCCGTCAAGAAATAACCGCCATTCCCATCGAAATGTTGAAAAAAACCATGGAAAATGCTGCAAAACGGGCACAATATGTCGTAGAGGCCAATGGCGACCATTTACGAGATATCATATTCAAGAAATAATGTAAGCAAATCTACTTGAACCCAATTAAATGATATTCATGACGAACAGACAAAAAATTGTGATTTCTTTGATTTATTTAAAAATAAAATGGAATATGGGCAACCCTGTACACAAAACTCATAACAGAAGAGAATATAATTCAGGAGTTCGCAGACGGTTATGCTGTGAAGACCTATGTCGGAAATTTTATGTACACTCTTAAAAAACTAACTTTATGGTTTGTAGATTCATAATTCTTAAGAATATATTTTTTATTTTTTTAAGGTTTAATATAATTCATACATATTGCCTATTAAGATTCTTTGTATTATTTTTTCATATTATTTGTATTCATTGAATTTTTGATACTTAATTGTTTTTTTTTTTGGTTTTGATTATAATTTTAATGATTCGTAAATATTAGGATTTAATAATATTAAAACAAAAGCACAACACCTTAAAAAAATGTTTGACTCTGAATCGAAATGCGATTTCTGTTCTGCAGAGAACCTTTACTTTTTGCTGTTTACTATTTGCCACTGCAAGCAAACAAAACTAATTTATTTACTTAGAAGAAAATGCTGGAGCATTAATGACATAAAAGAAATAGTGAACAATCCCAATGAATAAAAATTAAAAATAGACAAATATTACAGTATGTGAGGAGGTATAAACATACAAACTTGCTAATCAAGATAATTGTGACAACTATTTCGCTTAGTGAGCGCTATTCCAGAGCGCACCAATACTAAGAAGACAAAATAAAATATGACTGTGTTAGAATGCCCAGCTCTGATCTATACTATCTACCCAACGGGCCAGCATGTCAGCAGCTGACTCCAGGAGCAAAATGTCAGCACTTATTTTGTTACCGTACAAGCGAGGAATGCATGAAGTGGGTCCAGCAACGAACACAACAAGAGAAACGAACAAAAGAAAAAAAGGACAAAAGAAAAAAAAGAACAAAGAAAAAAAAAGAAAGGCATGCTTTCAATCACTTCTTTGATACAAGTGCGCATAAGTCGACGTGAAAGTGTTTTTTATAAGAAAATTGATATATGAATTGCTTTAAAATGAATAACATTGCTGTATTTATTGCTTTAATCAAAACGTAGATTTTTTGCTTATTTATCAATAATAAAAACGAACTGCTGACCTAAAGCTTTCCAAGCTAGGCCTTTGGAAGCAGTATCGATGTTTGTCTTCTAACCCTTATTTTGGACGAATTCAAAAATCTCTCTCTCTCTCTCTCTCTATCCCTCTCCATTTGGAAGGCAAAACAAAAAAGAGTGCAACGAACTGCTGACCCAAAGCATCCCATGAAAGGCTTTTTGAAGCAATTTAAAGTAAGCTTAATTGAAGTGCTTTTTTCCAATGACACGTAATGTTTAAAATACAATGGTGTGTCATACATGGAGTCAGCTCTTTGAGCTGACTTGCAAGCACTCAAAAAGACCTTTCGGAGTGCTTTTTTCCCGTTAGGTATCTACCTTTCTATCTATACTATTAAAAGCGTTGTGACACTGCACGGATGTTTGACAGTCACGCAAGAAGCACTGAGCCTATTTAGACGATATAGGTACCAAACGATTTGTTATTTCAATGAAATCGTGATAGGCTATTAATATTTTGCCACTCATGCTTTTCACGTCTACAATACGCTAAAAAGGCTATATTTCAGATGGGTTTGGTCGTACAAGACTAAAAGTTAATAATTTTATTTGTATGGTTACTTTCGACATCTGTACTAAAAATGGGTTTCAACGCCCCCTCAAACCGCCCTAAAATCAATGAAAATGCTATATTTCAAACGGTATTGGTCGTACAATTGTCGTAAATTGGGCCAAAGTACTCATTTGAAATGAGTTATTCAAAAGTGCTTACATTGTTTTTTTTTTGCGAAAGTATCTCATTTTGCTTGTCAACTGGTTCTTTGTTTTGTTTTTACTGGTTGATATTGATGATGATACACATGTAAAGAATTATTTGTTGTTTGACGTATTTAGAGTATTTGGTGTTTTTTTTATACATTCTCCATTGAGTGCGTTCGAAAAAGTTTGTAATAAGTTTTAAGACGTAGCCAATCTCATTCAATTGTTTTAAATGAGTTGAATTTCAACTGAAAATTTGTAAACGAAATGCAGTGATTTCGTTTCTCATTCGGCTGAATGGGCTAAATGAGTCATTTGACCCAATGTTTACGTAGTGTAAGACTAAAATTGGTAATTTAATTTGCAATATATGAAATTTTATTTTTCACAAAAATAATTTTTTAGCTGTAAAACGTCGTAAAAAATATAGTTACATTTTGAAAAAATAAAATTTTATACAAAAAATAATTGAATTTTGAGTCAAAATTAAGCACTTTTTGCTAAATGGAAATTGAAACAAAAAATTGCAACAAAAATAACTTCTGGCCTATTTTTTGAGCAAAAATTGAATATTTTAAAGGTTTGGTGAAAACAATATGAAACATTTAATTGGTGGAGTAACGGTTAATCTTTTCTAATTTCTCCAAATGCACTTAATTGACCTTTCAGACAAAGGAAATTTGATCAATATCGATTTTAAAATGGCCGAGATGCTTGCTTGCAAATTAAAAAATTTAAATTTCAGTCGGGTTTTTCTCATTCTAATTCTAAAGAAAATGTGTTATTTTGTTGTAATCTTTTGTTTACCGTGATTTTTATTAATTAACGACTTTTCATAAAAAATTCGTTGTACTGAGAAAATCGAATGTTTTCAAGATATAGCCAAAAGTTTGAAGTCATAATAATAGAAGTTTTTCAAAACTTAAGAAAAATATATTCATATTCAAAATCTATGTTAAAAAATTACATTTTTGAATTACAAATTTAAAAAAATTTTACCAATATTTTTTATAATCCTGTTATGCAGAATTTATTAAAAAATCAAAATAAAGAAAAAGCCAACCAACTTTATGTAACCATAACAATTACTGTAAGAAGGTAATTAAAATTAAATAAAGTCATTTTTAAATAGTTATACCATTTTGTAAATTTTAAACAAACAGAAATATTTTTATATTTTGCATTTGAAGATTAAACAAAATATTTTAATTTTAATATTTAAAATTTTTACATGGTGTTTAATACTTTTATCTCAGGCGAAGCAGCGGGTATTTGCTAGTATAGACATATAATAATATGTTCCACAAAATAAATTTTAACAATTCCAATAAGATTTAATGTCAAAAAGATTTATTTAAACATGTTTGTGTTGCAGAATATTTTATTTTAATTTAATTTAAATGTGTCGAATTTATTTAAAGCCGTTTTCAGAAACAAACGATACCAAATAGACAATATACAGAAAAATTTTTATATCTTAAACAAATGTTTTGTAAAAAACATCCTGTCATTTCACATGTCTTAAACATAAACCTCTACAAAAACCTTAAACATAAACATAAAAGTTAGGAATGCAGATAATGTTCAAACATACTGTTTAGTAAAAAAGTATTGAAAGCGACACATATTTACCAGTAGAAGAATAAAAATGCATAATCATTTTAGTATCTCATCTTTTATTTAAACACATACAAAATTTCATTTCGATCTGTCAATTAGTTCTTTGTTTACAATCCATTTGCTTTCAGTGGATAAATCAAGTACGAATAGCTTGATTAATCCACTGCGCAGTGTTCGATATTTTGTTTACGAAGACAAAAGTTTGTAACTCAAAAACTTAATGCACATGCTTACGCAACGAAAACAAATTTAATGCACATGAGATTTATATGCAATAGCAATACCGCAAAAGACCTTTATTTCCTCCTGTAAGACCCCAAGTAAAGCAACACAAATAATTTAGTTTATTCATACATTCCTTTAATCGAGAATAATAACACTGCGTGACACGATTTTGGTACCTGAAAAACTGATTGATATTATAGTTTTCTATAGGTTAGGAGATTTCTCCCTAGATTTAGGGGTTTTTTAACGTGTTGAGGGATTTTAGGGGTAATAATTCCTTAGGGTTTTTTAGGGATTTTTAATGTTTTTAGGGGTTTTAGGGGTATTTATAAAATGTACCTTTGGAAATAAAGTTTTCTTACTTTTCCTTAAAATTATACTGAAAATTTCACAAAGGAATATATTTGGCTTCTTGGGTATTTCAGCAACATTTTATAAAAACAGCTGAATTGGCAGCACTTCAAATGAGCTACCAATCATTTCCCACTTCACCTCAAACTCGAGATGAAGCCTCCCTTCAAAAGTAAGACTATATTTTAAGGCAAATTTCTAATTGGACAATTGAGAACTATGAAGTAAAGAGCTGCAAGAATACATTCGAAATAGTATGGGGAATCAAGTATCCAATTTAATTGTACTCTTTTTACTCCGTTCGTTCACAACAAAACAAATAAAAAAGAATATGTTCTAATAAAAAGTAATTTCTCGATTACATTCGTTTATTCTATTTATTTTTTTGTTCTCACTCGAGTTTTTAAAAAACTCTATTTACTTGTTTTGCTCAAAGGAGTAAATTTAATAAAACGAGTGGCATTCAAAATACAACTACTTCAGAAATTATTTTATAAAAGCATAAATTGAAATGATTTTTTACTTTTGTTTTTTTATCACAAATATAAATATAAATAAATAAACTGGCCATTTCAGCCCTTGGAAGGACTTTGACCTGGCTTCTATTGATCAATTATGTTGTGCGTGTTATTAAATGTTTAATCACAAATGACCGAGAACTGGACTTAAGTGTTTAATGCCGACTCCGAACGGCTTATGTTCTCAAGAAGCTTTACATGGCAATTTTTACTCTCTGAGTTTTGCCATTGTCTGCGAAGAGGTGACGACCGAACAGAAAAATTAATTCAATTGAAAAAACTTTCTGTCTGAGCTGGAATTGAACCCGGGCTACCGCGGTTCTTTAGCTTAGGGGCCACGCACTCTACCCACTAAGCTACGGTCGCCTTATCACACATATCAATTGAAAAATCAAAAGAAAGAACATTTTCCGCTGCTAGAAATTTAATTTAATTTAAATTCATTTACGTTAAGGATTTCTGCTACAATATTTTGCTAGTTGATATTCCTTGTCCTTGTCCTTGTGGAGTGTATAACAAATTTGCATACACAAATTGAAAGTCAATTTCGACAAAATGGCACACACGATAATTTCGCGCAAAAATGTCGATATATCCAATAAATTATTTTTTAATCTTTTTAAAAATTGGCCTTGCCCAGTAGGGAGTATCGAAAGGTCTCAAAAGTTGCATTGGGTAGTCAGGATCTCCCAAACAAAATTTTAGAAAAAAATAAGGATATCTTCCTATCCCGCAAGACCAAAGTTATTTTTGAGAAAAACAGTAAAAAATCACGATCTCAAAATGCTTTCATTTTTGTAAGAAAAACTACATATGTGTTAAAGCAAAAGTAAATATAAACTTTAACTAACAATATTTTATCAAACACGATGCAACTCTTGGTTTTTAACAAAAAGTTTCTGTGTAAAGGATATTCGAATCTAAAGGTACACTCGAGATGGCACAGAAGTTTTAATTGTTTTCTGAATGTCTAAATTTTGGTGATATTGATTACAGTGTTAAGGCTTTCCTTAAATAAGGGCAACTAATAATTTGCATATTTTTCGCATATGCATTTTCTTGTTTTTGAGAAATGTATACTTGAATGCAATTTTTTAACTTTTTCAAAAAAATTTATATAAGGTTTTATATCTCGGGCACTAGAAGTGGTACCGAAGATAATTTTCTTAATTCGGATTCTGCAAATAGTTTTGAACGAAACCCTGTCCAAAAATATCTTTTTTAAAATAGCAGGAAAAGGCCACGATTTTTTTTCCTATTTTGATACGGGTCCGCCATATAACGTTTTTTGTTTTTTAACTAGTGCTTATTTCGTGAATGGTAACACTTAGGTCATGTCTGATTTGACAGATAATTAGTTTTATCCTTCCGCTGAACGAATATGGTTGTGTATACGCTTGAACAACGCTGAGAAGTGGGCCTGCGATCGACTTACAGAAGATGCCGATTTTGCCAAAAAAATCATCTTTTCAGATGAAGCTCATTTTGATCTTGGCGGGTATGTAAACAAGCAAAATTGTCGCATTTGGGGCACAGAAAACCCGCACGCATACATTGAAAAGCCGCTGCACCCAAAACGAGTCACTGTTTGGTGCAAATTTTGGTCCAGAGGCATAATTGGGCCATTTTTCTTCGAAAATTAGCAAGGAGTGGCCGTTACAGTCAATGGCGATCGTTATCGGGCCATGTTGAAAGAATTTTCGTTCACAAAAATTGAAGAGGAGGATATTGGCAACATTTGGTTTCAACAGGACGGCGCTACGTTCCACACAGCCGAAGCTACACTCGATATTTTGCGCCCTGTTTTTGAAGATCGCATTATCAGCCGCAGAGCTGATGTCGTTTGGCCACCTCGGAGCTGTGATTTGACACCGTTGGACTATTATTTGTGGGGTGCCCTCAAAGATAAGTGTTACGTCGACAAGCCAGAGACAATTGACGCTTTAAAGGACAATATTCGTGAAGCCATTGGTGAAATACAGCTGCACACAATCGATAATGTGCTTAAAAATTGGACCGATCGTGTAGGCTACTGCATGGCCAGCCGAGGCAGCCATTTGAATGAAATTATTTTTCATTATTAACCGGAAGAATTGTACTTTCAATTAAAAAAAGATATTTGAAAAAATATTCAGTAGTTTTTTTTTATAGAATTTTCAAAAAAAAAAAAGTTATTTGGCCGACCCTGTATATAAAAAAAGTTACTTCAAGCATGAAATGTAACAATTTTGTTCATATCTCCTTTATAGTTATTATTTCATTAGAACACTTCTAAGCAACAATTGTTAGGTCAATTGAGACCCATCGAATGTCAAGCTCAGAAACTTAAAATTTTAGTATAAAATTTTTGTGAATGCTGAGTTGAGGTGTTTTAACGAAGTAATAAAATTCATGCTGGACGGAAAATTTTTTTAAGAAATAGAAATAGAAAAAAAAGACGTGGTTTTAACCTGATGTTATATATTGATTCTTTTGGACAGGGTGTTGTTCAGAAAAATATGAAGAATCTAAATTAAGGAAATTATCTTCGGTACCACTTCTAGTGCCCGAGATATAAAACCTTATGTTAAGTTTTTTGAAAAAGTTAAAAAATTGCATTCAAGTTTACATTTCTTAAAAACAAGAAAATGCATAAGCGAAAGTTATGCAAATTATTAATTCGCCAAATTTAAGAAAAACGTCAACACAATAATCATAATCGCCAAAATTTAGACAATCAAAATAAGTCCGAGTTCTGATAGGAATCAAAAGTTCTGTGCTACCTCGAATGTTCCTTTAGATTCGAATATCCTTCACACAGGACCTTTTGGGTAAAAATCAAGAAAAGCATCGTATTTGGCGGAATATTGTTAATTAAATTATTTATTTAGTTTTACTTTAAGTCATATGTAGTTTTTCTGACAAAAATCAAAGCATTTTGAGATCGTGATTTCTTACTGTTTGTCTCAAAAAAAAAACTTTGTCCTTGCGGGAGAGGAAGACATCCTTATTTTTTCCTAAAATTTTATTTGGTAGATCTTGACCACCCCATGCAACTTTTTAGACCTCTTAGAATACGATATATATATTTCAATACGCCCTATTGCCCAGGTCCCTTGTCCTGTGGAATGTTACATAATATGTAGTAATAATAAACATACTGAAATATATATACATAATTAATTTTATATTATTGATAATTTATTCAAATTATTTTAGTACAAATAAATTTGTTTATGTAGAAAATATTAAATATTTCCTAAAAAATATCCGAAATACTCTTTTCATTGTATCGATCATTTCGATTTTTTCGAGTACAGCTACATCTGCTTGTTTCTCCGAAGTTCTCGTTTTACTTGTTTTCGTTGTACTCTGTATTCGATTTATGCTATATATTCGTTTTACTCTATAATCGATTTACTCTGTAATCGTTTTACTCTTTTCAAAATTTATTTTCAAAACATTGTAATTCGATATGAGAGTAGAACAAAAAAAGCATTTGAGCAACAAACGAATGTCTTACAAATACATCCGTGCAGCTCTTTACAATGAAGCAACTTTCTGCCCTTGTTAAAAACGTCCAACTGCTTAGCCCTTCAAAAACATAGGCTTGCATTGCACTTGCACTATTTTTCAGATGCCCCTATGAAATGGGTTGCCAGATGTCTTTAAAGATTCATTTTCTTCATCCACATTTATCTCCTTTCCCCTCAAATCTTGAAGCTGTGAAGGATAAACAGGAAGAGCGGTTTCACCCGGATGTGAAAGGGCTTGAAGAAAGGCTTCAAGATCGTTGTGACGCCGCTATGTAAGGAGATTACTGATGGCGATTAATGTGAAAATAAACTTCCTAACCTAAAAAAAATGTTAAAGATTTTTCATTTTTTGTGTACATTATACATATATTTTTTAACACATATATTATATTAACAAATATAAATGTGTGCAAATATATTAACAACAATTTTTTTTTGTCAGTCTTACTTGATTATTATAATTAAATTATTATATAATTAAATAAAGCAACGTATAGACTGGACGTTTACATTTTAATTTTTATACTAATACGGAAAGTAATGTTTATAACGAACTTCAAGGGCGATATATCGTTATAAGCTATATTGTATTTTAGGCTATTTATTAACTTTTTTCTTAGTTTTATATAAAAAATCAACAAATAGATAAGCAATTAAAATTTTGCTATTTTATATGAACTTCAGCCAGGACTTAAGTTTTGGTTCGTTATAACCGATAGTTTGCAATAAGCGATATCGTTAAAAACATTACTCACTGTAAATGTAAGTAACCATTTCTAAAAAATAGTACATGATAGAACAAAAGCAAGTATGAGTTCTTATTGGAAAAATTCAATACTGCTTTGAAATGTCATATGATTAGCAACTATACAATTCATAAGAATGAATTCCAGAATCTGCACATTCATATGCTAGTTTAAACAGTGAGTTGATCACAGCTTAATCACTCAAAGACTACTGAAGAGGAATATGTAGCGATTTCCGAAACAGACTGTCTAGTCAGCTAAGTGATTGACTCTATACAGAGTTGTTGTTGTTGTCTTCTTGAAAGCTTACTTGATCTAAAGCTCATAAAGTTATGTTTATTTACAGAAACATTTACTTTACATTAACTTTTTTCTTATATGTATCGTAATTTTTTTTTTCTTTAAATATAAAAAATTATTTGTAAAAAACTTAAAATCAATTACCAGTTTCGGATTCAGTTTGAGCCAAAATTCTGGTTTCGGTCAAACACTAGATATTATGACAGACTGGTGACAAACCCAACTAGAACTGGTGGTCCACATTTGGGTTGCAGCGACGTCGTAGCGTGTCAAAATTGACATGATGTTACGTATTGGTTACGTTACAGAGACCACTACGATTCGAAAGTGGTGCAACACAATGCCGACATTGTGTTAGTGAACATTACTTTGAAGTGACTTATCACATTTTAGTATACACATTTATATATAAATGTATAACAGAGTTGCCAATTGCAAAAAATTAATTTTGTTTTCATGTTTTGTTTACATTTTGCATTTTGCCATAAATATAATTATTTTATAATTAAAATTCATATAATATATAGGAGTACAACATAATGTTGAGTGTTTTTTGATATTATTTGGAGGTAAATGTAGATGGGAAAGAAGATTTTCGGTAAAATAACAGCCAAAACTTCTTAAGAATTTAAGCGCAAGCTGAATTCAGAAAATATTGCAACAATTTCATACATTAATAAAAAATCTTTAAATATAATAATAATTTGCGTCCACCATTTTAAATAACTTGGGTCGCAATTAGCTAATTGTTACAAAATGTACATCTTGATGAATGATGAGTGATGCCTACACTTGGGTCGAAATTAGCTTATTGTTACAAAATGTACATCTTGATGAATGATGAGTGATGCATTTCTTAAAGGTAACACTTGATAAATCGTTACCACATTCTGTGACGTAGTGGTAAAGTAGTATCCTAGAAATTTTTACAAGATTTTCCCACAAAATATTTTCCAAATCAGTATCGCTGCAACGTCGTCGCGTAAAAAATGTGTCTTAAGTAACCTGTGGTCGCAAAATTCTACTTGGGAAGTAACCTATTCACAGATAATAAATATCGATACCAAAAAGGCAGAACAACGTAACCAACATTCCTACGAAATAAGCTTTATTTCATATTCAGGATTCTGTTATATTTTGGCTTGTCGTCAGAAAATATTTTTTATTATATTTCATTCTATAACTTTTAAAACAGAAAGAAATATTTCATGGTACCGAAAAATTCCCATGAGCAGCTAAAAGCTCGTCAAATGATTGATTAAGCAAATGTTTTATTTTCGTTGTTTAGTCTTTTGGAGGCCTTACAGGTAATTTATTTTCATTATGACTGTAAGTAAGTACAAATGTGTAAGTACAAATTTTTTTGCTTAACCATACGGCTTAATTTTTCTAAAAATATTTAATTATACTCCTTTTTCCTATACATTTTTTCATGAACCGTTCAGGAACCGTTAGATTATGAATTTTTAGCTTAGACATATTTTAATACTTCATTCGTACAATTGATAACTGTTGACTTCAGAAGGTATTTTTCGCGAACAAGGTGATGCGATTCTACTGGGACGTAAAATTAAAGCGGAAATATAGGTCATCGACGCATAAAGATACATAATTCTTATCAATACTAAAAAACAAATGTCTAAATACTTTAAAAGAATTTGATTGGAAATAGTACAATTTTATTTATTTTTTTTAAGTCACTATCAAAAGCAGATACTTTTTATACATTTTTAAATTTCAGTGTGTTTCTATTTTTTTTTTCTATTTACTACACAAAAATTGATATGGTAAAGAACATCTACAAAATGAAGAAACTTACCACAAGAAATGATATCCATTTTAAACAAAATAGAAAATTTAGTATTACTCTTTTAAATGGTCTCAAAGTAAAGCTTTATTGTAAACAATGTTTTTTGTTATATTTTTTTAATATTGAAATGTAAACTCTGCTGGGTAAAAACGGCACGTGTAAAACGTTTCCGACTTTCGTACTCGAAAATGTTGTTTTGAACCTTTATTTTGAAAACAAACTTGATTTGACATAAGAACCGTTACTTTCATTTTTCCGACTTTTGTCCCCATAATTTGCTCTACATCAAACACTGTGCACTGCATTAATAAATTTTGGCTCCCAGCGACTACTACTTCTTCAGAAACTTGAACAAATTCCATCATGGAAAGCATTTTTTGTTGAACGAAGAAATAAGTTATTTAAGCCGTGGAACAGCGTTTTGCAGAGCTTCCGAAAAATCATTACAGAGATGGTATAAAATTATTTGAGGATCATAGAAATAAGTGTTTTGCAGTAGAGGCAGATTATATTGGATAAAAAAAATATTTTGATTTAAAAATTAACATTTTTTTCATTTTTTGGTTTTCAATGCTTTTCAACCTACCTGTAGTAAGCTCCTTTCGCGAACACGATTCGAGCTTTTTTCTCCAGCAATGAGGCTGATTTCTTGTCTGGTGATTTTACGAAAAAACACAGTTTCCACAAATGTATAATAATGCACGTGTGTCTACTAGACTCTTGTCTGCTAGCCCAATATTTCTCCTGCTTGTAGCACCATCACTCCAAGTTACTGTAGCTTGTTACTTGTTAATCTTACTGATTTAATAGATTTATTTTGCTCATTCCTAGAGTACGCTTCTATGATTACTAATGGTAAATAAATAAAGATGAAACATACCCGCATAAAGCGTTAGCCTTGACCCTGTTTATGCAGATATTTTTTTTTCATTTTCTTTTCTGCATATTTGGTTTTTTGTTTACAAATAAAGTGCTGCAGCAGAATTGTCATCGCTTTCTTTATAAGCCATACAACAAAAGTTGCTAGAATTTTGAACGCATTTTGCAGCGTGACATCAGCTTATTGCTGTGGCTTATTGTTGCTGCTTATTGTTGTTGGCATTGTTCGATTATTATTCTTTTTTTATTTTTTTTTATTGTATATGCTTTTGTTATGTGACACCATTGCGTTACTCATGCGACTTTTTATGCCTTCAGCCACTGCAAAGCTTGCACGTTGCGTGCAAAAACAGAGCCCTGCAATGAGAAATCGTACTAGTCATGAATTTAACTAGTTAACTCACTACACACAAAATAAAAACTAGGTAATATTGATAAAAACTACGTTGATTTGACAATATTTTTGTCTCTATACGTCCAACAAAAATGTTCGTCAATCTGGTACAAACCTGAAATCGTTTTGTTGATTTAACAAAGCCGCTTTGTTCATTTAATAAACCAATTATCAATATGAACAATGCAAAACACAAAAAACAGTAACATATTTTGTTGATTTGATAAAAATTTATCAAAAAGATAAAATTGTTTGTCAAATGCATAAAGCAATTATCAATATGAGCAACTCAGAGCACCAAAAAGAATCATAGATTTTGTTGATTCGATAAAAGTTTATCAAATTGATAAAAATTTTACAAATTGATAAATCAATTATCAGTATTAACAATTTAGAATACCAACGAAAATCATCGATTTTGTTGATTTGATGAACATTTATCAAACTGAAAAATGTTTTGTCAAATTGATAAAATTTTTTCAAATTAATAAAGAAATTATCAATATAAACAATTCGGAGCACCAACAAGAATCTACGATATTGTTGATTTGATCAAAATTTATCAAATTGTTGAAATTTTTTTTCAAATTGATAAAACTTTTTTCAAAATGATAAAAATTTTTGTGAAATTGATAAAAATTTCTGTCAAATTGATAAAAAATACCATAGGTTTGAAAAAATTTTGTTGATTTAACAAAATATTATGTTTATTTATGTTTATTTATGTTGATTTAACAAAATATTTTGTTGATTTACCCTATATATTAAATTCAAAAATTGTTTTGTTATGCCACGGAGATAATTAATTCTCATAATAAAGAATTTTTCATATAGCGACATTAATAAATCAGCTTAATTAAAAAAAATCATATAATTTCAAATTTGGAGTTGAAAATGTTTTATATAAATATATATATATATATATATACCCCCTAGTATAAATTTTTATACGATTGACGATAAACGATATCGTAGAAATCAAGCTTTCGTATTATCGTTTTCATACGCCCGATAGATATACTATTGTGAATGACAGTGATTTTTGCTTACATTTTACTGTGAATTCAAGAAAAAAACATCTGAAATTCTCACTTAAAGATACTAAGAGATCTAAAATAACATATATAAATATGCTTCCGATGTGCCATTGAGTTCTTTGCACAACATAGATGCTGTGAAAAGAAGGCAGTTGAGGGATGCTTCCATTCGGCGTTTTCTTCCATTAAAGTGGTAAGACGCTCTAGTTGAGTTTTTGAGCTCACAACTCTTGGCCAAAAAAGATCGCATCGATTTTGCTCAAATCCTGTTCAAAAACTTATTTCTATCGCTTTAATGCTAACATATTTTTAAAAAAGATTAAAAATTTATATACAATTTCAACTATCGTACAAGAAAATTTAGCCGCTTGCAAGCGTATGAAATTGAACAGCTGATCCGATACGTATCGTTTCATAATACTATTTGTTTACGATAAACGCTATCTGTCTGATTTAATACGACAAATCCAAGTTCGTAATACCGCTTAACAGAATGCAAGCGTTTATCGTATGATTTCGTAATAGGGGCCATATTTTATTTATTTAATAATAAATCGTTTAAACGTTTTCGTCTCCGATTTTCAATAAAGAAGATTTTTTCAATCTAACCAATTTATTTGGTTACTAAATCTAGAATTTTTTATTAAATGAACAATTAATTATTCCCTCATGTATAACAACAATTTAGTGAATTTGATAACAAATGCTGTGAAATGAAAACATGTGAAGATTATTATTTAGTCGAACATAAAAATTTATTACAATCAAAGTCATTAATTAAATTATTAATTTTTGATACATAAAATTAAGAAATTAAATTCAGTACAACTTAAATTATCTGTAGTTCAAAATTAAATTGACTCTGTTGTTCAAGTTGAGAACACAAAAGGCTTACATTTAGATGAAATTTTTCAGATGTGATGTCTAATGCATAAAAAAAATTTTCAATGAATATCCATGATAATTTAGAAGCAAGTGGATATGCTAAACTAAAAATGATAAGTATTTTATTAATTTATCTAGCTACTAATATAAAAAAAATTTGAATTTTATCCCATCAAAATAAAGGATTATATTTTTTGGATGCATGACGCTTCCAGTGAGCATAATCAAAGGTTGAATTGCCTCTCTTTTTGCTAATTTTTGTTGTAATGCTGCTTCTGCTTCTTCCAATGTTTTTCCGATAATAATAAAAGAGATCTGGGAATCCTTAATCGAATACTTTATATAAATTTTCTTCCGATTTTCGATTTTCACTACTTTTGAAGTGGATATCAGAACCGCATGAAGCAAGTACAGGATTGTTGCATAGTGCCCATCTGAAATCAAAAACATAGCAATATGTTAATACAAACCCGAAAACTAATATATACATATTGGGGGTTGGAATTAGTTTTAAAGGTTTTCTAAGAGATGGCGTAACTATCAATAGATCGCATCGGGCACACCTGTGACTATATTCATTTCAAAGCACATTGTCTAAGCTTCATTTTTCAGTATGTGTCATTCCACTGAAGTGTAAACAACATATATTTTTTTCTCTGTGAACATGTCGACTTTCGTTCCAACAAAACGCAATTTGCGGGAAGGTTTACTTTTGTGCTTCCATTTGAAGAAAAAAGAGGTTGAAGCACAACGCACGCTTACTGACGCTTACGGGGACTATGCTCCATCGATTTCTACTTGTGAGTACTGGTTCCGTCGGTTTAAAAGTGGTGATTTTGATACGGAAGACAAAGAGCGTCCGGGCCAGCCGAAAAAGTTTGAAGATGAGGAATTGGAGGCTTTGCTCGATGAAGACCCGTGTCAAACCCTTCAAGAATTGTCAGAATCATTGGGAGTCGACTTATCAACGGTCGGCAAACGCTTGAAGGCCATGGGAATGATTCAAAAGCAAGGAAATTGGGTGCCGTACCAGTTGAAGCCGAGAGACGTTGAACGGCGATTTTGCATGTGCGAACAACTGCTTCAACGGCATAAAAGGAAGAGTTTTTGCATCGTATTGTCACTGGCGATGAAAAGTGGATCCATTACGATAATCCTAAGCGAAAAAAATCGTGGGGACCACCCGGCCATGCATCAACATCGAGGGCCAAGCCGAATATTCATGGCGCCAAGCTTATGCTGTGTATTTGGTGTCGTGTACTATGAGCTGCTAAAACCTAACGAAACCATCACTGGGGAACGCTACCAACAACAATTGATGCAATTGAGCCGAGCATTAAAGGTTAAACGGCCGGAATATGCCAAAAGACACGACAAAGTGGTTTTTCAACATGACAACGCACGGCCACATTTTGCAAGAACCGTCAAGGAAACGTTGGAGGCGCTGAATTGGGATGTGCTACCCCACCCGCCTTATAGCCCAGACATAGCCCCTTCCTACTACCACCTATTCAGGTCGATGACGCATGGCTTGGCTGAGCAGCGCTTCACTTCTTACGAGGATACCAAAAAATGGGTCGATTCGTGGATTGCCTCAAAAGACGAATCGTTCTTCCGGCGCGGAATCCATATGCTGCCAGAAAGATGGGAAAATGTTGTAGCTAACGATGGACAATACTTTGAATAATATACATTGTACCGTTGTTTCTAAATAAATGCTCAAAAACCGAAAAAAAACCTTTAAAATTAATTCCAACCCCCAATAGCAATTATTTCAAATTGTTCTCTAAATGTTCTTCTATATCGTATTCTGGATCTATAGACACAAATTTAAAAACATTTACTTTTCATATAACGAATTTATTTACCAAGAGAGATAGAGCCCTCACGCCGAATATTTCTGAAAGTTCCTGCATCTGCGTCAACGAATGCTCTTTTTCCTAAGAGACCTAAATCATAGGAATATTACCACAAAAAAGTTATTTTGTTCTTAGTTTAAAAATAAAATTTATACTACACCAGAACTAATTTTAAAAATTAAGGAATAAACTAAAGATTTCAAGTTTTCAAGTTAGTGCTCTGAAATGAAAACTCACTTTAACTCCGTTGGTACATTATATCCATTATAAGGTGCAATAAAAATGAAACTATTGGGAAGCAGTATTCTATATTTTGGTTCTGAATTTTTTAAATTACTGATTATTTGAAGAATAAAGTACTTCAGATTAATACATGATTATAATAATTAATAAAAAAATTTTTACTATACACTTTCACTTCGCACTAAAAAAAACCTTTTTAAATGAAGGTACTTATGTAAAATAATACTTACATTGAGTTTCTGCCACACTTTAAGCCGTTGTTCAAAGAGTATTTGTATTCCCAGTGGAACTCGATTATTATCAAAAAACCTATCCAGTTGCTGCGGAGTAATGATTTTAAAAGCACTTCGGTCTATTTAACTCTCTAAATAAATAAAATGTATGTTTGTGTGTTAATAATCAAATTTTTCTTTCAACTTACCACCTAAATATTCCAAAAGTTGTATTTTTTTATTTTTTGTAAGTCCAAGTGAAGCTCGACTATTAATGACTCCTAATCTTTCCACTTTTTTAATTTAAATTATTTTAAAAAACTTCACAAGTATATATGGCATTTATATATTTATTAATATTTAACTTATTTGCTCCTCTGCCAAAGTTTTCTTGTAAAGCGCAAAAAGAAGTGCTGAAATGACAAACGGTTTAAGCGTCTGTTCCTGTCATTGAGTAAAATTTATCATATTGATTAAATTTTATCAAATCTTCAAAATTGCTTTGTTGATTTGATAAAACTTTGTCAATTGATCTCAAAATTAATAAAAGCATTATCAATGTGATAAATGATTTGTTAATTGATATCCAAATTGATAAAAATTTATCAATATCAAAAAAAATATGTTTGTTGAATTGATAAAATTTTTATCATGTTGATAAAAGAAATCAATCGCAGATTTTATCAAAATGATAAAAATTATTGTTTAATCGATAAATTTTTGTCCATATCCTAACAAATTTTGTCAATGTGATACAATTTTTGTTACCGTAAAATAAATTGAAAATTTTTTATCAAACATATTTTTATCAAACTAACAAAATTTATTATTTAGTGAAATTATTTAGTGAAATTAATAAAATTTGTATGTGTAATCAATAAAATTTTTTGAATTTGACATATATTACTTTATTATGTAGTTAGTAAAAGTTTTCGAAAATCAAGAATATTGTATTGGAGCGCTTTCTAATGGGCACTTTAATAAGAATCGGTTGGCAAAATTCGATTTTGCGTACCTAAATTTTGGTAATTCAATAACTTTTATGCTGAAAAAAGACCTTTGAATAAACAAGATTTCATAAACCACACTAAACGATATACCAATGAAAAGAAGAACTCAATACCTTTTCAATGAGCTAAAATTTATATGAATATAATGAGAAATACATACATATTTTATAAGCATTTAAAAAGACATATTTAGAAAATGGCGAAATATCGATATTTCGGGTTATCAAAAGAGTTTGAAAGGAATAAAAATTTCCAAATTTTTTTAACCAAAACTTCTATACAATCAAAATCTTCAATTTATATTATATCTCCAGTATGCATTCTGCTGGAAAAAAAGTTACATACAAAAAACATGATTTTTTGACCAAAAAAGAGGTTAAGGAGAACCGAAACCTATTTAAAAAAATTATGCAGAAATAGTTTTTAAGAGTCCCTCTTACTTTTGAGTCGGTGGCTGGCGAAATCTAAATTTCGATCCGGCTTAGTAAGGAGCCTTCCTTGAGGATGCGGATAGTTGAAATGCATATCCGCGGATGCGGATGTTTTCAATTAAATTATAAATATATTTTTTATAATTTTTAATATTAATATCTTTTAAGTAAAAATCTGTTTAAGGGGCAATCTGGTTCTACACGTTTTTCTCGAAACAACGCTTTTCGACCTCGTTAACTTTATTACAAAAAAATCCATTCAACCGATCGGACTAAAATTTTAAATATTATTTTTCATTTGTGTATGTAGTAAAATTGTATGTATTCATTAATATTTAACCTTCCCAGTAGTTTGCGGCTTCATTGACGAACTTTTCGTGATGATTTCTTAAAGGAAGTTTCTGCAAAGCACTGACTATCGACACAATTTTATTTAAGTGGCATTTAGATCAATTCGCACACAGCCTAAAATTTAAATTAATTTTTTTCAAATATTTTATAAATAACACTTCAATTTTCAATGAAATATTTTATGGCATGAATTTTAATAAGTTATTTTGAAAAGAAGACAACATGTTATTGTCAACAATTTATCATAACACAGAACAAAAATTTCTTAACGTTGAATTTTTGTGTTCATTTACGAAATGTTGAGGAGTCTCGTTGATGAAATTTTGTAATATTTCGCTGGAATGTCCTCATTCCACTTCTGAGTGGAAGTGGAATTGAATAATTTAATTTGATATTTGGTGAACTTAAGATAATTGTTTTTTGTCAATACTATTAATTATATTAATAAATTCAATAAATAGATTAATAAAAAAACGAAAAAAGTGATATTTAGACCACTAAATAGCGAACTAAATTTTTGTTTAATTTCACTTCCACTAGAAAATGGATCGCAGAACATGCCTGTCGGTTGTCAATTCGTTGACGAAATTGACTCTACATTTTTATCTATTTTTCGTCAACGAAATTTCCTCAACACTTTAATATTGTCTTCGTGCATGATAAATCCCAACGTTTCGTATATCATTCGTTAATAAAATTTCGGCAAATTTCCGCTATGGTTCCCTAACAAAACTTCTTCAACGTTTCGGCATAACATTCCTTCACGAATTTTATTACACTTTTCGATTTTAATTCCTTGACGAATTTTCTTAAATATTCATGTATACTTTTCGTTAACGAAACTTCCTCAATATTTCGATATTGGGTTCGTGCATGATGAATCCCGACGTTTCTGCACTGCGTCTTGCACAAATTTGGAACATTTATATGAAATTTTCGTCAATGAAATGTATGGCCAAATTAGCATGTTTCGTCAAGGATCAAGAAAAATCGTACATGATTAATTTGAGATTTCTTCAAGACTGGAACTCCTGAGTTTTTTTGATGCGATCTAACATAAAAATAAACGTTAAAAAACATGTGAAACTTCGCCACTTTGTTTTGTTTTTGCCCAAATGTGGAATGTGTATTACAATATAACTTAAAAGTTTAAATAAAAGTTCAAGTTTTAACCTTTAAAAAAAAATCCTAAAAATACTGTTATGAAAAGACTTGACTGTTTCAAACTATGATGTTCTTGATTTACTGACTTTATTAAACAAATATTTCTTACCAACTAGGTTTACATAAAATCTTAAAGCTAAGCAAATTTGGGTGTAAGAGAAAACACACCGTTTAATGATTCATGTTATTTAGTTATTCTTTAAACGCTATTTGAAACTTAAAGCTAATAGCGAATTTGAAAAGGTTACTCAAGTGTACTGTCATACTTATTCTACTTGACGCTTTGGCAATATCAAAGTGTCAAGTGATGATTACACGGTGCATGTGCAAATATCAAACAAGCTGGTGACATATCATTTCAGCATAATTCGAGGACGCTGAATTTAATGGCGTTAACCGTTTTTTAATCCTGCTGCCCGTTTTCGAGAAATTGAAGGTTTAGGGTCAAGTACATGTTGACGCAATTTTTGTTAGAAAAACTTTTTTCTTATTAACTTCATCGACTTCGTGTCAATGAGTGAAACATTAAAAATTACTCGGAAAATAATTTTTTTGAACAGTTTAACCCTCGAAACCAAACTCTTATGGTCCAAATTGACCTCAGAAATCAAAAAAAACCCTTTTTTTTGTATAAAAGTTTTGTTCAAACAAAAACAAGTAAACATTTTTTGACGTAAAAATATTCCCCTGATATAGAAGCGCTAAATGAAATTGCAAATTAAACCAAATTAACCATCCTTCTGTGTCCCTAAAACGGCCTGAAAGGTATTAAAACTAAGTTTTTCATGCATATTTTTCTTTATTTTCTCAGATAGATTCATCTGTTTCTTCTGCTTCTTCATGTAAATTCCAACAAATGCCTCCTAAGAGAGCATCTAGTTTTACCTTTTAAAAATAGAAATCTAAATATAGTTTCAATAATACAAGTATAAAGCCAGCTTACGTAGTACTACTAGCATACAACTGATTTCAAAAAGACTACACGGAGAAAACTAATTTGCTAAATTTGTATTGTGGTTAAGCAAAACTTGCGCTTAAATCTCAGCCACTTCAAAATTATGCTAGATTCCAGCAAAAACTAATCAAAATTTGCTATTCCAAAATTTGGATTAAATTTTTACTTAATTCAAGCGAATATTTACTTAGTTATTCTAAATTGGAATAGCAAATTTTGATTAGTTTTGCTGAAATCTAGCATATTTTTGAAGTGAAATAATTATTAACATTAAATTCAATTTAAAAATTACCATTATCAATCCGGAGACTTGAACCTCGGCCGTGTGAGTGTAATTACATGGGCTTATTCATTCGACTATCGCAGTTGTTAACCAATCGTCGCACAGAGGGGTATTTTCAGTATCTGGGCGGCCAAAATTCGATTTTCCAAAAATCAGTGTTTTTAATAATTACCGATTGTAGGTTAAAGAGAATAGAATGCTTAACTAGAGTCCGTTTTTTTTTCATTCCTTTTTGCTAACATTCGTTTTCTACACGCTGTCAAAGTTTCTTGTTGTTAATTGTGTATTTACTACTTTGTTGCTTTTATATAAAGTAACAGTTTTAGCAGGCTGTGCGAAGTCGTGTTGTCAGTTTAAACATTTAAGTAAAATGGAAAATTGTAAAGCAGGTAAGTATTATTTAATCCACTTAACTAAATAATATTATAATTTAAATTCATACCAGTATAGCAGCATTTAAAAATATGATATATTTGTTAATTTCAATGGGTACCATAAGCGAACTCTGGTCAAAAAGTTATGCATCACCACTCATCACCACTTCAATCTGTGATTAAATGTAATCTTTAACGTTGTATTGTTCAGATGAGAAAAAAAAATTTTGCGGGTTTTGTGTTTTATAGCCATTTACCTGCTGCGGAAAAATATATCAAAATTTATGCTGCTTTACTGTACCACTTTTGTTTTTTGTATATTGAAAAAAACATTTATTCCAAATTTAGGTCCTTCGAAAATCAAGTACATAGTACGAGGAGACGTTTTGCAAGTTACCGATAAAAGCAATTTTTCTGCAATAAACACTAACATTGAAGCTACCAAAAATCGTGAGCTGCAATTGGGTAATTTTTCTAAAGCAAAGCGAGCTTTAGTAAATAGTAGTTTTGGGAAATTAAAAAGCGAATTTAAAGCAAAATGGCTTAAAGTCCAAAGAAAACCCAAAGATTTTCTCAAAAATAATCATTCATGGATCACGGGATGTTTTTCGATACCGTGTGCTGTTAGTTGTGCTGGGCGGCCAGCTAAATGTTCGAAGAGTCCTGCGAAAGAACCCAAAGGCGCAAAACGGAGGATTTACGCAAATCCAACGACACACGTGTGTTGGTTGCAGCTACGCAAATCAAGATGCAAACAGATGGAAAGAGAAATGCTGCTGAAATACTGAAAAACATAACTTCGTCGCCAAATCGCGCACACAAATATAAAGTGGCTTACCAACAGAGTCAATCTTACTCGAAATGCACTGGACGGTTGCCAGTATTAAAAGCCCTTTCTATGTTCGTTGAAGGCAATCTTACACGAAAACAGTACGAGGTAGTTAGGATGAGCCATTGTAAGTACTACCTATCTCCAAGAGGCTAAGAAAGATTGTTACCCTCCAACGTCGGCTATCAAAATTACTGCTACCTGTGCTGAGATAAGATTACAGGATCTTTTGAACCACACGTGCACTCGACTTCTGCAGTATCTTCAAGAAGTACTTGAATCCTTAGAAGAGGGTGAGATTTCAAGTTTGCGGCTGATTTATAAATGGGGTTGTGATGGGTCCAATCAATGTGAATACAAGCAAGCTTTTGAAAACGATGCCGATTCGGACGCTTATATTTTTCAAAGTTCGCTGGTCCCATTGCAACTGTTATCAACAACAACGGAAAAGGTGATTTGCAAGAATCCGACTCCATCTTCACCACGCTACTGTCGGCCGATACGAATTCAATTTGTGAAGGATTCGTTAGACGTTACAAACCAAAAAGTGCAATACATTCAAAACGCTATCAGCGCCTTGGTTCAAACGGAGTTTGAGCTAAATGGAATTACAATTAGTGTGAATCAGACATTGATACTGACTATGATCGATGCTAAAGTTTGTAACGCTATTACTAACACCAGCTCCACCATGAGGTGCTACATTTGCAAGAAAACTTCGAAAGATTTCAATAATTTGGACAAAATTGTATTTTGCATTTGTCCTATAAACTTCCTCTGAACAAATGGCAAGCAAGGACCGAAATAGAAAAATATGTTGTAAAAACCCAAAAAGCAAAAATGCAGTAAGAGTTTAAATGCCAAATGGGATTAATTGTGGACGTTCCAAAGCCTGGATTTGGATACAGTAATGACGGCAACACAAGCAGGCGTTTTTTTTCCGATCCAGATTTATCAGCAGAGATTACGGGGGTTGACCGAAACCTTATTTTTCGTTTAAAAGTAATTTTAGAAGCAATCCGCAGTGGCCATAAAATTGATGGCGAAAAATTTAATCACTATGCTACCAAAACAGCAAAAATGTATGTTAGTTTGTACCACTGGTACCCGATGAGTCCAACAATGCACAAAATTTTGATACATGGACAACTTGTGATTGAAAAAGCTATACTACCTATAGGTCAGCTGTCCGAAGAAGCTGCTGAGGCCAGAAATAAACACTTTCGCCAATACCGTCAAAACTATGCGCGAAAGTTTTCAAGAGAGGCCTGCAATAGGGATGTAATAAATAGATTGCTGCTAACTTCCGATCCTTTGCTAACAGGCATTAGGTCGAAGCCAAAAAAATTACCAACACCTTTCTCAAAGGAATGTTTAAAATTGCTTGTTTCAACAGATCACAGCGACAGCCACGAAAATATGACGGACACAATGAACGAAAATACTTCATGCTCAAGCGATGACCATATGTCCGAATAATTAACTTACCTCTGGATAACAAGTTCCTTAAATATTTAAAATAAATACACATTTATTTCATATCTAGCATTTTCAACTTCAAAAATTTTAGGTATTTTCTTCGAAATGCTGTAAAAAATTCCCTCTACTCGCCAAATGTTAACAAATTATTTGTTACGCCTCACCGAGTATTTTTTTAACATTCTGCTTCATAAATTTGCTTCAAATAATTTTGTCCGCCCAGATCGTCAAAATACCCCTCTGTGCGTCGCCTAATTTTCTTCATTAAGAAGAAGCGTGTGCTCGTGTGGTTAGAAGACATTTGCTTGATTTTAGTAAAAATTTGCTATTCGAGTTTACAATAACTTAGCAAATATTTGCATGAGTTTGGTAAAAATTTGTTATTTGAGCATAGAATAACTGAGCAAACATTTGCTTGAATCAAGTAGAAATTTGCTTTTGCAGTTTATGATAACCTAGCAAAAATTTGCTTGAATTTATTCAAAAATTTTGCATTTTTCTAACTGCATTAGGAGTGATTAAAATTTAGCAATCTTTTTCTAAAATCACAGCATGATTGAGCAAAGTTTCTGATTTAAGCAAAACATTTGCTTGGCTTAAGCAAAATAATTATCTCCGTGTAGAACAAAACTAATACTAGCATACAACAAGTATGAAAACTACTAGAATTGAACTGGCTAAAACAATACATATTTCATATATCTGGTCAATATTAAACTTGTATTTAACTAGTTAAAAATATACTAGTACAAAGGTGGCTCATATCATACCAGTAAAAACCTAGTTTTGATTGTACTAGTATTTTAGTGGTTTAAAAGTTACTATTATCACAACTAGTTCAAATTGTGTCAGTAAAAATACTACCTCAATTCATATCGAGAATAGGACAATAGTCTTTCCTATGACATCAACACAGTTGACCATAAAAAAGCGAAACCAGGCTTACACTAAATGGAAAGGATTGCCGACAGACTTGTACTGGGAAGAAAAATTATTACAAGTCAAAACTTGACGTAACACTTTCCTCCAAGCAACTTTGGAAAAATTTAAAACAAATTGGAGTGTGCAACAAACAGTTGCCTAAGTGTCAGATTGACCCAGATGCTCTTAATGACTATTTTGCCTCTGACTCACAGCCCGTTGTAAACTGCAATCAAAACAGAATGAATTCTGTCAATATTATAAGCAATTTTGAGTTTTCCAGCGTATCGGAATACGAAGTAGCCAGGTCTATAATGAGAATTAAGTCCAGTGCTCTTGGAGAAGATGGTATAAATATTAGGTTTATTAAAATGATTTTGCCTTACATTGTAAGTCCGTTAACGCACATCATTAACCACTGCTTTACTAGCTCGTCCTATCTTAAAATGTGGAAAGTAGCAACAATTATTCCCATTGCAAAAAAAGCTAGAGCATCTGAACCTTCTGATTTTCGACCTATAAGCTTGTTATCATCTCTTTCTAAAGTCTGTCAGTCACTAATGGCAAATCAGATCTCGCATTACCTTTGCGTTAATAAGCTCCTGTCTACCTTTCAGTCCGGTTTTCGTTCTGGTCATAGTTGCTCTACTGCAGTAGCTAAAATCTTAGACGACATCCGAATATCCTTTGATTAAGAACATCTTACTTTATTCTGTCTCTTGGATTTTTCTAAAGCATTTGACACTGTAGATCATTATATTTTATTTTCAAAGCTTGAATCATTTTTTGCTTTTCTTTAACTACAGTCAATCTTATTAAAAATTATCTAAAAGGTAGATCCCAAAGAGTAAAAATTGACAGTAACTACTCGAATCATAAATACCTTAACAGCGGAGTGCCACAAGGCTCAGTTCTTGGGCCTCTTCTCTTTGCAATTTTTATTAATGATATTTTTACCATTCCAAAAAATGTAATAATGCATGCATATGCGGATGATCTCCGGCTTTGTATGTCTCGTCCTATTGGTCTCAGCGAAGATCTTTGCTTCAGAGTGAATGAAGACCTAGATGCAATTAATAAGTGAGCGATAAGTAACAAGCTTAAACTAAATCCCTTAAAATCTTTTGTGTTGCCAATTTCAAAAAGTCGTTACTCAGTTGAAGATATTCCTGCCGTGTATATAAGTACTACACCACTAAAGTCTGTTGAAAAGATAACCAACCTTGGGTATAGGATTAACACATAACTTTCATGTGTAGAGCATATTAACTATGTTGTAAGCAAAATATACTTTGTATTAAGAAATCTGCAATGACTGCTCAGATCACACCAACAGAAACTCGTCGTAAACTAGTAATACAGTTGATTATGCCTTTAATAAATTATTTTGAAGTGGTGTTTAGTAATCTAGACTCACATTCGTTACATAAACGTATAGTGGCGTTAAACTATGCGGCCCGTTATGTGTATGGTCTCAGACGATTAAGCCATGTTACTGGTCTAAGCACCCGAATTCTAGGATGCAATGTTGAACATTATTTAAAAGCAAGAAATTGTATATTCCTGCATAAGCTGATACACTCAAACTATCTATATTCTAAACTTCAGTTTTGTTTATTTGCCAGAAGATTAAATTTGGTAATTCCTCACTTTAAGTATTTAAATTCCTCAAGACTTTTTTTTCGTAAGCACCATTAGATTGTGGAACTCCTTGCCGAGGTATCTTAAATCTACCCTTTTTTTATTTAATTATTCATAAGATATAAGTTTGTGTTGATTTTATTATATTAATTAAACTACTTTTAGAATTTAACTTACTTAAGTAATTTTTAAATATAAATTTAATAACTGTTTGTTTCTTTTTCATTCTGATCTTATGTTTGTTCGAGATATATATTATACTAATTTATTGTACGCAAAAGAATAACTATTTCTTATGTACTAATATATGAATAGAGCCAAATTACAAATTACAAATTACAGGAAACTAACCAGTTTGCGCAATGTAAAAAGCATTTGGGCTGAACTAGTATTGGTATTTTTTGACCTTGTACATTTACTAATATTTTAACTAGCTGTCTACACTGCAGGGAAACAACAGCAAGAGCAAAGCAACACACACAACAACTATTATAATAACAACAATTAGCTTATGCACCACATTTGCACTGAATGGGCTTCCGACAATTTTTGTATTACCTTCGCTAGGTCGATGCAAATAAAAAATAAAAATAAAAAAATGAGCTACATACATAATTTTAAATAACCATCAACTATAACAACCACAGCAACAAATCATTACAATTCCAAGCACGAAATGGCATAAAACGAAAACGAGTTCAATATTATTTCAGCCATAGAAATAGTTTGATGTCACCATGACATGGCTTCAATTGTTTTTGCTCTTGTCGTAGTTGTTAAAAAGGGTTTATATTTTGATTTCAGCCGTTATTCAATTGCTTAAAGCAAATATCAAAATAAATGTTATTAATGTAGTATTCTTTTTTGCAATGTTTTTTACTGATTTCTTTTACCTGAAAATCAACTTTTACTTTCTATTTGCCGAATTTATATGAAACACGTTTTTAAAAGTTACGGACATGCTTTAAAGTACCTGGTATAAAAGCTATTTCTTACCTCTTAAAGCACTCATTATGACATATTTGCGTTTATGAGCTAAGTGGAAAAATTGTAGAAGTTTTTTTTAATCTGTGTAATACAACTTGCAACTGATCAGTAGAAGCTCGGTCATAGTCCTTTCTAGGGTTAAAAAGGCCAATTTATTTATATATTTATAAATGCAAATTGCGTAATACTGTTGCGAAGTAACTATTGTATTCTTTATAAAAAAATTAATATTCGATTGATAAAAACATATTAATATATATATATATATATAAATATTAACTATTGATTATTATTTCGTAATGATGGACATAAAAACATACGCACACTTGATCAAAATGCTATTTAATAATATATTCTGTCAAGACAGAATCGGAAATCGATAATTTAAAATACGTTTAAATTGATTTTTAAAAATCACTTTGTCGCAAAGCTGGCACAACTGTCCTCTTTACTAACGCTGAGCTTAAGCACGCTTTTATGCCTTCTATCGACTGAAAACGGGTAACGGAACGGAGCCTTATCAGGTAAATACGGTACACAGTAGCTCGATTTTTCAAAAGTGGTTGCGAAAATAAATTTTGGTGTGGTTGAAATTGGGAATTTGAATGATTGTTAAACAATCGTTGAAGGTTCACGAGGTTTTTTTAACTCAATTGAATAAATGGTTCACTTTGTAGAGCTGTTGAAATTTTATGTTTTTTTCAAGTTTTGTGAATTTTCATTTTTTAATACAAAAATCAAGTTAAAGTTTAAATTTTCGTACAACTTATCAATAAAAAGTAATTTGTTTCCATATATGGGCATTTCCACCGCGACTGAAAAATGCAATGTTACTTAAAATTCTTTTAAACCTCCATAAAAGAGAAAAAAATTTTTATATTTTTATTGTAAGAGTACTGAAAGCTGATCTCAAGTTGAATTAAAAAAAAAAAATGGCAACAAAAGTTGAAAAATGGTGACAAAAGTTAAACAATTTAAAATAAATTTGAATTTTATAAGTAAAATAAATAATCGTATAATACAATGTTTAATTCAGTTTTCTCCAGCTTTCGATTGTTACGGTCCTGCGTTACACTTCATATGTTTTTCTAGTTCAATTAAATAAATAAAACTATAAACAATTTGTACTTCTTTGAAGGGAAAAATCTGTTGCGTACGTTATGTCGCGTACGTTATAACACTTTACTTGAAAAAAGTGGTGCGATCGGGGACCCCCGTTAGGAACGAAGCTCCTTAGGCTTTTTCCCCAACTCCAAATGTTATTTGAAATTAAATCTGTATATTTTTATTTTTTTTTTATTATATTTCTAATACATAAAAATCTCGTGACACGGTGTTTGTTACAGAACTCCTCCGAAACGGCATGACCGATTTTCATGAAATTTCTTATGTATATTTGGTAGGTATGAGAATAGGTCGTAAAGTATATTTTACCCTCCTAACCCCAGTAGTCGTGGCACCTCCCATACAACCCAAATTTGCGATATCGAATATCTTTGTAGTTATAAGCCGCTTAGCCTCGGAATTCGGTATTCGACCACAATTTACACGTTTCGTTTCACTGATAAAATTTTATAAGCATTAAACAAGGGGGAGTGGCACCTCCCATACAACCCACATTTTCGATATCGAACAGCTTGGATTTATAGGCCTCACAGCCTCGGAACTAGGTATTCGACCAAAATATACACATAGCGTTTCACTGATAACATTTTATGGTAGTTTAACAAAGGGTCGTGGCAATTTAAACATCAATTTAAACATGCAGTTTTACTGATAACTTTGTATGGCGTTATAGAAAGGGGCGTGGCACCTACCATACAATCTAAATTTGAGAAATTCCACAGCTTTTGGGCTATAGGTCGCACAGTCATGGAATTCAGTATTCGACCTCAATTTAAATACACATTTTGACTGATAACATTTTATTTGCGTATGGCAACTGGGCCGCGGCAGCAACACGTCGGGCTTAAGCTAGTATTTTATATAATTTTTTCAAGTCAAATAATTTAAACGAACAATCAAATCAAAAAGTTTAATTTGATATTTTACACTCAAAAATATTTGTGCGTAAATATTACTAATAACTGCGTCCATTCTACGAATTTTATAAGTAGTTTTCAGCTACGAATAGGATTCGTAGAATCGACTTATATTAGTACATATTACGAATATTTTATTCGTATTCGTACCAAAACAAATGTATATTGTACGAATACATTTGTTACATTTACGAATGTCTGAGCTGGAGTTTGAACCTCTGCTCTTTAGCTTACGGGCCACGCACTGTAACAGTAGGCTAGAGTCACTTTATAATACAGTTCCTTGTATCTTGTAGTTGTTCGACAAACCAGCAAATAAAATAAAAAATTTTGTCTGAGCTGGGGTTTGAACCTCGGCTCCTTATGTTGAGGGCCACGCAGTCCACCAGCAGGCTACAGCCATTTTACAATTATACATTTCTTTATATTCTGTAGTTGTTCGACAAAAAAAACAAACTCTGTCTGAGCTACACGCAGAGAAAAAACATAGTTGCAACAACCATGTTTTAAGAGGATCATAGTATGATTCGGATTATGATTGTTGCTGACATGTTCTTAAACATATAATACTAGCTGAACCCGGTGTGCTTCGCTACTCCCCTCGTTATAAAATAAAATTAAAAGTATTTATATATTTTTCACGCCATCAAATTTTCGAAATAAGTCCACCCCAGCGCCACCTACCGTGTCCATTTATACACAAATTATTTTCTTATGATCAAACAAACATACATTCTGAATTTCAGTAAAATTGGTCCATAAATTCAAATTTTCGATATAAGTCCACCCCAGCGCCACCTATCGGGTCCAAATATAGCCTATGTTACCCATCGTACCAAGATGAACATTACCTGAAAATTTCATCAAAATCGGCCCAGCCGTTTTGGAGTCCATGCGTTACATACATACACACATCCTATTTTATATATATAGATTTTCTTTGATCATGATAAAATGATTACAGCAACCATATTTAGAAAAGGAACTTTTTTGTAGGAACCAAAATATTATTGAAACAATCATTATTCTCTTATTGGGTCAAAAATAGAATGATTACAACAACTATATTATGAATTTATTTTTAGGATCCAGAATATTATTGAATATTATTTATTTTCATGCACTTTAATTTCACAGCTATTAATTAAGATTCTCCAAAGGTTTGCCATTGACTAGGCTGAACAAAAATATTAATTCAATTGAAAAATCTTTTTGATAAAATTTTCTGTCCGAGCTGGGGTTTGAACCGCGGCTTTTTCGCTTACGAGCCACGCAAACTACCAGTAAGCCACAGCCGCTACTACCGCTCGCCTGACTAATACCATTCATAAACACGGTACATTAAGTGCATTGTAACAAAAATAGCAATATTTGTGATAAACAAAATATGGTCAGAATCGCAAAATATGATAACGGTAAAAAGAAACATGTTTGCTACAATTAAAGTCGAAAATGTCACTTTTCTGCGTGCTGTTTTTAGGATCAGGCGATTTAAAACAAAACACAATAATTGAACAGTTGACAAAAGAAACGGCACATAGCCAGGAATCGATAAAACTTATAATCGATAAAAAGAATAGTTCAGACAAACATTCAAAGTTCTAATATGTTTGTCTCTAAGATAATATTCATATTTATCATGATTGACAGAACTACAACATTTTTGTTGCAGCTAATAGTTAAGGCAATCATAGTATGTTGACAATTTCAACTATGTTATGGTTCCAACAATAATATTATTTTTGTTACCACCATTAGTAAATATTGACTTTATTAAGGCAAAAATTTGTGTTTGCAGAAATAAAACAATAATTTTAGTAAAAAAATTATTGCGGCAATCATGTCTCAACCATGTCTTTTCTCTGCGTGTAAAGTTGGAACCTCGGCTCTTTAACTTACGGGCCACGCACTCTACCAGTAGGCTACAGCTACTTTATAATACAGTTCCCTATATCCTGAAGTTGTTCTACCAACCAGTAAAAAAAAAATAAAAAATTTTGTTGGAGCTGGGGTTTGAACCCAGTACTTCACCATTAGGCTGCAGCTACTTTACAATTATACATTTCTTTATATTTTGTAGTTGTTGGACCAACCAGCAAAAAAAAAAAACAAACTGTCTGAGCTAGAGATCGAACCTCGGCTCTTTAACTTACGGGCACTCTACCAGTAGGCTACAGCCAATTAAAAATCATACAGTTCTTTATATACTGTAGTTATTCAAGAACGACAAACAAAAAGAAAAAAAAACATTCTGTCTGAGCTGGGGTTTGAACCTCGGCTCTTAAGCTTACAGGTCACGCACTTCACCAGTAGGCTACAGCCACTTTACAATCATACATTTCCTTATATTCTGTAGTTTTTTCGACAAGCCAGGCTGAACGATTTCTGTTTTAAATTTTTTAAACTCAACTAATAATTCGTACATTCTACGAATAATTCGTACGGTCAACCGAAGAATGAATTTTTTTCTGCTAATAAGATTTTTCATTCGTAAATAGTACAACAGCATTAGTAAATACTACGAATGAAATGAAAAAAACTACGAAGTTATTCTTACGAGAAATTTACCAATATTATTACTTATATGTGCACAATCATTTGTAAAATGCACTAATACGAATTGTTTTATTTTTGCTTACGAATTTCATTAGTCTATAAAACGAATATATTCGTAGATACTACATCAGGTATAAGTAACACTTTTCGAATGAATTCATAAAGATATCTCGATGCAAATACTTTGTATATTTTACGAATAGTTGTAGAATGTACGAATATTTTGTATACGACTATAATTCATAGAAATTTTACCAATAAATGTTTTGAGTGTAGGAAAAAGGATTTATTTATTAAAAATAAAGTTGCGAAATCATCGTGTTAGAAGAAAAAAGGCAGTAACCGTTGCTAGCTTTGTTTGTTTCATGACACAACAAGGCTTTGAGCATTGAGCATTCATCATGTTCCTCGTATGGAGCTTGAATTAATTGAAAAGTTGGATTTAAAGCTGGACTAACTTAAGAGTATAAAACACAAAACATATTTAGGGTTCACCCTAGTATAACACAAGCTTTGTTTGAAATTCTTACATCAGATTCGAATCCAGCGCATCTACAAAGAGTATAAAGCAAAAAACACATTTTTATGGTCCACTCTAGTATCAATAAAACTTTTTTAAATTCTAACATCAGATTCGAAATCAGCGACCCTTAATATTGCCAGCACATACACAAGGTGTGTCGGCCTTTGTAGTCTAGTGGAGAGTGCGCTAGACTACAAACTCGGAGGTGCCTGATTCAAATCCGGGTTCGGGCTTGGTTCTTTTCACTTTCTTTGTTCTTTTCTACATTTAAGAATTATGGAAATCTAAAAAATTCACAACTAAATTGTTGGAAATGTGCAATTAAAGGACAAGAACAACTAAGGGCTGGAAATTCTGCCAAGGTTAAGCATAAGACTAGCCTCGGTTAAAGCATTTCAAATTGTCTTTAATTTGTTTGTTTCGCCTAATCAATAATTCACGTATGGTTCCAATCAATTCTTCTAATCAAATTGATAATTCTTCCCTTTTTAATTAATAAATAATCTATCCCTTTTCTTTTAGGTCAAAGACCAAACCTTGTTTGTATGAGGCGTATGCCTTGGTTCTTTGATCTTTTATATATAAAAAAAACAATTTTTTAGGGTCTATCCTAGTGTAAGCATTTTCTTAATTCTGCCTGCACGTATAAAAATATTATAAAAGAAAAAACTTTTGAAATAATTACATCAGAATACACTGTATTACACACATTTGCTGCTGAATTCATTTCTTAAAACTTAATTGCAATAAAGATTCTTACGTATGATTTAAAACGAACACACAAATATAAAAATAGATGCATGTGGCGCTCACGCTCAAAAGAAGTGAAACATTCAGAAAACTGTAGAAATTTTTAGTACAACGACTTTTTTCGAAAACATTTTAACCTAAGAATAAGATAGAGCGACTTGAAAATAAAATTTTTGGCTTTCCATGCAAATATCTGCGCTGGTTTTAAATATATTAAATTTAAATGTGTTTTTTTTTATTCAGCCGTTCAATAAACAAACTTAACAAAAATATGTCTTTATCGTGTTTTGTAATGGTGTCAATATTATTTCGGATGTTTTCTGATCTTGCCACGCTCCTTCGTTAAATAACGCCCACTTAATTGACCGTAGTTTGTTATAAGTGTGCCTACCCCTGTACTAAATATCAGTACCCTAGTGTCAATATTATTAGTGATACAGTGGTTTTTTAATATTGCCTCACCCTTTTGTCAAATAAATCCCACTACCTTGACCATAATTTGTAATAATTGTGCCTGCTCCTGTACTAAATTTCAGCACCCTAGTGTCAATATTATTCGAGATACAGTGTTTCATAATATTGACACGCCTTTTTGTCCAATAACGTCCACCTTTTTTACCGTAATTTGTCATAATTATGCCTACCACTGCACTTTAATTTCAGTACCCTATTGACAATATTATTCGAAATACAGTGGTTTTCCAATGTTGCCACACCCCTTTATCAAATAAAGTCCACTTTATTGACCATAATTAGCAATAATTGCCTAAGTTGTGCCTACCCTTATACTAAATTTCAATACCCTAGTGTCAATTTTGTTGGAGATACAGTGGTTTTATAAAATTAACACACCCCTTTATCGAACAAAGCCCACTTGACCGTAATTTGTAATAATTTTGCATATCCCTGTACTTAATTTCAGTACCCTTGTGTCAATATTATTCGAGATACAGTGTTTTATAATATTAACACCCCCTTTGTCCAATAAAGCCCACTTTATTGGCCGCAATTTGTCATAATTGTGCCTATACTGCACAAAATTTCAGTTCCCTAGTCTCAATATTATTCGATACACAGTGGTTTCCTAATGTTGTCACGTCCCTTTGTCAAATAGAGCTAGTTTTCTTGACCATAATTTGTAAAAATTTTGCCTACTCCTGTACTGAATTTCAAAACTTTGCTGTCAATAATATTCGAAATACAGTGTTATTGTAATATTGAAGCGCCTCTTTGTCAAATAACGCTCACTTTTGTGACCGTATTTTATTATGATAGTGCCTACCCCTGTACTTAATTTCAGAATCCTAATGTCAATATTATTCGAGATTCAGTTGTTTTCTAAGGTTTCCATGCCCCTTTGTCTAATAATGCCCTCTTTCTTGACCCCAATTTGTCATAATTATGCCTACCCCTGTACTAAATTTATGTACTCTATTGAAAATATTATTCGAGATACAATATTATTCGTCTGCTAGTTTGTAGTCTGCTCGATACTTGCACGCATAACGTATGCGGAATAAAATTAGTACAACTTTTTCAACCCTGTAAAAAAGCCAATAACTGTAATGATGCGTATTTATCGATAACTATATGAGAGACCAATGTGATCTTGACAAGCTGTTAAAATTGTATGCTGGTAACTTCTTAGGCCTATTTACAATGTCGAAAATAGGGAAGCAACGTCGTGAGAGAATTTGTATTTTTTGAATCTCATTCTGATTGGACAAAAGCGAAGATTATTTCTCATTTTGTTAAAGAAGGAATCAATCGCCGAATCTCTTGAAGTCGGCTTTTTAAGTTATAAACTCCCGGCTCTTTCTTAACAGATGTATGTAAATCTCTTTTGAATTTTCAAGTTGTGTTCTTCTTTAAAAAACCCTCTTCACGTCTTGTCCTAACATTCAAATTAATTAAACAATTTTTCAATTTTTTTAAAAATATATTTACCAAATAGTTCAAACAGAAAGAGTAAGTCGGCCTTTGTAGTTTAGTGGAGAGTGCGCTAGGCTATTAACCCAGAGGTCCCTGATTCGAATCCGGGTTCGGGCATAGTTCTTTTCACTTTCTTTGTTCTTTCCTACATTTAAGAATTATGGAAAACTAAAAATCCAAAACCAAATTTTGGAAAATGTGGAATTAAAGGACAGAAACACACTACTAAGGGCTAGAAATGCTCGCCGAGGTTAGCACTAGCCTCGGTTAAAAAATAATTCAAATTGTTTTACGGTTTTTTCACCTAATCAATAATTCACTTATGGTTCTAATCAATTCCTCTAAATATATCCCTTTCCTTTTAGGTCAAAGTCCAAACTTTCTTTGTATAAGGCGCATGCCTTGGTTCTTTGATCTTTAAAAAAAAAAGTAAACAAAAAAATAAAATGTACCCAATAAAAATAATTTTTAAGTTCAAAGCTGTAGTCTCTAAAAAAAAAAACAAAAAATAAAATTTCTTCCAAAAATAAAGTGATTTTTCTCTTACAAAAAATTACCAAAAGCACAAAGTGATATTTCGCTTAAAAATTTTGCAAAATCGCTTAATTTTTCCATGTGAAAAACAACCCAAATTTTTGTTAGGAAAAGTTTGTGTAAGCCCATATTTTTTTGCGTTTTTTTCTCTGGGTGGCATTTCTCTTATAGAAGTTATTAACTTTATAGAAGTTCGTACATTAGGTGACTTATGATTAGCCTTCACTATTACCATTTTTTTAACATACAATTTAACAACAACTTGATTTTTAAAACAAGCTATTGCTGATTACAAAACTTTTCCATTTTAACCAAAATCCGAAATTCAATGACCCGAACACTTTATTGGCACAAATAAATATATGTATGTGTAACGTCTGCATAATAAGCCAAGCAAAACACAAAACAATAATTAATAAAGTTCAACCAATAAATATGGCACAAAGAAAGTGGTGCTTTTATTGTTGCTATTAAGTTTTTTTTTTAAATTCTTCGTCATAAATAATACATTAGGGAGGGCCGATTCGATAAATTTCAGTTTTACCATGGAATTTTTTTTTATTTGTAGACAAAAAACTCGGGTTTGCGCTTTTTTTTGGCGAAAAAAGAGTATCAACTCATTTTGATTTTTTTTTTTTTTTGGTAAATATTAAAAAACGTATAGCGCTTCATTTGTTTTTTTTAACTGAAGCCAAAAATTAATTCTTCGGCTCAATAAACCTTACCATGCAAGCTTTAAAAGTAGAAAATTGTCGTTTTACTATTGCCAACTTAGCTTTTTACTACTAACATAAAAAGATAAACAACTTCTTTACATATGGCTTTGACATTTTATGGGAAATATTTTAAAAGAATATTTTTGCTCTCTAAGACTACGTTTGAGAGTACTTTTTGAATAAATTTTTGAAAAGGGTTAAAATCACCCATCAAATAATGCGCTGGAGGGCTTAAAATTCTACAAAAATATTTCTCATAAAATTTTATTAAAGTTATGTTATTTTGTATCGTAGTTAAAAGCTTAATTCTGTGTTCACAAGCAATAATCGCTTAAGTCGACTTAAGCCAGAACTGAGTTATTGATGTAAATGTGGTCCGTGCATATATCTTTACAAACACACAAAATCTGGAGCTTCTTGCATGACCCTAGCAAAAGTTATGACACAAAAACAAAAGAACCTTTCATATAACTTATGTGGCGATTGAAAACTTTGAAGCAAGTCTTTTCGAAACTTTGATATCAGAGTTAAGCTGTCATCGCTTATCGACACAGAATTTATTTTTCAAAATATGCATGGTAAAAACATTCCACCAGAATTCTTTTTTAACATCAAATAAAAAATCAAGGCAAAAACTTAATTTCATCAAATCGGCTCACCCTAATATACATTAGGGCTTTCAACCCCGAAGAGTTTTGACATATCCCGGGATTTTTCGGGATCCCAAAATGCCAAAATTTCAATAAAATGGCTTTAACCTGTATTAAAAGCAAGGACCGTTAATAACTCCTTCTCTTTATTTCTGCGTTTTAGCAGAGTGCACTAGACTATCAACCCAGAGGTCCCTGGTTCGAATCCTGGTTGTTTTCAATTTCTCTGTTCATTCCTACATTTAAGAATTATGGAAAACTAAAACTCCACAACAAAAGTTGTGGAAAATTTGTAATTAAAGTACAGGAACAACTAATAGCTAGAAATGCTTGCCGAGGTTAAGGCCTAACACTAGCATTGGTTAAAAGCAATTGAAATTGTCTTTCGCCTAATCAATAATTCACGTATGGTTCCAATCAATTCCTCTACATAAATCTATCCCTTTCCTGTCAGGTCAAAGACCAAACTTTGTTTGTATAAGGCGCATGCCTTGATTCTTTAATTTTAAAAAAAAATCCCCAGACAATCGTTATTTATAGTTAAAAATTTTCAAAACACTCAAAAGTTTAAAAACAATACCAAGACGAAATCTAATGCAGTCAAGGGTTACGAGACAGCTGTCTCGTTCAAAGAATCCAAGGAAAAAAATTCAACAAAAATTGAAAGATAGAGTCGAATTCTGAAATACCATTTTTTATTTTCAGGTCAAACTCTTGTAAAATTTATCATTGAAAATTATGCATCACCTGATGAAACCAGTTAAAAAATGATTAAATTAGAAAATAACGATCATGGTACGATGAGTTTTTTAATAAAAATCATAATCTGTACGGACTTTAATTAAATTTATTTGCTAAATTTTTAAGTATTTAAATTAAGTATTTTTAAGTATTTAAATACAAAAATGTTAAATTAACAAAAAAACATTATGATATTTTCTATTTCAGAAAATTTAATCATTTATTTAAAAATGAAAATAAAAAATCTCTTATATATATTAGGGCGGGTTGATTAAAAAATCGCCCAATACTCATGCATCGAGTCCAAATGTATGACCGACCCCTTCTAACTTTTGAGGGCCGATCCACCCATGCCAGTGGCACACCCCCTGGAACCCTCCGGGGGTTTTTTTTGTATGGGGCACACCGCGGGGGGTTCCAAGGGGTGTGCCACTGGCATGAGTGGATCGACCCTACAAAGTTAGAAGGGGTCGGTCATACATTTGGACTCGATTGGGGCACTCTAAATGGGTCAAAGAGGGATTTTTCAAAATTTGACCCTACGGAAAAGTTGAGGCATTAGAATTCGTTTAAGAGGTATAGTTCCTCGGGCAAAGTTTCTTATTTTGATCCCTAGAATACGATTTTCACTGAGCAATGGGCAATTTTTTTGCCTCCCACAAATCGACCCGGCCTAATATATATACTTAATAAATTTAGTATGGTTTAGTAGGTTTAGACTTGTAGATGTGCAGACTGGACTTTTTATTTCCTAAAAATTTATATTTTTTATATTATAGCGAGTTAAAATTTGCATATAATTGTTGTTGTTATGTTGCTTTTTCTCTTCTTAATTTCAGCATATGCCTAAAAATATGTGAGGTATTTTTTACTGTTATACTGACGAATAATCTTTTATAATTTCACAGCTAAAACTATGAATTGATACATTCAATATCAAAGTGATACTGCAATGATTTCTTACAGTTGAAAAAAGATTTCTAAACTGTTGGTCGGAAAATTTTATACTTTTTAAAAATTTACACAAAAATTTAATAAGAAATTGGAAACTGATAATAAAACATTTTTGTTTAAACATTTCTCAACCGGAAATCAAGATATATTCTTACTCTTGAATATTTAAAATAAATTTTGGTTTGAAATTGAACATGCTAACATTATATCGTCGTTGCGCGTATCATATATTGCAAAAAGGCCAAATTTCATTTCATTTCAATTTTGCAATATTCAATAGCTTAAAATAAGATCTCGGTATGTTTGATTTTGGCGTTTTAATGCCACACGGGCTTACTAGTATTTACAAATATTAAACAATATTTCACTTTATTATAAACATAAAAATGTAAACGTTAATAATTAAATCAAATCAAACCACAATAATTTATCTATAAAAAAAAATAAAAACAAAACGAAACTTATTATTCAAATTAGTAGAGCTATACTGTAGTATAGTAACAAAACTATAGCTAATTTAAAAATTCTATGAAAATTAAACAGCCTAGTAACCAGGGTCTTTCAAAATCACAACCAAAACAAACTCAAACATTGACTTTCTAAGTGTATAGAAAGATAAAAAAGAAGACGGTGATTTCTATATTAAAGAAAAACCATCGCTTACATTGCAGTTGCATTTGTAGTTGGTGAAAATTTTTATATATTCTTGTGAATAAAAATCCCCAAATTTTGGGATTCAAGATCCCAGGATTGAAAGCCCTCATATACATACATAATCTAATCAAACAACGTTTTTGGTTTTAAAGATATACGTTAAAATAACGATAGTCAAATGAAAGAAAAAATTTCAATAACACCATAAAAGCTGATAAGTAAATGCCAAAATGTACAAGCCATGGTAACGAATTGTATATTAAGATGCCTGCCAATAAAATGCGAAATTCACCTATTTTTTATTGCCCGAAAATGGTCTTGTTAATTAATTAAGATAATTAATAATTGAGACTTAGTTTTAATGTGTGATAAGCATTCCTTTTACTTTTTACTAGTGTGAAATCCAGTTTCTAACCAGAACAAAGTTGACCTCACAAATGAAATAAATATTTAAGAAGACCATCGCCCATTCCAAGCATAACGCAAAACGGGTCCGTGTCATGGCTTTCGATTTGTTTTATTTTTTTGCTATAGGTTCCTATTAAAATTCTAAGAACATAAGTTCATTTCTTTTTTCATATCGCCATTCGTTAAAAAGTTATTGACCTTTCAATTCTGCAAATCATCCGAAAACGCCAGAATTGGAAAGTTTTTAATTAATTGTATCTACGTCAATTTGAATCCAATTTATAAATGAGGTACCGTTAGAAAGGTATTAGAAAGTATTTTGAATTTAGAGTAATTTTGAATTGTTAGGGCTGCCATCATATTTACAATAAATTAATAAATTAATAAATTTATAAATTTCTCAAAAAAAGCGTAATTTTTTTTCGATTTTTTATTTTTTAAATTTGAAGAAGAATATTACCTTTAAATCAAAATCAGTTTTATGATGAAGCTTTTATATATTTTTTCGCAATTTCAAATTTGTTCACATATCTTATCATTTTGAGGCAATTTATCGCCTATAAATTTCATAACGGTAAAGATATTTGCAAAATTTAATCTGCGAAATGTTTTGTCTTATAAGGACCAACATTTTATTCACAAGTTTTGATGATCTTACACTTGACCTTGGTAGAGAAAACTGATAAATACCAAAAAAAATATTTTTATTTTCTTATTAAATATTATTATATTAAAAAATCCTCTGAAGCTGAATATCGTTGAGTTTTAATCTCTCTATTATTGATGGGAATAAAATTGTGTAACTTTTGTGTGCCGGTTATAGCTTGCACATTTTTAAATTTTGACATCACCTCAGCTTAAACATTTTCAAAAGACTCTTTTGAGCAAAAACGATAACATATTGCTTACTCCTTTGTTATAGCATATTTGTAACGCTCTAAGAATAAAATGTTGGTAAGACAAACCATTTCCAGATTAAATTTTGCAAATATCTTTAACGTTACGAAATTTATAGGCGATAAATTGCCTCAAAATGATAAGGTATGTGCACAAAAACTGAAATTGCGAAAAAACATATAAAAGCTCCATCATAAAATTGGTTTTTACTTAAAGGCAACATTATTCTTCAAATTTAAAAAATACAAAATCGAAAAAAACGCGTTTTTTTGAGAAATTAGCAAATAAATTTATTTTTAAATATGATGGCAACCCTAGCATCCAAAATTTTAAAATTACATATTTTATCCAGAAACTACTTTCTAATACTTTTCTAACGGTACCTCATTTATAAAAATTGGATTAAAACTGACGTAGATACAATTAATTAAAAACTTTCCAATTCTGGCGTCTTCGGATGATTTGCAGAATTGAAAGGTCAATAACTTTTTAACGAATGGTGATACAAAAAAAATAAATGAACTTATGTTCTTAAAATTTTAATAGGAACCTATAGCCCAAAAATAAAACAAATCGAAAGCCATGAGGTCAATTTTTGAAAAAAGTATTGCGTTGTGAGTGGAATGGGCGCCATGCAAAAACGGATGAGCATCATAAGTTTTTTGCATGATCATGCGTGATTTAGAGTCAGTGCTCTGTACTTGATATTGATACTAATATTGATATTGATTTTCGTATTGCTATTGATATTGCTATTGATATTGCTATTGCTATTGATGTTAATACTATGAGGTCACAGGTGTTTTTATCAATCTCTTTATGTGCCCCCGCACACTACAGACATTTAGTCCCCCGATGGTCCAATGGTCGCAACCGACAAAACAAATATTTAGTTGTTGGTAGGTGCGCACACTGCCCCCGATTGTTTGCCAATTGTAGGGTTGCATTTGCGGAACATTCTTATGGGGAGTTTTAATATTAGGGGTATTCACGATTCAGTACACTTGACAGTGCAGTTGAGGACTTGAAGACTTGTGCAGTTGTGCAGTTAGGTTTTCGTGAACACACTAAGATCACTGTTTCAAAGCAGTCAAAAATTTTCAATGCACACAAGTGCACAAGTCCTCAAGTTTAAGGCAATAGAAGCAAAGCACTTGTGCAGATTTTTGACGTATATGACATATGTAAAATATATGTGCAGATTTAAAAAAATTGCCACCTCCACCTCCCATACAAATTTTCCATGGCATCTAAAACTCAGGAACGCCTCGTCGTAGATCGATGAAATTTTGTATATAAGTTGCAATAAGAGAACATGTTAGAATATTTTGAAATCCGCCCACAGCCACGCCTATCTCCCATACAACACAAAAATTTAAAACTCTCTTCTTTTATTGAACCTATATTGTACTAAAAATATGAAGTTATTCCTCCAAAAATCTGGAAAAGTTTTTATACCCACTATTTTTGAAATGCTAAGTGCCCTTCAACCAAATTCTGACCAAATTTTTCCAATACCTCACGTCAAACATATAATACAAACATGTATACAGACAAACATGCATACATTGCTTCTTAATTTTTTTAATTTGTGTATTAATTTCTCCATGAATATACAACCTTTAAAGTCGGCGCTAATATAATCAGACTTTTATAAAATTAATGCTCCGGCTTTAAAGGTTTTAGCATAAGTGGCCAAAACCCTAATATATCGACGTTTGAATTTTTCCAAATTTTTATAACTTTCAGCAGAAAATATCTTGGGTGCAAAATCAAAATGAATTTTTTAACAGTAGCAATCGTTTCGTTATGACAAGCCGTCAGAGTTGCATTTTTAAAAATGCAATTTTTCTTGTTATTAAAATTATATTTATTATTTTTTTTAATACTTCAAAATAAAGTTTAAAATTTCTTATGTCTGGCAACATTACTGTTTTTGTTTACATTTTGAACATATGGTTTTAAGCTTATCATAAAAGTAAACACCAAAAGCGGGATACAAATTTCTAAATATTAAATTTTTAAAAGTGCTTAAACAATAATTTTGAGAAAGATTGACTATAAGTTTTTCACGAAAACATCATTAGAACTGCGTTATACCAATTCCAAAAAATTCTTGCTAACACTTGCTAGTGCGGAAGATATACATTTTTTATGGTGACCTGTTAAGTTAAAATTTGAGAGATATTTGATGTATGGCAGCTGATTTTTTTTAAAAATTTTGGCTTATATACGAACACAAAAAAAACTCAATTTTTAAAATTTAATAGCTGCAATAAAAAAGCTTACAAATATAAACAAAAACGTAGTTAATTTGTGTGGGTGGTATTTTCCAAGCCTGAGTTAATTTTTAATTTTAATTCTTAAGGGTTTTGTTGTTATACATGTATTCTAATTTTCTTAAAAAAAGAAATCTTTTCTTATATGCTAACATACCTGCTCAATAAATACAAATACAAATACTAAAATATAATTAATCACAAAAGAAATTTATGTAGCAAACTTCGTTGTTTTGAGACAAGACTGAAGTTTCAGGCAAATATGGGTTTCGTTTATATGGGAGGTGGGTGTGGCACAGGTCGGATTTTTTTAACTTTTTCAAGATTTCTTAATTTTATCATGAAAGATATTCGTGCCAATTTTCATAGCTCTACGATCACTCCTTCTTTTTTTGCCAAGAATGGGGATGTTACACTGTGCGACGTTTGTGCTGAAATAAAATTTAAGTCCCGTACATACGATTTCTCAGGGTGTAATAATCGACGTCAAAAAACCAACTATTTTGAGCAAAAGTCATCTTTGTTTGGCAAAATTCGATTATGGTCGAAGTCGATTAGCCCGTTTGCTTTCATAGTTTTAACAAGTCAGCAACTGATGTTATTTTAATCACTCAGTTGGTCATATTTTGTGACGTTAACAAACTCTTTAGTTAGCAGGTTACGTCAAATACGAAACAGTTAAACTAAATATCTTAAACTTATCATTTCACCAATAAAAAAATTATTGATCCCATTTAATTCAAACTTTAAGTTTGTTTACTTTTTTAAATAATTAATATGTGATGTTTTCTTTTTTACATACTTTGAAAGTATTTCTTACGTTTCTAATACTTTTCAAATAAAATATAACTTTATTTATAAAATAAGATATTTTTAAAATATAACTGTTGTAATAAATGATGATCATCATATGACCATTGAATTAAAAAAGCCTCTTTTTGTTCTCTCTTTTTTTTTTTGTCAAGAGCTCTCTTGTTTTTTCCTACGCTTCTAGTAACCTACCATAGTAGAATTAGAGAAGGTAGATGCATTTCGGAGAGACAGACTGCCGGAACTGTCAAAACAAAGTTGACATCTCATACAAAATCTGAAAACGATGAGAATGCGATAAGAAATTAAAAATAGGCAAGAACAGCAAAATGCTTGAGTTTGACAATTCTGGCTATGAGAAAAAGAGAGCAGTCTGAAATGCATATACTTTCACTAGTTCTACCATGTAACCTACCCAGTAAAAAATTTGCGATCGCTCAAATAAGGAGCAAAGAGGGAGCGCTCTTTTGCTGTTTTATTGGATCAAAAAGTGATCACTTTGCCCTTGTGCTCCTTTACTGTTTTATAAGATCAATAGGCGAGCAATTAATGAAAAAAAGAACATAAAGTGAGGCATGTGCTTTTGAGGAAGCTCTATCAGCCTAACCAAAAAACATTTAATGTCGACTCTAAATTTAGTGTGATATTTTATGAAATTATGTCTATAGAATTTGTTGTCAAAAAGCGGTATCATTATTTTCTGTGAAAAAATATTTTAAATGTTCCTTTCATTCGATTCGCGTCGTTTTAACACCGAGGTCGTAAAGTGTAACCAGCCAACGGTAATTCCATTTTGTCCATCCACTGATGCGACTGACGCAATTAATGTACAGTTTTAATAGAAGTAAAAACGATTCGAAATTCGTAATGGCGTTATAAATCTCACGATTTGGCCAAATTATTTCCTCGCCACCTTAGGGTCTTTAGGAGTCTACTTGAACTAGGGAAGCCCAGCTTTCGGAGCAAACCTAAATTAAAAAATTAATGTTCCTTTGCTGATCCATTTCGATACTTTATTGATCGCTCTTCTTGAGCTCCTCTGGGATGTTAAAGCGAGCGTTACCCTTCCTAGGACATGCAATGTTAAAAGAGAACACAAAATACACCTAGCTTGGATCCATAAAGAGCACTCCACTGCTCCTCAGGGAGCACTCCCAGATCGCTCATAGGAGGATCAACTTTTTTACTGAGTAGTAATAACATAGTTTTACTCTAAAAGTAAATAGCAGGGCGCTTTTAGAAACCTGCGGACGGGCGCACAAAATATAGTTACGCTACTGAGCGTAACTATCTGAACAAAATTACTAAATTTTAGTTTTTTACTATCAAAACCGTCTGGTATATATGTGGGCGCCCGTCTTATATGGGCGATAGCACAAATTTGGCTTGTAAGGGAGATACCACGCCTCCTTGTTCAATCGACACCAAACTTAACAGGAACACAAAATGTTGCTTCAGTTTCCCTGAAGATTTCATAAAGATCGAATCAGCGGTTTTGGAGTCTATACGTGGTATATACACACATACCCACATAAAAACATACATACTACCATTTTTATATAGGAATATAGAAAGAAGACTTATCTTGATTTCGATTTGATTGATTTTAGTTTGATTCCTTTTTGGGTTTTGAATCTTATGTGAAGATATTTTTGATTGATTTGCAGAAGATATCGCTTTTTATTTAAGTTTTAATTTCCTAAATTTAAAATTCGATCTTGATCTTTTTACTTTAACTTTATCGTTGACTTTAACTTTGGCTGTGACTGTAACTCTGATTTAAAATTTGATTCGGACTTCTACTTAAACTCTGATTCTGTCTTTTATTTTAATTTGTTATATTGCCGGTCTTATTCCCCATATATATTACGCAAATTCAAATTTTGTCCGGCTAAGGCTTTTTAAGTACAAGTCCAATCTCAATAAATTTAGTATGGTTTGGTAGGTTTAGACTTGTAGATGTGCAAACTGGACTTTTTATTTCCTAAAAATTTATATATCTTATATTATAGCGAGTTAAAATTTGCATATAATTGTTGATGTTATGTTGCTTTTTCTCTTTTTAATTTCAGCATATGCCTAAAAATATGTGAGGTATTTATTTACTGTTATATTGACAAATAATCTTTTATAATTTCACAGCTAAAACTATGAATTGATATATTCAATATCAAAGTGATATTGGAATGACTGATTTCTTACAGTTGAAAAAAGATTTTTAAAATGTTGGTCGAGACAATTTTTTAATTTTTAAAAATTTACACTAAAATTTAATAAGAAATTGGAAACTGGTAATGAAACATTTTTGTTCAAGCATTTTTCAACTAGCAATCAAAAAATATTCTTACTCCCGTATATTTAAAATAAATTTGGGTATGAAACTAAATATGCTAATATTATATCGCGGTTGCGCGTGCAATACCGCGTATATAGCAAAGAGGCCAAAATTAATTTCATTTCAATTTTGATCAGTTGAAAATTTATTCAATAGCTTAAAATAAAATCTAGGTATGTTTGATTTTGGCGTTTTAACGCCACACGGACTTACTATTAATATTCATCTATATTTTGATATTGGTTTGATTTGTCAATAGTTTTGTCAGTAAACTTAAGCATATTTACCGAAATAATAGTAAAATGTTTTTATCAACAAAATCAAAAATATAAGCTCTATGTAAAGCTCAAGCAAATGAAAATTTTTAGCCTTCGGTTTAATCTACGATTTGCCTACTTAGATGAAAAAAAGCGCAAAAAATAATTTATTGACTACAAAGAAAATTGCAAAAATTGCAGTAGTTAAATGAGTGTTTTCAAATTGAAGTGCACCGGGACGGAGAAAGCCGTTGAGCTGCAGCAAATAGTCCATTGATGTTAGAGCTTTATGAACGAGGATGATGAGTAGCTGGATGGCAATCATTATCAATTATTTGTTGCTTGCCATTTTCCATTCATTCGCTTTGTGACTCTTTTGAATAGGTTATTAGTGTTATTGAATGAAATTGTCCAGCAATTTTTGAACTTTTAAGCTTTACATAGCTCAAAGTGGTCTAGTGAATTAGAGTTTAAGCAATAAAGACTTTAATGTCATTCAATTTTTGTAATTGCCGTTTAGAGCTCAATTGGAATTATTTCATCAGCAGTTTAATTCAGTTTCATGTCCTCAGTTTTATTTTCCATTGATTTTTATGGTACGATTCTAGAATTTACATTTTTTCCAATTATTCGGATAGAGTGAAGTGAGGCAGATATCCGGGCAACAACAAGCGTTCAACTATCATTGTTTTCTTGCTATCAAACTTAATTCACTTAATCTTGCTTACTGACTTGAGCCTATTATAATTAGGTATATCTCGCGATGCTTTTAGCGCACATAAATTGAAACAAAACAATAAACGAGTAGGAAACAAAATTGAAATACGTTGCAAGAGAATCGTCATTGTTTTAAAATTCATATCAATTTGGATTATTCGGCAATGGCGCCGCGGCTCATGAAGTAGGTCAAAATTAACATAATACTTCCCCGTGCATAACATGCACGTCTTTTGAGCCAATTTAAAGGAGTTGCTGTGAGGCAATGAATATTTTATTGAACATTTTAGCAGCAGTTTAGCTGTCGATCGATGGTGGAAAAAGCTGAAAAGAACTACATATGTCCAGAGGTTATACGATTACCTTAAGGACATGTGATAGGTTAAACATAGTGTTGTTGAATCAAAAAAGTTTATTAATTATGAGAGCAAAAGTAAGAGTGGTATTATTTTTATGGCAATAGTTGGACATAAAGAACAATAAACTACAAACTTCAAACAAATTTCGAAATCAGGTCGCAAAAAACTTTGTTCTCGAATAATTGATTGTTATAAAAACTGCAATAATAACATTTAATTTATTTTTTAAATATTTAAATGCATGTGCCTTTTAGTTGTCACAGCGAGTCAGTGAATTTATATTTTTTTTTTACTTTTGTGTAAATACGCTGTGCGCTAAGCGTAAAACATTATATTACGTGACAAAAGCTGTATTTTTTCGTTTTGTCCTATAAAAAAAAACTTTAACATTTCTATTATAAATAATTTTGCTCATATTCTTTAACTAGTTTATATACCCTGTATCGTATTAATCGGGATCTTTATAAATGCCTTTATTTTAGTTTTGTTTTTCAAAATATAGGAGATACTGTAAAATTTAGGAAAATTAATAAAGAAAAATTAACCGATTTGAGTTAATTAATATTAACTCGTTTAACTTTCTTGAATCAAAATTAAAAAATGCTAGTAGTCTTTTCTCTTTTGAATCAATCTGTACTGTTATGGAAAGTTTAATTCTAAAATATTTAATCTTATGAAGTTATAAGAAGGTCGCTTTCAAAAATTTTTCTAATATTTTTTTATAAAACTCACGTCCTTGCGATAGTGGGATAGGGCTGCCATACGTCCCGATTTTCCCGGACATGTCCCTGTTTTGAGATTGATGTCCCTGGTCCCGGTGCACAGTAAAAAATGTCCACGTAAAAATGTTGAAGGAAAAACTAAAAGTTTGTCAGTAAAAATTTAACAAATATTTTGCTAACTCGTGTAAATGAATGAAAATTGAAAGTATTTTTTTAAATAATAAATTAAAAGAGCGAAAATAAACTTAAAATAGTACAACTTTTGTTCGCTTGCTTTTCCAGGACCCAACGTAAATAGAGCGAGTATTTCACTGGTCTCCTCGCATTATAGTAAGGAAAGAAACTCGCTCAACATAAACATTATAAGACATATTATATAAGAACGCAAAAGTATGTTCTTGACGAAACAAAAAAATTTCAAAATATTATTGGGCCAAACCTTAATTATGAATAATACCAAACAATTTTTTTTTTACCTCATTGACTAAATTTACGTTTCCTTTTTTTTTTTGTCATCAGATTTATAAATTGTATATGTAGTTATTACATACTGTGTGTACCTGTGAATTATTTTGATTTGTTTTTTTAATAAACTGCAATTTATAAAGTTAAAATTGCGTATTTGTTTTTTTGTGGAATAATAAAAAAAAAATGTGCAAAGTTGTCCCGCACAAGTTCTGTAGACTTATGGCAGCACTACTCTAGGAGAAAATTCTATCCATAGCGCCTAAGCAACTGCTTACATAACTTAGCTTTGCTTGATGATATTATAGCATCGCAGATAGTGCATTCAAGGGATCAATCAAATAAATAAAAATAGATTTCGGTTCATAAACCAAGTTTTTGGATGAGATGAGTCTTTCAACCGTCGGTCGATTTTGCCTTATCTAAAAACTTTTCTCCAGACATTTCTGTCCATCGCTAGCTGGTGCCAGCTAGAAATTCTAAGCTTCTTCAGGTTGTCCTCTACTTTGTTTTCCTACGGAGCAATTGTTGCGGCCGACGATTCGTTGTTGTTGGAAAATACATGCAAAATGTAGAAAAAAAACGCAGCTCGTTTTCCGCAACGATAAATCGCAGACTTAGAATCTATGCTATTTCAATCGTCGGTCGAAACGATTTTTGATTCTGTTCAGGCTCTATAATTAATCATAATATTGAACATTGCGTTATTTGTTTAAATTTGAAACCCGAGAAATATTATACATTTGTTAACTTCATTTTTTTCACACAAAAACTTGTCAGATAGATACCACTCGATGACCATCATTTAAATGTCAATTAAAAACCTCAACGTCAAAATAATTGCTCCTCTGCTAGGCTGGCAGCCAGCCAGCCCATCAGCAACAGACAGCCACAAAAGCATTAAAGGTTTTTCTGCTTTGTTTCACTTTATATGCGCGCTTTTAATTTGAATTATTCAAGCCTTTAATCGAGGGCCGATGGCTTCCTTTTTGAAATGACTGTTTTTATATCCATATTTTTATACGCAATTTCGCACCATTAATTTTTAAAGTTGTTATTTTTTTAATGTATGTTTGACAGTCATTTTTGTTTTTTTTTTTTTTGCTTAAAATGCATTTAAAACATGGTAGCAGATTAATTCCATACGAATGAGAGATGGAAAGTAAGGAAAAGACGCAATTTTTATTAAGCATTTTTCAGTTGATGCTTGTAGTTTATCCTTATCTACTAGTTTTCTAATTTTTTTTTTTTACCAAAAAGCTATACATAATCATTAAAGTCTGTCCAATTTGCTGCTTTGTTATGGCACAACTTTGTGTACAAGTATTAAATTTCCGTAATGTTTTCAAAACAAAAACAAATCTTAAGAAAACAAAAAGCAACCGCAAAAATATTTGGGACTCTCGCAGGAGTTCATAGTATTATTTTAACTTTTACGCAAAAGATTTTTTTCTCGAATTGCTACGAACTACGCACAAAACTCTGTTACAAAAAACAAACATTTGGGTAGCAAACCCAATTTTTAACCTTGACATGTGTACTCCTCCTTCGAAAACATTTTTGAGCACTATAAAAGTAGTCAGTTAATAAAAAAAAATATTTGTCTTTTCAAGTCGCAAAAGTGAACGTAACAAAAAAGTATTGCGTTTTAACGGTTGACTAAAACATGGAGTGCTTTATATATCGTAGTACGTAAAACAAAAGGAAGGAAGGAAGGAAGCAATTGACAGAAGAGTAGAAACCTTAAAAATTGATGGAGCCTTACTAACATAAACAAGAAAATCTTAAAAAAGTTGCGATTGATCAAACAAGATAATGCTCTTTTAAAATTTTTATCTTTCTTCAACTTGTTTATGGATTTGATTTCCTTTTAAATTATACTCAAAAATGTTAATTTTTGCATATGGGCATCTCCAAACTGGCGTTACGTATGATTTGTACAAAGAAATATTAAAAACTAAAAATGAAAATGTCTAATTTTTAAAAAGACTTTTTTAAATTTGCGTAGTAATCAAATAGCACAAGGATTTAAAGATAAAAGCAAAAATATTTGCTAGCGTTACGTTACAAAAAACGGAAGTGATTTTTGACTTGGATTACAAAATTTGCAAAACTCTCTGCGCAACACATTTTGTATACAAATTTTTTGAGAAGGGTTTGAAATAACATAAGTTTATTTTATCAAATTTGAAAATCTTCTCTGGTTTTTTTATTAGGCTTTTTGATCTGGCGTTACGTTACATAAATTTCCATTATAGTTCAATTGGGTAGTTAAGTAATAAGCTAGTTAAGTAATTATGTAATTTAGCATGGGCGCACAGTGTGCGAAATTCAAGATTTAGGACGTCAAAAGTCTGTATCTTTATAACCAATGCAGATAGAAATATAAATTTTGGTGTGAGTGGTTTTCTCGACAAATCTAAACTTCTGTCGAAAAATTGGCGAAATCTAGTAGGCGCCACGCCCACCTCAAGGAAAATCATTAAATTATTTCTCGTTATTGTAATGAAATCTTTAAATTTATTAAATTAAATATGTAATCCATATTAATATTTGCAAAGTACATTTAAGATAATGTTATTTCATACATATGGTAATTAAATAAAAAAAAAAAAAAGGAAAACAAATTAAAGTTAAAATTCATAATTCATAATTTTTTTATAGCAATATTATGTATATTAAAGTTCAGGGTCTTCAATGATTATATCGGGGTTTTGTAGTAAGGTTAAAACTTCTGGTAGAATATCTCCACGTTTGGTTTTAGGCGGCATTCGTAAACTGCACATCAAAGGATCAGATGAAATCAATAATCTGTGCAGCAAGTCAACATTTGAATCCACTCTTGATGTTTTTCTGGTAAAGCTTTGTCTATAATTCCTGGTGTCTTTATTTCTGGCTTCTTGTGCCTCTTCTGATAACTGCCCAATTGGTAATATACACTTCTCTATTATATCTTTTCCGTGAAATAAGATTTTATGCACGGTTGCAGGCATATAATACCAATGGTATTTTTCTAGATATAAATTCCGAGTCTGTATTGCAAACTTATCAAATTCTGTAGAGTTAATTTCATATCCAGAGGCCAAACACTCGAGTATTACTTGGAATCGATGTATAAGATCCTTGTCAATTCCTGTTATTTCAGCACTCTTTTCTGCATTTCGAAAAAAACGCCTAGCTGTGTTACCATCATTGGTGTTTCCAGATGTTCGATTTGGCATATCCACCAACAGTCCCATTTCATTTTTAAACTTCTGTTGTATCTCTGTTTTTCGGTTTAACACTTCTTCTTTGTTTTTATCCCCTTAAGCTTGCCATTGTTTAATATTAATTTTGTATGCAATGTGTAACAGGCACTCCATGCTGCGAATCCTAGCATGTAGTGGCGAGATGCCCAACGACAACATTTTTTCATCAATAGGTTTATTTGTAATAGCAATAGGATCATTCATTGAACTTGGTTTGGCTCCACAAATGTAGCATACTTGTGAAGATGAATATTCGGACAAAGCACTGCAAACCTTTCCATCAATCATACACAAAACTAGCGTGGGTTTTACATTAACGTCTTTCTCTCCTATTGCCACAGTTGTAGGAATAATAGCCGATATTTGTAATTCAATTTTACTTACTTCGTCTCTAATGAATTCTCGAGTCTCTTTAGCAAAGACAAACTTTATAGGCCGACAGTATCTAGTAGAAGAGGGGGCAGTATTTTTCCAAATTATAACCTTTTGCTTGCTATATCTTTTAAAAGCAATGATTTCAATAGGAACCATGGATATACTGAACAAACTTCCGTCCGAAGCAGTTTCTTCTTTGAATTTTTGCTTGTATTTGTTATGTTGGGCACCGTCACAACCCCATTTTATAATTATTTGAACATCATATAAGTATTCTGGAATTCGTTGAAATACCTCTTCTAATGTCATACATAGTCTTGAAATAGTGTGGTCTATAAGTGATTGCAGTCTTACTTCAGCATATGATTCAGTCACAATAATTCCATCAGGATAACAAGAACGCTTCGAAATGCTAACCGGATCATAAGATGGAAATATTTTTGAATTTATTGACATTGCATATTGTCTAAGACGTTTATATTGATGTGTTGATAATCCCAAATCTACTTTCATAGCAAGTGACTGTTTAGGAGAAAAACTTAAAGACTGTTCTGCAGATTTTCTTCTTCTTTTTATTTGGGAACCTTTTTCAGGTGATGATACAAACAATTGTTTAACTATTGTAGCTGAAACTCGCTTACCATGTGAACGCAATTGCATTTCAGCCGCTTTGAACAAGATATTCTCGTCAGTAGCTGTCAATAATTCCTTTGCCTTTTTTTCTTTAGTTCTACCGGAGCAATCTTTAAAATCCTTCTCTGGTCTTCCACCTGTTTTAACTGGCATGGATTTGTTTCGTTGGCATACGAACGTTGTTAAATCAATATTTTTAGTTAACCAAGCGGCGTTGTTCTTTAAAAATACTCCATTTGTCCTATATGATTTTTTCCATCTATCATTGAATTCATTACAAATCCTTCTAACGAAATTTTGTAACAGCGAATCGTCGAAAGTTTTGCTTGATCCAGTACTTATATTTCCCGCAATAAAGTCAAAAACGTGACTACACTTGTTTTGCCCTTTGGCTTGCACCCAAGCACCAAAAATTTGCTGATATGATAACTGGCAACACATTGTGAAATCTATGTATAAATGGAGCGTAGGCAACTCTCTGCAGCTACTTATTACGGTTTCTTAAAGAGAACAAACCAATGAATCTGAATTTGATAATATGAATTCCCGCACTTACCCGCACAAAATGTTCTTATCCAAAGAATTTGCAAGTTTTCTTCAAAAAATCAGATTAAAAACGTATTCCTAATTTCTTTTAACAGTAAGTTAGAAATAATTTTAAGTTTAAAAAACACGAATTTATATTAAAATAGACACCCACCTTCTCAACACAACAAATTTCAATTGAAAATATTAAATACAAAAAAAGTTATCGTCACTAATATTTATATGTGAGCTACAAACACGTGTACTTCGAATTGAAACTGCAAAAATTCTGAGACTAGAAGTGCCGTTACTCAGTCAGCGCAATTTTTTTCTTTGCTTTGACTGCTTAAGCATGCTGTCTGGAATGTTTTCTAACATTTCTACTTAAAATTCAATTGAAAGCGACAATTTTTTTTTGGAGGTTTTGACGTCCTAGATCATGAATTTCGCACACTGTGGGGCGGTGAAAATTTTTTATTTATCTTCATATTATATCAAAGATGCCGTAAGTTTAAATTAGAAAATTTTAAGAAAGGGGCGTCCAATAATTACGTGAGACGTTTTAGGGGGGGGGGGTTTAGCTCACTCACTCTCACGTGGGGAGAAGGGGGTTCTCGCAAAGATGACGTAATTTTTTATCCGCAAGAAACAGTGTAGAATTATGAGATAACTGGTTAAATTGAGTAAAACGTGTTTCCCTACAAAAATATAACTAAATTTTACACAACAATATTTATACTTATATTTAATATTTATATTAATAAATCCAATACAATGAAGGATATTTACACTGAAAACACGCATTTTGAACAATCTCACGTGAGATTAGAGGGGGAGGGAGTCGAGCCAAGTCTCATGATAACTCACTAAGGGGGAGGGGGGGACAAAAAAGGAAATAATCACCTCACGTAATTAATGGACGCCCCCAAAAAAGCAAAAAGCTTTCTAAATTGCAAGTTGCGCTTAAACTTAGGGCTTTGAGAACTTTGTTTATAAAAAGTCGTTTTTAGTTGTAGAGTGTAAACTTTTGCGAAACATGTATTTGATAAGGTGTATCATAACACCGTGTTACACACATTCTGTCCTATGAACCAAATTTACTTTTTCGGATACTTTTTCGGAAAGGGGATAAAAAATAAAAATACACGTGTATCGGCGATTTTCATGTACACGTCAGAATTTTTTTTTTTAAGTTTGAAGTATATATTTTTTTTTAATGGTTATCGTTTTTTTTAAGGTTTCAGTTCGTTAAAAAAAACAATTTTTTTATTACTTTTGTTTTATAAAAATAAAGAACATTTTATTTTTGCGGTTGTAAGCATTTGCTTCAGTATCGCGACAAATAGACCAACAGTATTCTCCAAGCATATGCGTAATGTCTTTTCCTTTAAAGCGCTTTTCAATAGCCGCAATGTCCTGATGGAACCTTTCACCATGCTCATCGCTACAAGCTCCTAAATCATCAGGGAAAAAATCTAAATGATTGTGAAGAAAATGGATCTTTAGCGACATTAAAATGCGACAAAATTTTTATAATTGGCAGCTCGTTTGTTGCCAAGATACTGCTCAATAATGGCAACTGTACTTTGCCATGCACGTTGTTCGATAGCATTTAATTTTGATGAAAATTCAGAACTTGCAATTATTTGTTTTATCTGCGGACCACTGAAAACACCTTAAATCAAAAAAATCATTAAAAAACATCAAGTTACTGAATGACTTTTTAAAAAAAATACCTGCATGAATCTTTGCGCCGCTCAATTTCGGGAAAATGTTGCGCAAAGTTGCAATGGCCTCGCCATCACGATCCAGTTTTTTAACAAAATTTGATACGAGACCGAGCTTAATGTGTAATGGAGGTAAAATGATTTGAGACGGCTGCACCAATGGTAGATTCTCTATACTTTCTACGCCTACTTTGTAGCATGTTCGCGGCTTCCACTTAAATTCAGTGTAATGCTCATCTCTTTTTCGACCTTCCCATGTACACAAAAAGCACTGGTGGGTTGGAAATCCACGCTTAACACTCATGAGTAATGACTGTAACACTGTGTATGAGTAAGACTGAAAGTAATTTTCCTCTTTTTTGGAAAAAATCTTATATCAGTCCTATTTACAAAAAAGGTTGCAGGAACGACGTCACTAATTATAGGCCTATCGCTAAATTGTCTTCGATTCCTAAACTTTTTGAGCGAATAGTGTACGATCGAGTGAAAATTCACTGTGGGCAAGTCATGACAACTCGTCAGCATGGTTTTGTTACTGGCAGATCCACTGTGTCTAATCTCCTTGATTTCACTACATTCTGCTTAAAATCTATTGATTCTGGTAGCCAGGTCGATTGTATTTACACTGATTTTAGCAAAGCTTTTGATAAATTACCACATAATCTAATTTTATTTAAACTTAAATTAATGGGATTTCCACAATATTTTGTAAACTGGATCAAATCGTATTTGATGGAGCGATGTTATCAAATACGGTTCCGAGGCGTGTTGTCTTCTGAATTTGTTGCAGAATCGGGTGTTCCTCAAGGAAGCCACCTGAGCCCCTTCTGTTTGTTTTGGCAATTAATGATGTTACCCACGTCATTAAACACTTCCATTTGCTTATTTATGCAGATGATATGAAAATATACAGAACAATTGATTCTAATGACAATTCAGACCTGCTCCAGTCAGACTTGAACTCCTTTGAGGTTTGGTGTTCTAAAAATAACAAGTTTTTAAATCCAGATAAATGCCAAACTATGACCTTTTCGCGTAAAAGGAACAATTTTATTTTTGATTACAAAATTAAAGATACTGCTTTAAGTCGTGTAACTACCGTCAAAGACCTTGGTATATGCATGGATTCTAAATTGTCGTTTAACATGCATATTGACAGAATTTGTAAAAAAGCGTCTTCTATGCTTGGTTTTATAAAACGGTGGGCCAAAGAGTTTGATAGCTTAATAACAACTACAACTCTGTATTATTCAATCGTGCGTCCTCACTTGGAGTACGCAAGTCAAGTATGGTCCCCACATTACAATGTGCATGTTGATCGTATAGAAAGAATTCAAAAACGTTTTGTTCGGTTTGCTCTAAGAGGCTTGAGTGGAACTGACACATTTAACCTTCCTCCATATGAGGATCGTTTAAAATTATTAAAGATGCAATCTTTAAGTGAGAGAAGAAAATCTGCTGATATCGTCTACTTACACCAACTCATAACTGGTGTATTCGACTCTCCAGAGCTTCTTTCTTTTATAAATTTTAACACTAACCGTAGAAGCAGCAGAAACTCTAACAACTTGATTTATTTACCATTTAGTAGAACAAATTATATGTTAACTGCTCCATTAAATCCCATGAGTACCTTTGTTAACAACTGTAACGTGTTGGATGTTAACTTGTCGAAAGGTCAACTCAAAAGTAGATTGAAAACTAATGTATGATTAGATCTATGTAAACGCATGGTTAGTTGTTATGTCTTGTGTTGTCCCTGATCCCAACCCATATTATGGTGGGTAAATTTTTCTCCCTTTTGGTTTTTTATTGGACCACTTTTATCGATATCTTTGAGTTATTTCAATGATATTGGATTGGTTCTTAAAATGATCTATTGCGGAGAAAGTGTGAAAAAGCTGTAGTAGCTGAACTCTATTGTTATTGCATGTTTATGAGTAAACCGACCACTTTCAGATCGCAGCATGTTTTCCAATTATGCTCTTTGTACTTTATCAACTGTAATATTAATTCCATGCCTTCGTATGTTTCCTTGAGGTTTGTGGCATATGCGATCGGGACAGATGGATGTGTGTTGCCGATATGAAGCAGCACGACTTTAAGGCTGTTGACCGATGCATCGATGAAAAGTCGCCACTCCTCTGAAATATGTGGGTAACTGATTTTTGCAAACAGCGAATCAATGTCACAACAATAAGCCAAGTTTTTTTTCCCGATCTTCGTGCAATCTAAAAAATTGGTCATGTGTAATAGTGCTACTTCGATCACGAGCGGCTGTTATTTTAAAATCAGCCGCCACTATATTCCACTGCTTAAAGCGTGATGCAAAGAGTTCTGCTGTTCTCCTCGATAAATTTCCGTCTCGTACGAGGTCATTGAAGTCGGCTTGCGTTATAAAATGCGGCATTGCAGTCCCAATTTCACTGGGTGTTGCCACAAATTCCGATACTTGTGGACTCTCGCATTCGATGGAAGAAAAGTTGATAGCAGTTTTGGTACAACTGTTGATTCTGCATCGCTTATTTCGGGAACATTATCAAAAATCTCCACTGAAGCCGCTACACGGTCTTCTGGTGAGTATAGAATTGCTGGAATTACCGATTCTACATTAGCGTAGCGAATTTTGTTGCGGTGAATGAATTGGTACCCTTTTGTTTGAGCAAAAGTTACACAAAAGTAGCACAATTCATTGCAGTGCTCCGTGCGTGGTAGCCAAATTGTTGGTACAGCGTACTTTATTGTTGACCTTCCATCAGTAAACTTGCACAAATTTCTGTAGCAATAGTCGCACACGACTTCCGGAGTATACCACAAGTAAGGAACATAAGCAGTCTTAAATATTTTCTGAAACGAATTCACCACTGTTTTAGTAATATTTTTGAAATTTTTACTTGGTGCGAATAAGCCACAAACGTAACGAAAGTTATTTCGCGTCGGACACTGCATTTTTTTCAGATGAAATATATAGAAATACAGTAGTATCGTTCGAGTGCAAGAAATCAAGGCGGATGGACATGTCCGATGGAAGTTGGATGGGCATGTAGTATCGTTTGAGGGCCCCTAGACCAGTTGTAAGTGTTGTAAAAGTCAAAAACTGTTTAGTGTTAGAAGGTTACTATTGATTAACTACAACTATATCGCGTAGGATGGGTCAAAAACATTTTTTTTTCCTAACGCTTTAGTAGTTTAAAAATTTGGAGTCCCTTCAAGTTATGCTAAGAAAAGTGAAAAAAATATTTTTTTTCAAAAATAATTAAAATTGGGGAAAATCTGAGAATTGATAAAAATTGTTTTAAAAAAATTTGACGTGCTACAGACATTTCCACGAGTCTGCCTGCAAAAAATCAGCTCGATTAGATCACTGAAAAAGGGTTAAAAATCGGTCCAAAGGCTTCCACACAGGCCACTACGAGCTTTATACTTCAAACTAAAAAAAAAAAAATTCTGACATGTACATGAAAATCGACGATACACGTGTATTTTTATTTTTTCCCCTCTTTCCGAATATGTGCATTTGGTTCATAGGACAGAAAAAAATTCATTTTTTTGTAACACCGTGTAATCAATCAAAAAGTCGATTTTGAATATTTTGTAACATACCTACGGCTTTTTTGATTTCATACGACGATATGTTCATTAGTATTTAATAGATTTTGAAGAGAATAAAAAAATACTTGTTTAGGATAATTTATAAATAAAGCTTAGGGGTCGTCCATAAACTACGTTACCAATTTAGGGGGGGAAGGGGTTTTGAAATGCACTACGATAAGTAACGGTAGGGGGGGGAGGTGTTTAGATATTGTAACGTTACCAAAAATTAAAAAAATCGACGAAAAACCTCTAATTAATAACACAATCATTTCAAAAAATTTTAACCTTACATGTTTATGTTTGATCGTCTAAATTGATGATTAACTTTTGTTTCAACGATTTCTTCCACCACCTTTTCCCTCGACACAAGAACCTTTTGGTATTCCTTCACCATATCAGCACACGTCTGAAAAATTTGGGTCTTTGCTTTTGCGACAGGCTTTGACGTTAAGGCCTGAATGTTCTTGATCAAAGGAGATACCGTATGACATGTACTGTCCTTCTCAGAAAAAAGAAATCGGTTCAAGGTCGTGTCCTACCTGCGGCTTGTATTTCGTTTTTAAAACTTCTATGAATTACCATAAGTTTGTATTATATCGTTTACAATAAATCGGAATTAAAAATACTATTTAAATAAATCAATTTTCAGAAAGCACAAAAACACAGAACTTGGTGCAGCTCGGGTGCAGCCTTTATGGGTACTCTGACAAAGACCAGGTGAATTTCTTTGCGTTAGAAATAAGGATTCACCTGAATGGGTCGACATAGAATTCGATGAAAAATTCTATTTTGAAGAATCTTCAACAAAGCTACCAGCTTCTTCTATCCCAGTGATTGAGAGCATCGAATCTTGGATCGCAGATGGAATAGCTTTTACAGATGATATTAATTATTGATTTTTTTTCAATTGTTCCTTTAATGTATCTAGTCATACTAGTCACTAATACTAGTGAAAATTGTCAGAGCTAGTCAAAATATATAATCATTCGAATGAATTAATTTCATATGTCACGTTACTTTATGGAGGGGGGGAGGGGTTTTGAAAAGCACTACGAAAAGGTAAAAAAACCGGAAAATCAGTGACGTAGTTTATGGACGAGCCCTTAGCTAACACATTCATTTTTTACTAGTATGTTGTTTCCGTTGACGTAAGGCCGTGTTCGGCACCGCTCTCACGCTTTTTTTCGCAGAAGGGGCTAAAAAATACTGAATTTTGTATGTATTTAAATACATTTATTTATTTAATATTCAGTATTTTTCAGCCACGTTTGCGAAAAAAAAAATTGATAACGGTGTCTCAATCGCGACAAAAACGCGTAATATAAACACGGCCTAATAAGTTACAATACCATATCATTTACCCTTGATTCGCAAACCCTTTTTAATACGTATTCTTAAATTAAAAAAAATTGTCTACGAATTTTATTAGTAATTTTCAGCCACGAATAGAATTCGTAGAAAAGACGTAGTTTGGTACACATTTCGAATATTTTATTCGTATCCCAGTGGACAATTGCAGGAGTCCGAAGGCCTTCTAGCAGGCCTGCGTTAGGTTTTTATAGGCCTTCTTATTTTATACTCTTATATTTTATACTCCTTGCAAACACCGTTTTATTGATTGTATGAAATGGGAAAATTTCTCAGTACTTTCGCACTCGCTTTGCCTAAAAGCCCTTCTAAAAGCACTTTTTTGAAAATGCATTCTTAAAGTACTTTCTTCATAAGCCCTGAAATTGCACTTCGTTCATTATTCCTGAAATGCTCTCTCCACAGGCTTTCGAGCAGGCCTTTGTTAAAATTTAATAGACCTTTCACACTCCTTGCAAACACCGTTTTATTTTTTGTATGGAATGGGAAAATTTGTAAGTACTTCTGCAATTACTTTGCTAAAAAGCCCTGCTAAAAGCGCTTTTTACAAATGCATTCTTATAGTACTTTCTCATAAGCCCTCATTATACTACTTTGTTTATTATGTTTGCTATTGCAATTTAAATTAAAAGTCAATTGCTGTGCGTTAGTCTTGCCAAGGCTCGAAAATAGCTCAACAGATTTAAATAATTTTTGAAGCGAAGCTTTTTACGCCTCGTTTTGTGATTTTCTTGAGTGAAATCTGAAAAACGACGCTTTTTTCCATACACCACCTGTTTCTTAGAATTGCTGTAGGCTTTTAGAAGCAAAGCTTTTTACGCCTCGTTTTGTGATTTGCTTGAGTGAAATCTGAAAAACGACACTTTTTTCCATACACCTTTTTCTTAGAATTGCTGTTGTTTTTATTTTATTTGCATCTATTACAACAAGAGGATATAAAATTAAAAATAATACTTTGCAAGCGTGAGGACCGAACTCGCGCTTTTCAATTGAGAGTTCTACACACTAACCACTACTCCAAACCAACCATTTCTGATATTATGTGATTCATTTTATATTAACTGAAGCTATGTTGCAGTAGATGACAGGAATTTATTAAAGGGATAGTTCATTAGCTGCCCTACATATTCTATTGTGAATACGTGAAGCTATAATGCAGCAGATCACAATTATCGATCAAATACTACGTTTCCATGGCGAGTTAAGTCGAGGTTGACTCGGGATTATCTTCTAATGTTAACGCGAGTTGAGTTGAATTTCGTTAAATCCACGAAACTCCGCGAAACTTATTAGATTTAACTGAGTTAGATTGGATGCGTTCGGAATATGAAACAGTTGCTCAACTGTTGAGTGAGATTTTCTTGTTCTTGATTAATTGTTATTTTATTTTATTTCTGCCACTGCGTTGACATAAAATGTAACAAACCGTTCAGCAGGCACACAAAGTAGCGGAAAGTAATACTGATCACAGACTCAATATGTGTAGTAAATTTTGCACCTTCTGAACGCACACATTTATACTAAGAAAAAATGGCGAATAGAATGGCAGAAGTCCAACTCGACTCAATGTTGTGCATTGAAGCACTATCGAGCTAGAAACGCCATTATGTCAACTTGAAAAAAACCCAACCTAGGATCAACTCGCCATGGAAACGTAGTAAAAAGCATTTTTCATTAGCTATCCAAACAACAAAAGCAGCAAGGTTCCATTGAACGGGTGGATTATAATTGTGAATTCAGACATGAATGTTCATAGGCACTTAAGGCAAGGATGGTGGTCTAGCGCTCGAAAATTTAACGTATTCTTAGAATTTTTTAAAAAAGTTAACATATTGAACAACGATATTTAAACTTTAAATTGTAACTCTCATTCATCATAAAAAATATTTTTTTAATTTAAAAAATTGTTGATCTTGTTCAAAATGGTGGTCAATGAGACGCTCGCAAGGAAAAGGGGCATGGGCAGTGTTGTAGATTTTGACTATTCTATTTATCTGAAAAATGAAAGCCAAGCATATTATTAATCACTATGAGTGCAGCTATGGCTGGCACTAGAAAAAAAAGATATGAATAATTGACAGAATGACGTGCTTTTGAAAATTAAGTTCTTAAAACAGCTTGTTTTCTACCGGTTATTAAGTGTAAAATATACGATGTTTTTTAATTAAAACTTTGATTCTAGTTCCAGCTATAGCTATCGTTGTTATGAATAGCAAAACACCATGCCGAAAAAAGTAGTTTTGAGATAAATGCGTATAAAGAGAATGAATGTAGACGAAACACTGTGGCTCGACACCTACTAAAACGGCTGTAGAAGTGAAAATACTATGTTCAGTTCCTTTTTGACAAGACCTAATGTAAAGTAACGTAGAAATCTAAAATCCACGGATTTATACTCCCGTCACGTTACGTTTCGTTTATTAAAACCACTTGCATAAGAAAGCATTGTTTCAAACAATAAGTGAAAGAAACAATAAGTCAACTCACATTAGATCACATTACGTTACTTCTATTATAATTGGAGATTAACGTCAGAAAGACTATACTTTTGAAATATAAAAAAATCAGTTTCATAAAAATTTTAAGCCGAATGACAAGCGATTCAAATATTTGCACAACAAGATTAGGACAACTATTGATGTAGTATTTGCTAGAAATATCGATTACATTACATATATATAATATACGATTGATATTTTAGATATTAAAACCCAATAATTTCATTAACATTTACAAAAATAATTCAAAATTAATTTAAAATAGTAATGTAAGTTAATAAAATTTACTGGTGGGAAATAAGTTTTTTAGTTAACATTAGGTATTTAAAATTTTTCAATTTACAAATTTTTTTAATAAAAAAACCATATAATTATGAAACGTATAAAACTGCGAAAAAGCTTCGCTTCTCTCGTGTGTCCAGCGACGCATCTGTTTTTTATTGTGTTTTGTTCACCTCATATCAGGGAAGGTTTAGAAAAAAATAAAAATTTGCCACAACTTCTTTTACCGCCTACAAATCAATAAGGTTTTTGTATGAAAATTTTGTATTTTTTATGGGGAAATATTTGAATAGCTTTGGAGTTATAAGCCGAACAGCCTCAGAATTTGACCAAAACTTGCACGTGCCGCTTCACTAATAACATTTTATGGGAGTGTGACAAGGGAGGCTTCTTTTAAGCATTGACATTTTTTTTCTTTAGGTTTTCAGTATGCAAATAATCAATAAATCTTTTAAGCATATTGAAAATAAAAAACCCTCCTTGATTTAAGTATATATTTTAGTTTGTTTACCATAAGATCAATAAACATTTAAACCGTAAGATCAATAAACAAAAACACAGCACTTTCTACTCACATACACATCACAAAAAAATAACGAAAACTTCTTGCCTTCCTTTTATCAGGTAGTCCTTATAAAAGCCCTCATCGATGCAGTGATGTTCTGAGGTGTGTTGACGCCAAAAGAAGCAGTTCATACATGCCTTTTTTCAAGAGGCCTGACCGAATTGCCCACTGGGATTCGAACAAAAACAAATGTATATTGTACAAATACATTTACGAATGATCCTTATACCTAGTTACGAAAAAAAACCTTCTGTTCTGTTCTCACGGGGTTTGAACCGCGGCTCTTAAGCTTCGCCACCTCGCAATCACACATTTCTTATATTCGGTAATTGTTTGACACACCAGTTTGAAACAGTTGTAAATTTTTTAAACTTTTTTAAAGTAAAACTTCGTACCTTCTACGAATAATGAATACGGTCAACCTACAAATGAATCTATAGGTAAATACTACGAACGTAATGAAAGTAATTACGAAGTTATTCCTACGAGAAATTGACGAATGTTAAGGAATGATTATTAGTCGAAGATCATTCTTCGTACCAACAGATAGCAAGGGACATTTAATTCACTAACGGATATAAACTTTGACGATAAGCAAATTTATGTTTTAAAGTAAACGAGCAGAAGACAAAGTAAATTAATTTAATAAAAAAATGTATGTATTCCAAGAAGTTGGCTTGTTTTTCTATAATACAGATGATTTATTTTTGATTTGTTGTTAATTTTTCCTAAACTTTTCTGGACTTTTTTTCGCGTCACGTGCTTATATTAAACCAGGATTACGAATCAAGCCTTGCAGGGAGGTTCTGAAATATGCAAGGAAAATGCATGAAACCCAAAACAAATCTAATATACATGTATCTCTTTGTTTATTTATTCATACTTTTTGAATTAAAAAAACATAAATTTTTTAAATCATTCAGATAATAGGTATGTTTCCGTAATCGATTGCAGGAACTTGCAAGCTGCTAGAACTGATGCATGTTGGAAAAATAAACAAGTAGATTTTTGGCAATGCGGTGTGAGATCCAGTGAAAAATATCTCCCTTAGCATGCGGGGAACATTTTAAGAATAGCGGCAACTCAAATTTTTAATTTTTGCAAATAATATGTATTCTGACCTCCCAAATCCAAATCTGAAAATTTTTAGTCCGCTGGAAATTGGCTTAGGAATTAAAGGCTTTTAAATTAAAAAAATTGCCTAAAAATTTAATTTGTTTTTCAGTTTTCCAACAAAAAAAAAAGATTGTTTAATATAAGGAAATTTTTCTCTTCTTATTTTCAAAGTTGAAAACCTGCGGGCTCAATAGTAATTAATGACATTTCATTTAAGGATATAGGCCTCACATTATTTAATTTATTAAACTATTAAGAATATTTGCTTTAGCAAAAAATTACTGAAATATATTACATGAAAAAAATTAAATAAAATTATATATCGAAAAATATCGAAATAAATAAGAAGCAACTAGAACAGATGGCAACTATAGTAGAATTGATGGCCTTGATCTATGTTATGTATGTACATATATAGTTAATATTATAAGTGAGTGAGTTGTCAGTATTACAAATGTATTAAGAATACATAAGGTATTGAACCAATGTTATCTGTTATCTTAAGTACTCTTTCATCTAAGGTTAAGCTTCTCATAAGACTTAATAAATAAGGCAGTTGATGTAAGACCATGAAGTGTGCAACTGAAAAACATTACAATCTATAAATAGCTTACTGCTTTAAAGTCATATGGTTGCCAGAAAGGGCCAATGAGAACATAATAATTCTTACGAATTTGTTCGAACAAATGTAGAATCATGTAAGACTTAAATAGTAGGTTGATCACAGCTTAATCGCTCAAGACTACTCAAGAGGAAATGTTGCGATTTCCGAAACAGGCTGTATAGTCAGCTGTGTGATTGAGTCTTTACAGAGTTGTTGTTGTGTCCTTCTTCAAAAACTTACTTGATCTAAAGCTCGCAATTGAATGCATATAAAATTAAATAAAATTTTTAAATATTTCGGATTTAAAGACTTTTACACGATCTGTCAAATATATTAGATTTTCTTATGTGTTCAAGCGTGTGCCAACGGGTTTAGTGTGCGTATCATGTTTACAAAATTAGTACCAAAAATCATAATAAATAGCATTATAAAGGTTGCATTTTGTTTATGTTCATTCTAGATTCCTTTATGTCTTTGCCCTCCCCCCTAAAGCAAATCCTGAGGACGCCCATCTAATTTAGTAATTAAAATACAATTTTAGTATACTGTCCTTTCCTTTCATCAACTATTTTTTCGTTATCTTTAGTCAATGCCTTTTATTTTTACTAAAACAAAAAGCTTACAAAACATTTACTAAACATTTACGAAAAAACCAAACTACATTTGTGAAATAGTGCAGACCATTTGATCATCATGGTACATGAATTTCAGTAGAAATAAATGCCCATATCTATATTTTAGCAAACCATTTTTGGATTAGCGAATTATGTGTTTGGTGTCTTGACAAATCAATTTTTAAACAGACTTCTTAACATCAGATCCAAACCACTTGTAGTTTTATTTATTTAAATAAATTATGTGCCTTGATGTGAAAAATAAAGCACTCGAAGTTTTCATCAAAGTCACCTAAGTATGTATCCTTATTTTAGTAACCATTTTTTGAATTTTTGAAAGAAATAAACTTAAAAAGGAAAAAGCTAACGGATATAACAATGTAACGAGATGACAAATTAAATGTATATAAGCTGTGAAGTAAAATAAAGAGGTAGTTTATTTATGTAAATATAAAAAACACTATTCTAACTTGTTAATAATACCACCTAGCTTTGTACGAGCCAGACACGTGTTTGTTTCACAAAGCATATTTTAGTTTACACTAGTCATACTTGTGATTAAAGCACATGCGCTTAAAATGAATACCATATTTTTTACTTTTTCTATTTTTGGGCACTAAAAGTGGCACGACTTTTCCCAAACAAAACTGGAAAATTTTTAACAATTAATTCGAGCATTTCGTTGGCAACGCTTGATCAAAACTTTATAAAGAAGTTTTCATCAAATAAAATTGGGATGTATATTTTTCGATTTCAAAGTAATGAAATATAAAAACCTTCGAGCAAAGTCTAAAGTTGCGTCGCACAATGTAACAAGGTCTATGGGATGAGGGACAGTAAAAAAAGATAATATCTCAGGCACATGAAATTTAGCATGTGTTCTTATTTCTTAAATATAAAACGCCATACAAATTTTCATCAAGATCAGACCTTCCCTTCACTCACCTCCCATACAAATTGAAAATAAAAGTGGAATATCTCGAGTTGTAGAAAGTGTAAATACAAAATTAACTAATTTTTTTATTGATTGGATACACAAAATGACCATTTAAAAATTTCATCTTTATTTGTCACGCTCTTCATCCACCTCCCATAGAAAATCAAGGTTAAAAGTTCATCTCGAGTTGTAGAAAGTATTAGAAAAAAAAGTTAACTATTTTCTTATTAACTTCATTCATATAATTATCATATAAAATTTTCAATCAGATCTGCTCACCTCCCATACAAAATTAAGAATAAAAGTGCAATATCTTGAATTCTAAAAAGGATTAAAAAGAAATTAACTATTTTTTAACTTAATTCACATAATTATCATACACAAATTTAATCAAGATATACCACGCCCTTCACCCACCTCCGATACAAAATGAGGAATGCTTTTACTTAATTATCATATAATTTTTTATTAACTCATTTCCGGCGGCTCCTTAACTACCGGGCCAAAATCGATGAAACTTCGTCCAGAGTCTATATATGGCCCTAAACTTTATCTGGCAAAATGTTTACCTTCACACGTAAGGGCTGGGCTGACTAATGCATTTTTGCACCAATAACTGCATCATATACCTTCACAGCCGTACCTTCCCATTTTAAAACAGCAAACGGGCTCTAAATTTATTTTTGTATAAATTTAAAACTTTTAATAGTTACTTTTGAAATGCAATTTTCTATACTGCAATTTGAAATTTTTCCGGAATTTTCAAACATCAAAAAAAAAACAAATATTGCAACGCGCCGTGGGCGTAAAATCCAAGTAAACGGCCGAATCGACTCAAACCAAAAGTAATATAAATTGTCAAAGGTTCATACTAAGATAATCCCTACTGTGCCGGGTAATACCACTTTCGCGCTCATCTGGAGAAAATTCTAATGTTACTGATGCAAAAATGCACCAATAGCTGAAAATGGGTTAAGATTGGCCACGTGTCCACCAGACTCCCAAACAAAATTCAATGAAATTTATTTATTAAAAAATATTTTTGTTTTAATGCATGGGTTTGCTTAAATTTTCCATAAATCTTAAGAATAAGAGATTATAACAGTGGAAATTATTGACTGCCATCAGACAGTCAAACCTAAATCAGCGCGGAAGCGTTTTTTATCTGTCAAAAATTTCTTATGCCCGTACGATTTATATGAAGCAAACCACCCAATCCAATTTTGACAGAGCCTTAGAAAGTAAAGTTGGCTGCAGAAAACGATGAAATTGTAACTTCTGCGAATTTGTCATTCATCACTATGACCGCATTCAGCGGAGTCAACAGCTGGCAACTGTTGTGTTCAAATTTAATGAATGGTTCAATCATGCGAGCCGTTGCAATTAAATTATTAACTGATTATTAACTATTACTATTATATTACTAGGAACTATTTATTTACTTCTCTGATTTTAAGAGTAACAACATATTAAAAGAAAAACATCACTTACTAAGGTATCGCCACCATAACAGCTCACAAGTGTTGACTCCGCTGAATGCACCTTATATGCCAAACACTTTTTGACAACATCTTACATAAGGCCGCCGCTCTTATTTAGGGATGAAAATTGAAATAGGGATAAACTATTTATGACTAGCTACTAGAGCAATGTAAACATATTTAAGCCTACAATCTTCACAACAATTCTTCCCCTAAACGCCGTTCTTAATGGTTGAAAATGACGGCGTAAATTTAGGGAGAGTAAATTCTAACCAAACTTAATGTTGTTGTCAAAACCCTAAGAAACAATTTAAGATTAACGACGATGAAATCAGATGCGTTTAACTCGAGAAACCTTCGCCCTGGCTGAAGGCCACTTTTTTCGACACCACCTAGCAGGAAAAAGATGCAGGAATATTAAAAAAAATTAAAATTTTTAGGATATCAATTTTTGTATTACTTACGTAAAAAATTTTCAAGTCTCTATGCATTTTGTTTTTTTTTTTTTTAAATGTGGAATTTCACCCTGTCATGTATTTTTTGGAATGCAATTGGTGCTCATTTGCAGCATGCTTTAGAGAAATGGTCATAAAATCCTTATTTGAAAGTAGTCTGAGACTAAATTTTTGGAATGTGTTAAGAAATTTTAAAACAAACTAGAAATAAAAACATTTTTGTATGTTTTTTGGGAATGTGTTGAGCAGGATTCTTTTAAGATATACTTTAAAAAAATGAAAAAAAAAAGAAAATGTTCGTTTTGTTTGAAAGCGTTTGAAACTTCATGTAAAATTTGATATATTTTTATATAATTTTGCACATTTTCGTCAAAACATGCTTTAAAAAAGTGGTCATAAGATCCTTATTGCAATTTAGTCTGAGACCAAATTGTGGGAATGTGTTACAAAAGGCATTTGTGTTAAAAAAAGACATACTTATGTGACGGTGGTTTTTTCTATTGGCTGAGGTCAGCTCAGCCGTGCCAGGGTCAAATGAAAGACCACGAACTTCCACAAAAATAAGAAAACAGCGCAGATTTCCAGTTAAATTCAATTTCTTTATTTATAACTTCGACTTAATATCAACTTATTAAACTTAATGTAGTGCAGTGTCGTGTGGGTCGGAGTGGGAGTTCGTCGATGACGGTTGAAGGTTACTGTTGATAGTCGAGAGAGAGGGTTTTCGTGGAGCGGTATCGGTGAACGGTAATTGTTAATCGCTGTCGTTAATCGCTGTCGGCAATCGGTGTCGGTAATCGGAAGGCAATCGGTAACAGGAAGGCTAAAAGGAATGCTCCTTAATATTCGAAACAAAAGATAATAAATAGCAAAGAGGATAGGCAGAGGTCCTGGTCGATGAGTCCAAATGTGGACCCTCCAGGATCTGGCCAATTAATAAGATACACAAACCAAGAGAATGATTAAAAGGGTGCCACCTCTGGTGGATGCGAACCAGAACTGGTTTGCTCTAGAGGAAGAAGGCACGCGAAAATGAAAAGTGTGCCGCCCCTGGTAGATGCGAGCCAGAATTGGTTTGCTCCAGAGGAAGAAGGCACGCGAAAAGAAAAAGTGTGCCGCCCCAAACCAGAAGTGGTTTGCTCCAGAGGAAGAAGGCATGCAAACATAAAAAGTGTGCCGCCTCTGGTAGATTCTAACCAGAAGTGGTTTGCTCCAACGAAGAAGGCACGCAAAAATAAAAGTGTGCCGACTCTTGTATTTATTTATTAAAGTTGTGTTTTTTAGCAAAAACTTGTAAAATATATTTTTGCTAAAGTTTCGTATATGAATTTTACTAAATTTTTTGGGATTTTGGAAAATATTCAGTACAAAACTATAAAAACTGAAATTTCGTAAAATTTTCAAGGCAGCATATAAAGACTATAACTACCACAAATAAAAAGATATCAAATAATCCTTTTAGATTCAGATAATTAAGACTAGTAACTATAAATTTGCATACTTACTTTTACGAGTTTATGACTTTTTTCCACTACTACTTTTTTTCCTACCTTTGTCCACCTCGTTACATTGTGCGTCGTAGAAAAATACTAAGGATGCAGAAAAATTTATTTCGTCGATGCGTTTTCGAAAAATGTATGAAGCCGGTGAAGATTTTTTGCTTCAATACATTTCGGACCACTCTAATTTAAATAGTTACAATAAAATTTTGCTTGAAGTTAAATATCTAATAATAAAAAAATATGCCTTCACTTCTGTGGAAGCGCCAAAGTAATTTAATTATGTCCACGTATGCTGACAAGACCAGTACAAGTGCTGTACTGCTACATTTCCTTTTTACTCTGAGCGCGTCATATGAACTTTGTGCGGTGTCCTTTAACACCTTAGAATAATTGAGTTGAGTAAAGCAAAGTTCATAGTAGTTTTTCATCAGTGTTGCTTCTTAAATCAACTATCGACAACTACAAAAATATAATTATGCGGAATAATCCAAGTTCTAGCAATTTTCAACTCTTTTTTTCCAATTTTTTTTAAAACATTTCCAAAGTATTTTAATTGAAAACTTTAAATAATTGTTTCTATGCTATCGCTTTCTATTGTTGTCAAGATAAATGATGAATTTAATACTCTGCAATGACAACAAAAGCAGAACCGTTGCAAGTGTGCAGAAAATGTCAGCCTGAAAGTAAAAAGCTATGCGACACAAACTCGACTCCGAAGTCGACCTTAGTTTACTTTGTCGTATAGTGGCATAACAACTGCTATGATTGAAACTTTTTCCATCTGCATATAGATTGCATTCTAAGTTGCATAAATGTCACCGGAAAGAATTCACATACATGCAACGTTTCAATTATAAAAAAATCTACATCTAAGGAGAAAACATGTGCAATTTTAACTGTAATAGCTTTATATAAAATACATCTAAAGCAAACGATATTAGAATTCATGAATAATTAAAGCTGTGTGTAAAACAAACACCTGAAATTTTGTACCATTTGACATTTAACTGTTTGTTCTAGGGCATTCAATTTCGGGACGTTTCGACAATCCCGTAATTGAAAAAACACAATCCCGAAATCCCGGGACTAGAGCCGGAATTGACAAACCTTAGAAAATTAATTTTTTGGAAGCCGTAATATGAAGTTCCAGAGTAGTTATGCCTTGTTTTGCAATACAAAACAATGCAAAAGATTTTAAAAAAAATAAAAACTCAGTTTCGATTAAGTGTTTGGATAGTATTTATTGTTTATTTCTGAAAAACAAAAATGAATTCTTAAGCAAAAAATTAATTAAATGAGATTATTTGGAAGGCTCATAAAATTATTAAAAAACCATAAAATAGATAATAATTTTAGTAATTCTAAGTACGAATTTTGTGATATTTTGTACAGCTTGTTTAAAGAAGTTTTTTAATGTTTTAAGGTCACATTTAAGTTTTTTAAGTTAGTATTTTGCAATATTTTGTATATTTCGTTCAAGAAAGGTTTATATTTTTATACAGTGAAACCTCTCTTAGGCGGACACTCACCGTCAGCCCATTTTTGTCCGTCCAATAGAGGTGTCCGCTTAATAGAGAGGCTGAGTTTTATATCTTTAAATTTTGTTATAGATTAATGAGCAAATGTTAAAGAAAATTTTTTTCAATGCAAAATACATTTATTGTATTTATGTATTTCACAAAATCGCGCACTATATTATATTCTTTTAACGCATAAGTGTTTAAAATAAAAAAAAATTTAGTTCATATCATGAAAAATAGTATGTAATTGACAAACATTTTACAAGTGTAATTCATGACTTAAGAAATTCAGAAATCTTCGATTGACTTATGTTTTTTGTTATTCTTAAAAAAAAACGATTTTGCATATGGCAAGCGAAAGATGAAGCGATGGCAAGGCAAATGAAAAAAAAAAACAAGCGAGGCGCTTTGTGAGGGAAATCCCCAATTTCATTTCTGTACGTTTACACACATTTTGTCAGTTACTTTTCTCGCTCGTGTCCGCTTGAGAGAGGTTCGCGTCCGTCCAACAGACGTGTGTGTCAGCTTGAGAAAGGTTCGCGTCCGTTCAACAGACGTTTGTGTCCGCTTGAGGGAGGTTCGCGTCCGCCTAACAGAGGTTTTTCGCCCAATTAGGCGAAAATATACTATCCGCGTCCTCTCAAAAGAGGGTCCGCTTAAGAGAGGTTAATTTGTTCGAAGAAGCGGATGAAAAACTTGGTCGTGGAAAAACTGTCCGCTCAAGAGAAGTGTGTGCTTAAGAGAGGTGTCCGTTAGTAAAGGTTTCACTGTATTTTTTACGTCATATCTTGTACAAATACACGGTTCAAAATCTTGGACTATATTTTAAACTTTTTTGGATTACATAGAGGACAATACCAAAAAATGATTTCTTTTTAATCCAAGGAAAAGTTTCAAAATTTTTCAATCCAAAAAAGATTAGTTTTTACTCCGAAAAAAGTTTAACAAAGCAATAATTATCAACTTTAAATAAAAAACTTTTCTGACCAGCTCATGATTTGAACACACATCCTCTGTTGTGCTGGTCCAACACCTTATCCACTCGTCCATCTCATTTGTTAAGAAAGTTACGCTTGTTTTGCATCATAACGGATTCAAGTAAGCAAGCGAGCAAAAACGTGGGTTCGAGACCTAGCTAAATTAGAGTAAAATAAAAAATGTTTTAACCAGTTCGTGATTTGAACACACGTCCTCTGTTGTGCTGGTCCAACACCTTATCCACTCGTCCATCTCATTTGTTAAGAAAGTTTCGCTTATTTTGCATCATTACGAATGCAAGTAAGTTCTTTTCAGGAACGTGGGTTTGAGACCCAGCTAAATTAAACTAATAGGGGTATTCATGGGTTGTTGTGAATTGCAAGAGTGGGAAAATGGAAGATATTTTGCGCTCTAACGCGTGAACATCAATATTGCAACTTAATTATGCAATAGAATTAAATGTCGAATGAACAGTAAATATTTTGCCAACTTATTTCAAAATCATAAAAAGTTATTCAAATCTACTTACAAACCTTTTTAAAGTTTTACCCAGGTGGCAACTATGTTTGAAAACAACGAAAACATGAATCATCTGCTTAGCATCACTGCTTGTGGATTCTCGCAATTGGTTTGAGCAGTGCGTAATTCAAGAAGAGTTGCAAAATTACTTTCAATGTGTTTGTTTTTGGAATGACGCGAAAGTTCGCAATCATAAATTTTCGCATCGTCGCAACTGCGTTTCGCATCTACCCGTGAATACCCTTAAGGTTTGGATTTAAAAGTAGCACTTTTTGGATTAAAAATTCCTTTAAACCAAACTTTAAATTAAAATTTAGTCCATAATTTGTAACCGTGTACTTACAAAATATTTTCTTTATTATATTATTAAAATCACATTTCAGTATTTCTAAGGTAGTGTCTTGTGTTTCTCACATTGTGTTATTTTGTACAGATATTTTGAGAAAGGTTCTTATTTAAAAATTTTTTAAATCACATTCAGGTTTTTCTTAGGTATTCAGGTTTTCTAAGGAGTATCATTGAACTTTTTGGTGTCATGGAATATCATGGAATTTTTTTGCAGTGAAGGCAATCCCAGGATCCCGAAAATCTTGGGATTTTAGGCCTTGCTATCCCGGGACTGTCGGGACTAAAAAAATTCCGGGATCCCGGGATTGGATGCCCTAGTTTGTTCATTCCAAATTCTATTCATTTTGGCTGTCTTCCAAAATATTGTTATAATCCATTGCCAAGTTTGTATAAAAGCTTTTAAGCCCTAAAATCTGTCATCAGTTTGGATTTTCATATCGTAATCATAATAAAGTGACCCATTTAATAGTAAGGCGAATATCAAATTAAAGTCAATCTAAAACGAGAGCATATTTCCAAGTACGAGTAGTGACGATATTCATTAATTCTTAATTCACTCATTTCCTAAAATTGTATATATTTTTCAAGCTAAACTTTCGTTATCTTGTTAATTTATGTCCCAACAATGTTTCACACCTTTATCGCATCGTTTGATTTTTTTTTAATAGCTAATTTCAGCTCATTTGGTTAAGACAATAAACATTTGAATGGCCTTTATTTTCAACATTGCCTTAGGAGTGGCATGTTCTTTACTACTTTGAAGTGAAATATTTTTATAGTTTGTGATGTGAGTCCAGATAATGAAACGCAAGTGATCTTAATCTGCTAAAAGTAATGCTCTTTCATCTCTTTGAAGATAAAATGTGAAAGTGAAACGATATGCAATTTACAAATCGAACAAAAAAAAATATAAACTAGTAATGAAACTTGATAAATGTACTTACATATAATAAATGTTCTATATACACTAGAACAATAATGTTTGGATTGTAGTCAAATGCGCTAATAGGAAAGGTTCTTTTCAAAAATTAGAGAGACATGTCCGTTTAAGCAGAAGTGAGCGTAAAATATTTTAAGCAATATTATTTTGGGCATATACACGGAGATAATTATTTTGCTTGAATCAAGCAAATCAGCCAGGGTGCCTAAAGCAATCCAAATGCGCTCTCGTTTTTCTGAGTTATCTTTGCTATGAGTATATCATTTTAAAATATTCAGAGTGTATGCGGATAATATATTCACTCTTTTTTGAACTCCTCAACTGCTTTCCTCGTTCGTGAGTTTGTATGCTTAAAAATTGTAAAAGAGCGACGAAGTGTTGATGAGAAATATTAGGATTTTTATCGCTCGTGAATTTTGAAATGATAAGCTCATTGAATCGCTCGCTTTTATTTGATGCGAAACTTTAGTTAAACACTTCGCACATAATAAATTGAAACTATAAGAAACTGAGATAAATTAACAAAACAGGAACATTTTAAAAATTTATTAAGTACTTAAATATTTCATTAAAAAACGCAAAAAATATAGTTCATTATAAAGCACAAGTTCATTAACAAGAACACTTGTTGAGTCAATAAATGAGCGAACGCAAAAATTCCAAGGAAATGAGTTTATCTTTGCAAAAACTAGCGAGCGAGAAACAATAAATGAATAACAAAGTGAAGTTGTTGTTCAACTCAGTTTTTTTGAGGAGCACAGTATACGAACGAATACCATGAAAGAGCGAAGAAAAAGTTTTGAACACTTCGAATATTTAACATAAGAGCGCTTAAGTTTTTGCGAACCTTGAAATCAGCAAAACTTTGCACAATCACGGTGTGATTTTAGAAAAGCATTGCTAAATTGAAATCACTCCCCAGGTATTTAGAAAAAACCAAAATTATATTAAATTCAAGCAAATATTTGCTAAGTTATTATAAATAAAAATAGCATATTTTTACTAAACTCGAGCAAATATTTGCTAAGTTATGGTGCTCACGTCAGGACTAAACATATTTCCTTCATCAAAAATCGCGTAAGGACCAACAACAATATGAAAGTCCCTAACTCCCATTTCTTAAATATATTTTACCTTAACTGTGGCGGCATAAGAAGCAAATTAAATAAGCTTTATGTTGACGCCAAATCATGTCACTTCAATGTTGTAGCATTCACTGAGACATGGTTAAATTGGACTGTCTCTAGCAATGATCGGGATTGCTCCTCAACTGGTCTTTCTAGAGGAGGTGGTGTTCTCATAGCAACTCGCAAATCTCTTTCAAGTGAGCTAATAGATACGCATACCAATAAACTTTTTGATCACCGCGTAATTACCCATTAGTTCGCGGCATCATTGACGAACTTTTCGAGATGATTTCTTAAAGGAAGTTTATGCATGAGCTGCTGGACTTAAAGAAAATGCATACAAAATATAATCAAAGTAGCGGTTGTCAGCGCCTAACTTTTTCCACTCTATTACAACAACTTCAAGATATTCATGATTGTTGTAATTCGCCGAATCGTTCAGAGGCTGAACTGTAGAGTTCGCAAACTAACGATGGCACTATCGATACTATCGATAATTTCAAACTATCGTGACTATCGATAGTTTTGGACTGACTATCAATGGTTTTCGATAGTATTCAAAAATTCATTGACACCACTGTTTAGGTGTCATTGCCATTGCTGTGGAATTCGTTTGATTTTGACAATTTAGTATAATTTTTTTCTGTTTTGTAGAGTGAAAGCTCAGTTGATGTTTCTTATAAATGTATGAGCATTGTGTTGATTTGGAAGATGGATGATAGTTAGTTAGAGGGTAAAAAGATGGAGTTGTTTCGGTGAAGATTTGTTTTAAATTTGCACAGCTCAAAACTGACGGGAAACACGCTCGCAGGAAGACTATTTCACAACTTTACCGTACGACGAAAGAGTGAATTATCACTACAACGTGAGGTTCTGTGTGGCAACAAGGCAATGGTAAAGGACAGCTGCCCGAATAGACCTGGAAAATATACGGTGTGGTGGCGTCAGGCCATTACGAAACCAACATTACGTCGATTTCCAATAGAGTTGAAAGAGGATGAAATATTTTTATCGCACGACGTTGAATTCGGTCCAGAATCACGTTTCCATTTTAATTCCTTGGCGAATTTTCTTTAAAAAAGGTGGTTAAATTTTAAGGGCAGACTTTGATTTTAAATAAAAAACACAAATTATTTAGGAAATTATTGTCATTTCTTTTTATTTTGATAATATCGGCCAAATGGCCGCCGCGACCTCGGCGGCACACCTCCATCCGATGGTCCAAATTTTCGATGACGCTGAGGCATAATTGACGTTCTATGCCGTTAATGTGCCGAATTATCTCATCCTTTAGTTCTTGAATTGTTGCTGGCTTATCGACGTACACCTTTTCTTTCAAATAACCCCAAAGAAAGAAGTCCAACGGTGTCAAATCACATGATCTTGGCGGCCCATTGACATTGCCACCACGTGAGATAACACGGATTGAATTAGTCGCGCAAAAGAGCCATTGTTTCGTTAGCTGTGTGGCAAGTGGCACCGTGGAAAAAATACGGCCCGATGATGCCGTCAGCCCATAAACCGCACCAAACAGTCACTCTTTGTGGGTGCATTGGTTTTTCGACAATTACTCTTGGACTATCATTCGCCCAAATACGGCAATTCTGCTTATTGACGAATCCACTGAGGTGAAAATGTGCCTCATCACTGAAGATGATTTTTTTCCAAAACTAATCATCCACTGTTGCCATTTCTTGCCACCATTCTGACCATTGACGACGCTTGAAATGGTCAAGAGGCTTTAGTTCTTGAGTCAATTGCACCTTGTAGGCGTGTAAATGCAAGTCTTAATGCATAATGTTCATCAACGACGAATGTGAGAGGTGCAATTGCTGGGCACGACGACGAGTTGAGGTGGACGGCTCTTCAGCCACACCATCGCGAACAGCAGCAATATTTTCTGCAGTACGAGCTGTACGAGCATGCACTGGTGTTTTCACATCTCCTACAGACCCGGTTTGTTCACATTTTTGCACGATTTTTCCGATTGTACGCATATTTGGACGATTGAATTGACTGAAAAAATCACGAAGTGCACGATATACATTTTGATTTGAACGTCCATTTTCATAATAAGCCTGAATAACTTTTACGCGTTGCTCAATTGTGTATCTTTCCATGGTTCAAATTGAATTAGTCTGAAATTAAGAAATATCAAATGAAATGCAGAAAAAACTTGACGTTTAGGTGTGGTTCGCATTCAACATCGGTCCTTAAAAGTTAACCACCCTTTATTTCTGTCTACTTCTCGTTAACGAAACTTCCTCAATATTTCGATATTGGGTTCGTGCAAAATAAATCCCGACGTTTCTGCATAGCGTCTTGCACGAATTTGGAACATTAATATGAAATTTTCATCGATAAAATGTATGGCCAAATCAGCATGTTTCGTCAAGGATCAAGAAAAATCGTACATGATTCATTTGAGATTTCTTCAAGACTAGAACTACTGGGTAAAGTTTGTTCAGAAAATAGTATTTTGACGTGCATAGGTGTCGTTTACATTCCTCCCGGTTCAAGTAAAACAACATCCAACGAACGAGCTATGGAGCTATGTGAAACACTGTCCTCCTTTACCTCCACTCTTAAAGAGAAGATATGGTTGTTATTCTTGGTGACTTCAACCGTCGAATTCGTCATCGACGAAAATGACAACTAACTCCTTCTGTTAGCCTTTCAAATGCCATAGATTTCTCATTATTTAGTACCTTTCATGGCAACGACCTGCAGCAAGTATCTTCTGTACAAAATGAAAACGGCAGATGGTTGGACCTTATCTTTACAAACTCTTACTATAAAGTGAAGGTTAGTCCATGTCAGTGTTGCCGCGACGATTCTATAAAAAGGATCCAAGAAAAGGTCAAAAAAGTATCCACTTTTCAAGAAAAAAGTATCCACGTATCAAAATGCGAAAACCAATAAAATATTCATTTACTTTACACAAAAATAAATTTTTCATATTTTTAAACAATGAGCCCCAAATTTTTAAACCTCCATAACAATTTTATTTATTTAATTTTAAGACTAACAAATATTTGTATTAAAATATAATAATAAGAAATAAAAAATGTGTAATAATATTAAAAAGGAACATAAATTTCATTACTTCTGTCTTTTATATGTAATGCTATTGCCCTTTAATTACATTTATTTCATACGTATAATAATTAGACAAAAGCAATGTACAAAACAATATATACCCTTCCAATAGAACGTAAAGTTGAAGGGAAAGTCTTGAATTCCATCTCTTACGCTTTCATACCCAGAGGGCATTCTTTTAACATAGGCATGTCATTGGGAGGAATGATTTTCTTAGTCTTCTCTAGAAGTGCTTCCAGAACTTTTCAATGAAAGATTTCTTTGAGCCCTTCAATGAAATAATTCTAGTAGGTGTGTTCTAGAAGAACTTTAAGAAGGCATTCCATGGAATGAAATGGTTTTTGTGGTTTGGGGGTTAAAAAAATCCCAGGGAAAATATCCCTTTTCCCAACATTCCACTATGGTCCAGCAGACCACTTTTCTTGGCCAAAACTCAATTTTTTACGATCTTTAAATGAATTCTCTTTACTAGAATCCTAAAAGCAAACACTCAGAGACAACAAAAAACATATTTTGTTTTAGTGAGCGGCAGTTTACCGTTATGTAGCAAACCATTGAAGTTGATTCTCTTAGTGTGTTTGTGAATAGAATTGAGTGGGCTCTTTTTTAGTGTTTTGTTCAAGTTGCGTCTACCAACGAAAAGCACGTGTCTATTAAAAAAAAAATATGGATAACGAAGGTGACAGTGAGTATTTTAATTATAATAAAAAATAATAAAAGAAAAACGTGTTGGTGAAAAAATTTTACTGGTTTTTTTTTTGTATAAATGTTAAATATTTTTTGGGGCTTTTCGAAATTCACGAAACCTTTTAAAAAATTGTCTACATTTGTCAAGCATAAAAATAAAAACCAAAATTAGAGAAGACAGTTTTGAACATTTATGTGCAAGTATCAATGTGCACTTTTTTGCACTTTTTAAGAAAAAATATTTTCTTTCAGACTACTTCTGTTTGGACAAATTCTGAACTTTTTAATATTTGGCTGGCAAAGGAGAAGAGAGGAGGTGAAGAGGACGCTCTGCGAAAATATGTCATAGAAAAAAGTGGAGATGAGGACATCCAAGCAGACGTATACCATCACTTGTCAGAAAAATGTCGGGTTTTTCGCATTCATTTAGCAGCAAAGTGGACAAAATGTCATAGAAATTTGAACTTGTTTCAAGGAAAATTTTCGGATTGGCTAAATTCGAAAACAATTTTTCAAAATAAACATTAATACGACAATGCCTACTTCAGAAGTAGAGTGTTCAATTGACTCTAATTTACATGGAACTGGGCGTCCAGAACTGCCGTATTGTGAGAAATCTGAACGTAGCAAAAGAAGGCACGCATCAGACTTGTCAACATCTCAGGGCAACGAAACAGATCTGCTAGTTCGAGCAGCAGCAATTTCGGCTCGGAAACAAGGTCAGGTGGATTTAGCTATCGTTTCAAAAAAAACAATCGAAAGTCCATCAAGATCTTCAAAAATTAGAAAACTATGCACACAAGAGGTAAAAACACCCACGGCCATGATAGCAGAGGAAGCGTTAGCATTTTTACTTGAAAACAATTTTTCTAAACGGCAATACTGAAGTATTCGCAGTGAATGCGTGCAACGCTTTCCTCCTTACAACCATGTTTTAGAAGTCAAAAGTAAATGCAGACCAAGTGGAATAATTCTCAGCGAAAAATGTGCAAGAGTATCATTAAAGACGTTGTTAACTCATACTGCTTCAAGAATTGTTGTGATGCAAAATGAAGTAATACAAGCAGTCATGACTTCAACTCAGAGCAACAGTTTGTCAACAAAATTAATTTTGAGTTACGGATTCGACAGTAGCTGCGGTCAAGCTCAGTACAAGCAACGCATTTCTGATCCAACCACATCACGCAATGCAGATACAAGTCTCTTAGCGACAACAGTGACTCCATTACGACTTATGACGAGCTCAGGAAAACCACTGTGGAATAATCGCTTTCCGCAGTCAACAAGATTTTGTCGGCCACTAAAACTGGAATTCACAAATGAAACGAAAGAAGTAATAAAAAGAGAAGCTGACGACTTAAAGAAAGAAATAGAAAGTATAGAAAACATACAAATAGAAATTGGCGAGGGTAAGAAAATCGAAATATCATTTAGTTTATTTTTAACTGTAATCGACGTCAAAGTTTTGAATGTATTAACCGAAACTACATCAACTCAAAAGTGTCCTATATGTCATGCAACTCCGAGGGATTTTCTCGCGGTAAATGATTTTACTTCTGAAAAGTTTCATCCGATTGAAGAAAATCTTAAATATGGCATAAGTCCATTGCACTGCTGGATTCGTTTTTTTGAATTTGTATTGCATTTGGGCTACAAAATAGATATAAAAAAATGGCAAATAAGATCTGATGAAAATAAGAAAGCAGTTTTAGAAAAAAAAGGCTAAAATTCAAAATGAGTTTTGGAAAGAGCTTGGTCTTCGCGTTGATATTCCGAAGGCGGGAGGATCCGGTAGCACGAACGATGGCAACACCTCTCGTCGGGCTTTTGCGAAACACACAATATTTTCGGCAATTACACAAGTTGACCAAGAATTAATATTCCGCCTAAAAATAATTTTAATATCCCTTTCATGTCAATTTGCCCTGGACTTACAAAAATTTGAAAAATATTGTTTTGAAACAGCAGAATATTACCTCAGCAAATACCCTTGGTTACCCATGACACCCACATTACATAAGGTCCTTTTCCACTCCAAACAAATAATGGAGAATACACCACTTCCTGTTGGCTATTTTGGAGAAGATGCGGCTGAGGCGCGGAACAAAATATATAAAAGTGACAGATTACATCATGCACGCCGAACTAGTCGCATTGATAATATTTGCGATGTATTTAGTAGAGCCCTTGATACTTCTGACCCACTAGTTTCATCATTACGTTTAAGTCCCGTGCACACCAACGCAAACGTTTAGTTCTTCCACCAGAAGTTACAGAATTATTATGCTGTGAAGACATTGCCGAAACTTTGGAGGATGAAGATACTGTAGAAAATAGTGAAAGTTCGGATGATGATTATGACGAAAATCAAGAAACAGGATATGAAGCTGAAAATGTAGTTTTAGAAAACGAATTGAATATAACCGGCAGTGAAATTTAAATAAAAATGGAGCATGTGTGTTACACATTGAATTAAAACAAAAATATTGAAAACCTATGTAAACAAAATAGAATATGGAATTTAAAAAACAATAAAATTATAATTTTTTTCGCTTGAAATTTAAACAAAGAATTTCACTAAGTATTTTATTTCCCACTAGCTTGAGTTTACAGCTCTGCCTGTACTGAGTATAAATTGTACTCAGTACTTTACAGCTCTGCTATTAATTATATTATAAAATTAACCCTTAATGGGGGCTCATGAATTTGATTGTTTTTTGGTGTTTTTGTTAATTTTTGGTCTTTGGTGTGTTCTGACATATGTAGTAAAATTTTATGGCCAACATTTTTGTAGAACATTTCATCCCCGCCCCTCCCCTTTTTAGGGGTGTTTTTTGCAATTTGTTATAATATATCCAAAAAGTTACCGTAAATAACGATTTTTTTTCCAAAAGGGCGTGGCAGCGCCCACTTTCCACAAAAAATTTATTTTGCTTGTGCAACCAACATATGTACCAAATCTCATCTTTGTACCTCTAATGGTTCATGAGATATGACCATTTCAAATTTCAATAAGTGCCACGCCCTTTTTACACCCTTACAGTCCGAATTTCCCAAAATTCCTTCTAATCGCCCGTCTACGTCATAAAAGGAACCTACATGCCAAATTTCAAGGTTCTAGCTTTATCCGTTTGGACAACAAATGTGTTTTTTGTATTCAAATACTTTTGGCCAAGAAAAGTGGTCCGCTGGACCATAGTGCGTAAAATATCCTTTTTCCCGATTTTTTAAGCATTTTGGTGTTGGAAGTAGTAAGTGGTTGTGGTTAAAAAAATCCCACGAAAAATATCTAAAACACATGAGGATTGTCTGTTCAAAAGGTTCAATTTAACATTTTTGAAAAAGCTGTTTTTACTATGGCTTAGCTCTTCAAATATTGAATTCCATCATTTGCACAGATAACAATTGAGAAAATGGTAAATATTTGCAACGTTGTATGCATCAAAATTTAATTTTCTGTTCAAAAGGGCCTATTTGCATATAATTCCATGAATACTGAAAAACTGCCTTTGAAGATATTTATTTTTAAACAAAAAGGACTAATATCCATACAAGCTTTTAGTTTTTGCAAAATATTTAATCAAACGGCTGTATTAAATTTTTGTCTAAGACTTAATTACAAGTTCTATTTAAGCTAGGGAACTGATTATTCAATGAATGAAAGTCCTTAATGAATCTTTATCACTACAATGCGAAACCGACAACGAAGGTGAACGTATTGAGCCCGTTCTAGGGCAGTTACGTATTTAGTTAATTAATTATTTGTATGAAAACTTCTTACACTTCTATGTTCATTTAGCAACATGCTTAAAAAGCTAATCAAAAGGGCCTATTTCTTGAGTGACTGCGCAGAAGGGACTATTTTTTAATTTGAAATCTCTATAACTTTAAAACCATTTAAATATTTTTATCCATGCTTACATCGTATATTAGCTGTGGGTAGATATATTTAACTTCGTTAAGAAGGTCTCAGAATTGTACGTTTTCTGGACGTTTTTTTCAGTTTTCTTCAACTTCATACGATGTCGAAATAGGCCCTTTTGAACAGACACTCCTATTATATTATAATTATATATAATTCTTTTACTTTAATTGAATATAAATGCCATTTCAATGTCTTCCAGAAGTAGGTTATAAAAATGCCTCTTGAAATAACTTCTTTATAAGGCTAAGAAGAAGCACAGTTTGATGTATAGAATGTCTTCTGAAAGCGATTTCCCCAAGAATGCATGTCACGTTTGCAACAAAAATGTTGCTGGGTCAGTTTAGTGCAAAATAAATTATATGGGTTGCTATTGTCTTTTAATTATATTAAGTTTACATTGCACGTTGAAAAAAAAAAGATTAAAGACTTGAAATTTTATTTATAAAACAGTACAAAAAACAATATTCCAAATAAGTTTTTTATGCATCTTCTTGCCACGGAAATACAAGTATTCATTTTCAGACAGGGTCAAGATATTTTGGTCCCAATTTTTTGTGGAAAAAAATCAAAGTGCATTATTACTGCATCTTTATAACGTCGTGAGAGAAACGAGCAACAATATTTTTTGATATGGAAAAATGTATTGCTTACCGTGTCTTGCATCACGTTTAGCCTTCGTTTCGTTCTACATAAAGATGCAGTTAATAAGGGTACATGACGGTACAACCTTTATTAAAATTATTACACGATAATCTTAACGGTAAACAATTACAGATTTTTAAAAAGGTCGCTAAGCTACGGCAGACTAAATATATATTTTTCACAAAATTTAAAAGTTCTTTGTAAATATATTGCTTTAATGCATTTTTTTATGAGAAAATATTGCCCAAAACTGTCTCAATGTCATAATTTTTTAACGTTTTTGTCGAATTTGAGGGACTGCTTACTTGTTATATTTTGCAAACAAAAATTTAATGCGCATATTAAAAATTTTAAACTGAGGCTTAAAAAAAAGTATCCATGCATTTTTGAAGGAAAAAAGTATCCAAACGGCAACACTTGTCCATGCATTGAAGCAGAAAATTTATTTACGAACACTGTTCACCATACAGCCTTAACAATTGTTTTCTCTGCTAATGACATTACTTTTACCCAGTCTTATAAGGACTCCATTGCTTACGATTACCTCAACGTCGACTGCGAAAGTATAAAATGTTAACTGAATGCTCTAAACTGGAATAATGATCTATTCAACATAGATTTAGACAGCACTGGCTCAAGATTTTATGAGCACATTTTTACTGCCATCGAAAATTATGTGCCAAAAATAAAGAAAAAGAATAAGCTTTCAAAGCCATGGCTAAGCAAAAATCTCAGATTTTTGAGGAACCAGAGAAAAATCTGAAAAAAAATTTACACACTTCTCAAAAAAAAGATCGAAGTCCCACATATGTCGAAGGTGCATTATGGTAAAATTGGTACATTTGAAAACAAGAAAAATTTATATCACAATATCACATTTACGCACTTAGCTTCCACACACAAGTTAGCTTTCACTTAAAAAATTGCACTGTATTGTAAAATACCAAGCATTTCTTTCTGTTGTCATTATTAAAGGTTTTTGTAATTGATAATCCATTTTATCATTATGAAATTGAAATTTTTTCCTATTGACTCAATCGATTACATAGAAATGTAAAGTCCATTTCTTATGTAAAATCGATCAGTAATTCCGAAAATTTCATTATTTTTTTTCTGTCACTCCGTTTTCGAGATATTTCCCACTGTAGTTTGTTTTACAAAAAAAAAGTTGGTTCCTTTTTCATAATAATCAAACAATTAATGTATCAAATTAAAGCTAATAAAATTTCCTACAAACAATGCCTGCTCTATTTTTTGATTTAACCATTAATTTTGGCAAAATAAATTAAACCTTTGCAGATTTTTCGTGTTTTTCAGAAAAATTTACAAAAAAAAAAACAAAACTAATTGCAAATTTTGTTAAGAAATCAAAATTTTTTGTTAGTTTTGATATTTTTTGCTTAAAGCCAGTACTTTTTCAAAAAAATAAGATATTGTTGAAGAAAATCTATTGAGAAAAGGAAATGTTGTGTTTAGTTTAACGAAAGCGCCCAAATTGAGTGGTTGTCTACTTATGCATTTCGCCTTATTTTATTATCACATAAATAAAATAACAAGTAAAGGTTTTTGTAATATGATGTTTTCTTATTTTTAATTTCTATTTTTCTTTTCATCATTTACATTATTTTTACATTGTTCACATTGTATATATATTTTTTTATTTTGTTTTTATTCTTCTTTTAATGGCTTACATTGTTTTTTACATTGACTACATTCAAAATGATTACAAATCCTTTTTGTTGTTTATTCAATTCGGGATCAGTTTCTCTGATGAGAAACCAACAAAAGTCGCCTATCATATCCTCTTCCCAAAATCCTTGGTACCGATTCTCAATTGACTTCATCTGCTGGTGAAATCTTTTCCCATATTCGTCACTCTCGTCGCCGAGATTCTTCGAAGAAAAAAATTCAAATGGGAGCGCTTTTATTCTTCCCGAGGAAGCTAGAAACTATCATTTGAAAAGAATCCCACGCTGCTGCCTCAACTGGTGAAAATAATTCTGCGATTTGAAGATCGTTCAACACCTTATTTATTTTCGGTCCAACGAAGACACCTTCTTTTATCTTGGCATCAGAAAGATTTGGGAAAATGGTTTTCAAATATGTAAATCCTTCGCCTTCTTTGCCTAACGCCTTTACAAAATTTTTCATAAGACCAAGTTTAATGTGCAGCGGTGGGAGAGTTATGTTTTCCTTTTGGAAAAGTGGAACTTTTTAACATTGTTCTCTCCAATAGATTTAATTCTTTCTAGCCAATCCTTTTTGTAGTAGTGGTGTTCATATGCTCGACTGTCCCACTTGCAGAGAAAACAGCAGTAAGCCACATAGCATTGCAACGACTTTGAGATCAGAAAATATTTTCCAGTTGTGTTCTTCATATTTAATACATGTCAATAACTTCGCCATTGTTTCGTATGTTTGCTTCGTATTTACTGCATGTGCGATCGGAATCGATGGTTTTTTGTTGCCTATATGCAATAATACAGCCTTGAAACTCAGTTTGCTGCTATCGATAAACAAGCGCCACTCTTTGGGATCATACGGCTAACCGAAAGTATTAAATGAACCAGGAATTTCTTCGCAATAGAAGACATTGTCTTTCTCAGTAAAGTGTCTGGAAAATGGTTTTTTACGATGTCTGTAGTATGTCACCTTAACATCGGGTCCCAAAAAGTTGAATTGTTGCATACGAGAAGCCTGCAATTCCGATTTTTCTTTTGACAATTCCAAATCTCTTATCCAATCATTCAGTTGCGCTTGCGATAAAACGTGAGTTTTGCTTTCAGTTATAAATACACTTCCTCCAGTGGTTCCTCCCGACTCCACTGAACCGAAGGATATTTGATTGTTTTCACGTGTTGAATCAAGACAAGTAGGATATGGAACATTATCAGAATGAGGAACTGGCAATGAAACGGTCTAGACAGTGGCGTATATCACTCGTTTGTGTCTTCCAACACCAGTCACATTGGCTATGCACGGTTGCCACCTTTGTGGGAAAAATCCCATTTGTGGTTATTTTTAATTGCCGTGGGAAATGGGAATTCCCATGGGATTTTTTAATTGAGTGTGGTTTTTTTTAATTCACGTGGGATTTTTTTTTGTTTTGTGGGATTTTTTTAGTTTTAAAGGATTTATTTTTATTTTCAGTTAAAAAATGTATAAAAATATATGCATAAAAGTGTATATTTTTCATATTTTGTTCATTGTTAAAATCTTCTCAACCCATCTATGTGATTCTTGCAACGAATTCGTTAAGTTTTGGTGGGAACTTTAACTTTGGTTTGCTGGGAAGTTCTTTCACTCTTGACATAATTCCATGCATTGGGAAAAGATGTTTCAGTAAATTTTTTTCTTTTTTTTTTATCAATATACAAAATTAGTATATCTTAAAATTGATTTGTGATTGACCCTTATTACGAGTTGCTTTCGACGTAATCTTCGCTGGTTATCGAACAACAAGCATCGAATGTCACACCATGTCGAAATGTTCATCGAATTTTCATTCGAATAGAATTTTGCTTTTGATGCGGTGCGTGCTGACCAATAATTGTCAAAAAGATAAGAATTTTGTGATTCTGTTTTGCTTTTTAAAGACTAAAACCTAATTTGGAACTCTTTTTGTAAACTTTATACAGGTCTAAGGTGGATTAAACAAATATTTTTTATTAAATATTATTACTAAAAGACTAATTAAAACACATACGATGAAAAATACTAGTTGTTTTTTTAATTTTTTGTTTAATTTTTGACAATTTGTTGTCTGTATTATTTACTGTGGTAATTTTTAATAGAAGAGAGATTTTTTGTTGTTTTTTTTTTAATACAAATGGGATTTATCGTGGTCAATTTTTTTGATACAAATGGGATTTATCGTGGTTTTTTTAAATACAAATGGGATTTACCGAGGTTTTTTAAATACAAATGGGATTTTTCGTGGTTTTTTTTTATTTGCGTGGGATTTTCGTGGTTATTTTAAATGTCCGTGGGATTTTTTGTGATTTTTTTTAATTACAATGGGATTTTTATTAAATTTTATACCATGGGAATTTTAGTGGTTATTCACTTTTGCTATTGTGGGAAAAGGTTTTTTTCGTGGGAATTTGAGGTGGCAACCGTGTGGCCATATATTGTTTTTTACCCGAGCTACATTCAGACAATATTAGTTCGCACGATTGACACAAAATGGTTCATCAATATTCTCAGCCGCAATACTAAAATAATGAATATATGACGTTTGCAGAAAATTCGTATAGTTGAGTCGATTTTTTTCGAAAGTAAATTCACCGCACACGTAGCAAAAAATATTTGGATCGTTCTTGCACTGGAGTTCTCGCAGTCTTTTACTCGTTTTATTTTTTATTATTTTCTTTCTTTCGTTACAAATTGAGCGCTTATTTTGTTTTTCACATTTTTTGCTAGATTGCTTGAATGTTCTTGCTTCTGTTGCTTTTATACAACTTGCCAGCGTACAATAAGACCAGGTAGGCGTTTCGCTTTGACGGCTTCAGCTGGCACGCTCTCAGTCGTTTTACCTACCTGACTTTATTGTAGCATGTTTCTTTGTATCTTTTATGTTCTTTCTCAAAACACCTGATTAGACACTAATGCCTTATGAACTGTTGTATCCTCCGCTGAGGATACACGTAAGTCCTACAGTCTCCCTAATTTGTATTATGTTAACCACCTCTTTGTTTGGTAGGCATGGTGGCTTATGCCATTCAGTAGGCAGCCGTGAGGTTGCCGCGATAGGTTTAAGTTAATGGGGATTTTTAGTGGTTCCCAAACCGAAAGGATACTTACCGAAATTATCCATTGTCAAAAAAAACTCTTTACTTTGTTGTTTCTTTACTTTGACTCTTCGCTTTATTTTAAGAGAGACTTTCGTTCCTCTATCCTATTTTCCAACTGACTTCTTTATTAGCAGAGAACAGACATTTATAACAAATCTGATCTCGCTTTCTTCTTCTTCATTTTCTTAACTTAGTTACAATTTTCCATTCTTGGGTGAGATTCTATTTGGCTAAATAACTTAACCTTAAAATATAAACAACCTTAAAGTAAAATTCTTAACCTAGGAAATCTCATTGTTATTATTTTAGATACACAAAATAGTATTCTTATTCTTATAAACAAAACAATTATTCATGCTTATTTGCATGCACATACATTTTTAATACTGCCGCTACTCTTCTAAAACAAACATACATACACTCATACTCGACCGCCCAGCCATGGGAACTTTGGCTCAGATTTCATAACCATGTTGGTTACAACAATAAAATATCAATTTAAATATTTACCTCGCGCTTAATAAGCCAAAGTCCAAAAATGCAACGACTGCATTTTTGTAAAACAGTAGTCAAGTCATGTTAACAGAAGCGCAGCTAAAATAGCAAGCTGGCTTTCTTTATACGCATATTCTTTTCTCAACTATTTAGTCGCTTATTAACCATGAGCTTGACTTTTGAATTGCAATGAATGCTGATTACTCACTTTCAATTGAGGCAGATCAGTGTTCATTGCAATCATAACTGTTTTAAGTTAATTATTAACGTTTGTGACTAATTAGTCACAACAGAACAATAAAAAAATAAAAAAAATTCTTTTACCTTTTAACCATACTTGTTGTGTATTTATATAACAATAAAATAAGGCGAAATGCATAAATAGACAATCACTCAATTTGGGTGCTTTCGTTCAATAAAACACAACTTTTCCTTTTCTCAATAGATTTTCTCCAACAATATCTAATTTTTTTCGCAAAAGTACAGGCTTTAATAAAAAAATATCAAAACTAATAAAATAGTTGGATTTCTTAACAAAAGTTGCAATTGGTTTGTTTTTTTTTTTTGTAAATTTTTCTAAAAAACACGGAAAATCCTCCGAAATTAAATTTATTTTGCTGAAACTAACGGTTGAATCAAAAAAAAATGCAGTCATTGTTTGCAGGAAATTTTATTAGCTTTATTTCAGTATATTATTTGTTTGATTATTGGTCTTGGTTCTGAAGATATATGCTATTAAGTGGAACCAACTTTTTTTTTGTAAAAAAAACTACAGTGGGCAATAACTCGAAAACGGAGTGACAGAAAAAAATACATTTTCGAAAACACCAACCAATTTTACATTAGAAATAAATATTGGCATTCAGTGTACATTCTTGCTGTAAGCCAGTGTTATCAATAACATTAATTATTTCTTCAGTATAACAAATCTACTTGTATTAAAATTATGAAATATTATTCCGATTAATTGACGGGTTTGTCAGCGTAAATAAGTTTATATCAAGTTAAAAAACGTATATTTCAAGCTAATAAAACAATTTATTCAAAACAACGCATTAAATTTGTTGCTGTTTTTAATCAAATGGATAAAGTTTCTTTCGAATTGACAAAAAAAAATTAATCAGTTTTGATAAAATTTATGGATTGGACAATTCCGTTTTGTTAGGGATTAACAAAAGTTATGTATCAATTTCACCAAGAATATTTTCTTGAGTGTACTTATTTGCACTTGCCTCAGCTGTTAAAATATTTGTGGCACATACTTATCCAAATTTTTTGTGAACATGCTAATTTTGACTAATTTTTGAGCTCTTATAAAAAATATCTGGCGATGCGTTTTTTTTTTTTGTTGAGGTATAATAATAATTAAAATAACTATTAGCATTTAAATTTAAAATATTTGCAAGTAACTTTAATATAATTTGCTTTACTATCATTTCAGTTTCTACACGCAGTAAAAAGCATGGAAACTTGTCGACCATTTAGTCGGAACTTTTTTCCCTACATGTTACAGTAATACTTGCTGGTGCAATCGAAGTCTTCAAAGGGACCACCTTCGACCACCTTCGACCACCTTCGACCACCCATCAGTAAAGCTTGCCGCAGGTCAAAAGCAAATGACGCACTAGAGTCGACGTTGTGAAGTATCTGGAAATAATTCAATCAAGATGTTGATTAAGGAATATCGAATACCTTTGCCGCTGACTGTAGAGGAATATCGCATTGCTCAGCTGTACATGATAGCGGTAAGTTGCTGCTGCTGCTGCTTAACTTATTCAACCAATTTAATTAATGTGCTTGTTTCTTGGGGTTTGTTAGAAAAAAAGTCGCGATGAAAGTCATGGCGAAGGTAGTGGTGTGGAAATCATTATCAATGAACCCTACCAGGATGGTCCGGGTGGCAGTGGACAGTACACAAAGAAGATTTATCACGTTGGCAGCCATCTGCCAGGCTGGATAAAAAGTAACTTACTCAATCCTCAAGGTTAAAATATATCAATTGTTTGTTCATCCTTCACGCAGGTTTGTTGCCCAAAAGTGCGCTGACGGTGGAGGAGGAGGCTTGGAATGCTTATCCCTACACACGAACACGCTACACTTGCCCTTTTGTAGAAAAGTTCTCATTGGATATTGAGACCTATTACTTTCCCGATAATGGTTTTCAGGAGAATGTTTTTAAGTTAACGGGCAGTGAGTTGAGAAATCGTGTTGTTGGTGAGTTGATATAAGATGGCTTTAATAAAACTGTTTGCTTAATATTTCACTCATTACAGATGTCATAGATATTGTCAAGGATCAGTTGTGGGGTGGCGACTATATCAAAGAAGAGGATCCCAAATTATATGTTTCGGAAAAGACGAAACGTGGTCCACTAGGCGAGGAATGGCTTGAGGAATATTGGAAGGAGGTTGTGGTTCCTTCTATTTGACACATTTTTTTTTTCAAAGCAAATAATAATTTGCTTTCTTGCTTCCACACAGGTCAAAGGCAAGAAGCAACCCACCGCCCACAACATGTCGCTTATGTGCGCCTACAAGATATGTCGCGTTGAATTTCGCTACTGGGGCATGCAGACCAAGCTAGAAAAGTTCATACACGATGTTGCTTTACGCAAAACCATGTTGCGTGCACATCGTCAGGCTTGGGCATGGCAGGATGAGTGGCATGGTCTCGCCATTGAGGACATTCGAGAAATTGAGCGTCAGACGCAATTAGCGTTGGCCAAGAAAATGGGAAGTGGCGAGGAGGATGAGGAGACCGAGGATGATGGTTAGTTTTTGTTTGCTGGAGTAGGTTTGTCTGATATCATTTACTCTGACTTTTGCTTTTAATTGCAGCTGATAGCTCAGCAAATACACCAAAGAAAACTGTCGCAGGCGAAACGTCAGCGGCGGATGGCAAGAAACAGGCTCCACCGATTGTCACTCAGGAGCCTCCTAGTGCTGAAGGCACCTCTGATGAGGACGATGAGGATGAGGCGGAGGAAACTAGCTCTAGATCACGTTCGCAAAGCATACAACTGGCAAAGTCAAAATATGGCTCCAAGGGTGCACTGCACTCACCAGTAGGCTCCGCGCATAGCTTCGATGTGCAGGTGTGGCTTGATTTTTACTAGCAATTCTTTATTTTATTTTATGTGTTTGTATTAAATGCATTATTTGTATGCCTGTGTGTGAGATGATTAATCTTTTGATGTATGTTTAACCCTTAAGTGGGGTACACATTATCGCTCATGAATGTCAGTTAGGAGAGAATATAAGCATGAATGATAGTGTGTACACTTGAGTGTTGGTTTATCATTCTTGACCAATTGCTCACAGAAAAGTCCGACACGTTGCCTGACAATGTGTACCATGTTAATCATGCTACTAGATATGTATATGGACTACGAAAATTTGATCACTTAGCTCAATATAAAAAATGTATATTTGGTTGTAACATTATAAACTACCTCAACACTCGTAACTGCATATTTTAAACAAACTAATTAGAAACAAAACTCCTTTTTGGTCAGTCGCTGAGAAGTCCAATGCTCATCCTGCCTAGTTTTCATTATCAAAACTCAGTAAGACTATTTTTCATTAATGCCATAAGGCTATGGAACTCACTACCAACTCATGTCAAAACTATAGTTGGTAAAGTACAATATACTCAAAATACTTAACAATATTCAGTCCACTAATCTTTTCTTCACTTTTTCTTCTAATTATCTGTCCTGCCTCTCTATCATTATTTATACTCATATTTATATTATTATTTATATAACTCCATAAGGTTTTTTACTGCTTATTTTATTTTGTTTATTTTTAAATGTAAGCAAAATCACTTGTGTCATGCTTTGTACTTGAAAAGAAATTAAGAAACAAATTAATTTAAATAAATAAATAATAATAATAATAATATATGATAATAATAATGTTCAACTCACGAAGTTCGCAAACGAATGAAGTGTAATGAGGGCGGCATGAATGATAATCTGATCATGCAGCAGAATGAGAGAGAAATTAAACCAACTTGACTGACATTCATGAGCGATAATGTGTACCCCACATTAGCTGCTATATGGGGTAGTTAGATTTTTTTCAATTAGGCTTTCCCTTATATAGAAGTTCTTTCAATTTTTCGATTTTTTCTATTGTTATTTTTCATAAATATTCGAGTTTAGGATTAAAGTACATTCAGAACTTCAAAGGCTTATATCAAACAATATTCATAAACTTCCTATTTTGGTTAGTCAAAATATATAAATCTCTTGTTTTGAGAGTGACTTTTGTCATTGGGGTAACGAATCACCCCAGTGTGGCAGCTATGTTGCTGGAGCGAGGTGTGCCAGCCAAGGGTTAAACTTTTCTCTTACTATCCATTTTACTTTCATCTCAGTTTGATTAAACATTATTAATGGATATTTTTACGAAATCTAACTAAATATAATTTTAACTTCAACTAAACTCATTCGTTCCCATACAGAAAAAGCATGCAAAACAGCGTACAAATGTAAGTTTAGATTAATCTATAAAAAATTTACTTAACTTTTTGCTGCATCCCTTTACTTCCCTTTATGCTTGGCATGTTCTTGTTGTTGTCACCATATTAAAGACACTTTTTTAACAGATTAACAAATTTCCACAGGTGGCCAACTGGCGCATGGAACGCTTAGAGGTCGACTCCAAGTCCAACTCTGATGAGGAGTTCTTTGATTGCGTAGGTAAGCTATCACCAAAGTTTTCTTCACATAAAGTATGTAAATATCTGTATCTAGGTAAAAGTATTATTCTATTTATTATTATTAAATATTAAAAAATTGTTATCCATGACATTGTAATGCAGACCTGTAAGACAGGCATGACTTATCTTAATTATCTTTGATTTGTCAAAAGTTTGGTAGTTTAGAGTCTTTTTTCAAACAGTTTTATTGTTTAGTAAAATTTCATTTATAAAATTGATTTATTATTGATATGGGTCGTTCTCTGTCAGCAGTACCCCCTTCCTGCATAATACTGTTCATGAGTAAAAATAGCTTTTATTGGCTTAAGATTTTGTTGATGTGTCTACTGTTAATTTTAAAATACCAAAAAAGGTGACAAAATTTCCGAAGAAATTCCTTGTTTCGCAGGCAATTTGTAGTTATGGCAACAAGAGCAGGAGTGTCGTGGCATCGGATAAAATTAACGGCGATTTATATGCAAAGGAATGCTTGCAAAAGAGATTGCTTTCATTTCAACATAGGTGCCCTCTTCTTTTTTGCCTGACCTAGCTTCATGCCACTACTGTAAAGCAGCCTTGAAATGGTTTCAAAGGAATATAGAGATTTTGGTGCTTTGAGAAGTCAATCCATTAAACTGTCCAGAACTAAGGCCGATTGAGAGCTACTGGTCTTCAGTTAAACGAGAGATGAAGAAAACAAAAAAAGGGAACAAAGAACTTCAAGACTTTAAAGACGTGCTAGGTTTTCAGCTGCAGTGAGGGTGTCGGACACTACTCTAAAAAAATTAATGGAATGAGTTTCTGAAAAATTAAAATACTAGTTTCGCTTGCAGTCGAAATTCGACCAACTAGCTCTAGAGAGACTCCTCACTAAACATTGTCCATGTGCCATCCGAACTTTTGAGATAGCCGAATATGCATGGTGTGATAGCGAGAATCTTGCGTAGCCTAGAAGCCTCTAAGATTTCTTCAATTCCTTCACAGCATCGTTTCCTAGAGGATCTTTTAACATTCCTGGTTTCAGTTTTGTAGTTTTTGAGGGCTACCTTGTAGGCTGTCCAATCAAGCCCAGCTCTCAAGTGCTTAGCTGCGTTAAAGAGCCTTCTGCATTCAGTTCTTAGTCCATCCAGTATGGAGGACCACCACTTTAGTTTAAGGTTTTCCCTTGTTGACCTTTTAGTACATGAGAAAGCAAGACAGCAATTAACTGCTTGGGTTAGTACATCAACTAGATTATCTTGATCAGCTTCAGATTAAGGTTTGTCAATCGGACCTGATGGAAAATGTTTTGCCAAAGCTCTTTTATTTAGTCCCCAGATCATCTTGCGATTGTTAGGCGGGAGTAGTATTTAAGGATACACATCGTGTAAATCATACCCAATGTAGTGGTGGTCGGAGTAGGAGTGTTCCTTTGACACTGTCAGACCGCCAATTTCGTTATTAAAATTATTCTATTTTTGATAATGAAGGTTCTTCACCCATATTGGATATATATAGGTTGGTACGTAATAAATAATCAAAAAGTAACTTACCTCTTTCGTTAGTGTCCGTGCTGCCCTACACGGAGTTGTCTGCATTTGCGTCGGCTGGTATGATGACCTCTCGACGCATGTCACGGTCAATCGCAGTATCTGTGAAGCAAGATGAGGTTAATGTTATTTTTTGCTACAATCACCATTTTAATTACAATTATTTCCTACATAATTGGCTACCAGCATCTTATAGCCTTCTGTCCTCAACCCGTGAACCCTGCTACAACATACCCAGGGTTCTTGGATGAGAGCTACGTCGAATCCAGGTAGAATAAGAAGAAATAATGAAGAAATAACCGTTTCACAGGTAGAATAAGAGATTTTCCGAGGCGAGCTTGGAGTGGTGAAGGTTAATCTGAAGCACCTTCATCCGCTCCAGGTTTATGGCTGTCCACGACCGTAGTGTCGCCTGTTCCTCCTCGGATGGCTCCTCAACCAGAAGAAAACTCAACTCGTGGTAGAGACCTGACAACCCGGAGCAGTCAAGTGAGTTCACTGACATTATTTCTTCAAGGTCTGATTCTGGCATACAGCTTAGGGCCTCAGTGACTTCAGCTCCAGCCTGGCTTGACTGGGCTTCAGTTATAGGGTCCATGATGAACGCCTCTAGAAAGACCTTTGACTAGTAAAACCAAAGGACTCCCTTTCTTTTTTTTATCGGCTGCAACGATTCCGCATTTAGCAGCAGAAGGACCTGCCTTGAGGGACCAACAGGATTTTCTTTTTTGCCGATCGCCCAGCCTTCCGTGGAAATGTCCATATTGCTAATCAGGAACGTTTTTAGAATGTCTTTTGGCTCAGAGCACGTGACTGGTAGCCATACTCTTGCTCTGGGACGAGCGGGTATCGCGTTCCTCTCAATTTGGACTTAGGCCAAACCTCGCAGACTTTGTGATGGCCGCTTTGTAGAGCACGGCAGATTTGTCGTCGTAACAAGCTATTAGCTTAACGTGGCCGGAGTTGTACCACCCTGCATCATGACAACGGGCGGGAGGGCCAGGGTTCTCTTCCAGAACCTGGAAAAAGGTGAAGAACATTGCGACCTTCACCCATCTCCATTTGTCTCGGGAGAGTTTCCCGTCCGCCCTTCGTGTGTCGATGACACCTTGCACCCTGCCTTATCGCTTAGCCACTTCACTATATGACTAGGCTCCAGTATTACTGGGCTTCTTTGGTCTTTTGGAAGCAGATTCGGCGATATTTTTGTTTTCCACTTTTCTACGAAGTCGAAAGTAGCGTCACTCAAATGACTGTAGCTTATCGCTTGGCCACTTCACTATACGACTAGACTCCAGTATTACTGAGCTTTTTTGGTCTTTTGGAAGCAGATTCGGCGATATTTTTGTTTTCCACTTTTTTACGAAGTCAAAAGTAGCGTCACTCAAATGACTGTAGCTTATCGCTTGGCCACTTCACTATACGACTAGGCTCCAGTATTACTGGGCTTCTTTGGTCTTTGGAAGCAGATTCGGCGATGTTTTTGTTTTCCACTTTTTTACGAAGTCGAAAGTAGCGTCACTCAAATGACTGTAGCTTATCGCTTGGCCACTTCACTATACGACTAGATTCCAGTATTACTGGGCTTCTTTGGTCTTTTGAAAGCAGATTTAGCGATATTTTTGTTTTCCACTTTTTTACGAAGTCGAAAGTAGCGTCACTCAAATGACTGTAGCTTAAAAACGAATGGACAAAACGTCATAAAACTTCGCACATAAACTAGTGGCAGATAGGTTTCTCGAAATGAGTCATGTTAATTTTCTAGTGGTGACACCTATTAGAAAATCCCGGAACTTTTCAGTACATGTAGTATCCAAAGTTTAATTACGATAGCTTTAAAATGACGGCAGCAATCATGGTCATGTAATCAGGTCAGATCTTGATGCTGATTAGTTATAACCTTTCCCCAACCTGTTCATTAAAACAATTACCAATGTTTCTTACCAGGCTCTATATAATTTCCAAGAGAGATGTATTTTGGGTGTTCTTCAGCCGTTGAAAGGTTCAAGTGTTTTTGACCAATTTAAAGTATTTTATTGACTTGAATGAAACTCCAATATTAAATTTTGTTTTTGCAGATACCAACGAAAGCAACTCGCTAGCCAAATGGAGTTCACTCGAACTGTTGGGCGAGGGTGAAGACAGCCCACCACCTCATGGTGGACCCACCGGCTATAGCAAACAAGACGATAGCATTTTCAATCAGGATTTCTTGATGCGTGTGGCATCTGAGCGCGGTAATAAGCGACAGTTGCGTTCTTCAGCTAGCGTTGATCACAGCCATGATTCCTCACCACCGGGTTCACCAGGCACACCATCATGTTCTACAACGATACTCATACTAGTAGTGCACGCAGGCAGTGTTTTAGGTAGGTCTACATGATTATCGCAAAAAACACCTAAAACTATTGATTTAATTTTCAGATGCTGCCAGCGAGCTCATAGCCAAGAAGTCCGATGTCACAACATTCCGTGGCGCCTTCGAAGCTGTTATGCGCCAACACTATCCCAGCCTACTCTCGCATGTCACAATCAAAATGGTGCCCTGTCCATCCATATGCACCGATGCTCTAGGTATTCTCTCCAGTCTCAGTCCGTACTCGTTTGATGCCTCACCATCGGCCGCTGATATACCAAATATTGCTGATGTACCTATTGGTGCAATACCACTGCTTTCGGTGGCCTCTCCAGAATTTCAAGATACCGTCAATAAAACTGTGGCGGCGGCCAACATTGTCTACCATGAGTTTCTTAAGACCGAGGAAGGACACGGCTTCTCTGGGCAAATTGTTATGCTTGGCGATTCGATGGGTTCGTTGTTGGCCTATGAGGCGCTTTGTCGCACCAACAGTGGTGGCGGAGATGGTGGTAGTCGTTCTTCACGCACCGATGATGATGAGCGTTTTAATGACTATGATTTGGATGCTAAACGTTTGTTGGTGGCACCGTCACCTCGACGACGCCGCTCGTCCTCATCAAGTGATACACGTGCGCCTAAATTGGACTTTGAGGTGTGTGATTTTTTCATGTTTGGATCGCCACTATCGATCGTTTTGGCTGCCAGGAAACTGCATGACTCCAAAACAGGTAGAAGAACCTTGATGAGAGAGTGTTTCAATATCTTTAATTAATATTTATTTATTTTTTTTAACGTGTTCCAGCGCTCACACGTCCAAACTGCAGTCAAGTCTACAACATGTTTCATCCGACTGATCCCACGGCTTCTCGACTGGAACCCTTGCTCAGTGCACGTTTCTCCATGCTGGCACCTGTTAATGTGCCACGCTATGCCAAATACCCGCTGGGCAATGGACAACCCTTGCATTTATGTAGGTTTTATCCTGTTGTGTTCTGAGAAGAGCTGCCTAAACTTTTTCTATCTCAATTACAGTGGAAGTTATACAGTCCCATCCACAACACTTTAACGATTCCAACAATTTTCTGGGCACCAGTCGGCGTCTATCCGATGCCTCTATGCAAAGTACTATTTCGGGCATAACTGAAAATGTATCGCTTAGTACCATTCATGCACGTAAGTCGGCTAGTTGTAGTGCTGCCAGAGCTTTAAGCATCATTCATTTTGCAACTCATTTGGCCTTTTGACTTCCGGCCTTAATTGCTGCATCCTATCTTAAAATGCTCTTTTATTTTATAGTACAAATGAAATGGTGGGGCACCAAACGTCTGGACTATGCCCTGTACTGTCCTGAGGGTCTTAGCAATTTCCCGGCGCATGCCTTGCCGCATTTATTCCATGCCAGCTATTGGGAGAGTGCCGATGTGATTGCTTTTATATTACGTCAGGTAATCTTAAATCTTTCCTGTTCTGAAATAATTTTCATCTGTAATTCAATTCCCTCCACAGATTGGCAAGTTTGAGGGCATTCCCTATGTTGGCTCGCTGGATGAAAAGGACTCTGCTGCCTCCTTCCATCCGGGTCAGCCACGTGAAAAGTGGATCAAGAAACGCACTTCGGTTAAGCTTAAAAATTGTGCTGCCAATCATCGCGCCAACGATGTCATCGTACAGGAAGGACGGGAACAACGCCTGAACGCACGCTTTATGTACGGTCCACTCGACATGATAACGCTGCATGGCGAAAAGGTCGATGTACATATCATGAAGGACGCACCTGCTGGCGAATGGACATTCCTTACCACCGAAGTGACCGACAAAAATGGTCGCATTTCTTATAGCATACCCGAACATGTGTCACTAGGCTATGGCATATACCCGGTGAAAATGGTGGTGCGCGGTGACCACACCTCCGTGGACTGCTACTTGGCTGTGGTGCCGCCGCTAACAGAGTGCGTGGTATTCAGCATTGATGGCTCCTTTACGGCCTCGATGTCCGTGACAGGTCGTGATCCAAAAGTGCGCGCTGGTGCTGTAGATGTTTGTCGCCACTGGCAAGAACTGGGCTATCTGCTGATCTATATAACTGGGCGTCCAGATATGCAGCAGCAACGTGTTGTCTCCTGGCTGAGTCAGCATAATTTCCCACATGGTTTGATCTCATTTGCCGATGGATTGTTGACCGATCCGTTGGGACACAAGACTGCCTATCTAAACAATCTGGTGCAGAATCATGGAATCTCAATTATCGCTGCCTATGGCAGTAGCAAGGATATCAGCGTCTATACGAATGTTGGCCTGAGAGCGGATCAGATTTTCATTGTGGGCAAGGTTTGCATTTTCAAATAGCTGTTATTTTCAAAAATGTCATCACCTTTTTCCTTCACCCAAGGTGAGCAAAAAGTTGCAAGCTAACGCCACAGTGCTTGCCGAAGGCTATGCCGCACACTTGGCTGGTTTACAAGTGGTTGGCGGCTCGCGCCCTGCCAAGGGCAATGCTAGAATGGTTATACCGCGTGGCTGCTTCAATCTGCCAGGACAAACAGCCAATCCCAGACGCAGAAGGTAGGTTCGAGCAAGGCTTGCGTTATGCGGCGTTTGTGTTTAGCTTTAGTTTAGTTTTTAGTTTAAGTTAAAAGTAATGTTTTTGTTCAACTCTTGCACATGTGTGCATTAGACTAGTCAACACTCGTCTCTGTGTAAGTGTGTGTGTCTGTCTATATTGTTTATGTAATATGTTCAACAAATTTGTATGTTTTTCTTTTTATGTGTTTTCATGTTTGTTTCGAATTGTTTCTTGTTATTTATATTAAGTCGTTTTATTTAAAGTGTTTTGTTATTTTATTTCTTAAAAAATATTTTTTTCCTTTTATAATAACACGTGCTTTTAAGTTTTCCTCACAATTTTTTTATTATTTTTTTCTTTAATTTAATCTATCTGTTTATTAGAGGAGACTCACCGAGGTATCATTCAGAACAATTGTAAAAACTGATTTTTTTTATTGCTCATTTCTGTTAAGTATTTTTATAAGAACAAAATTTAACTGTATATGTCATTGGTTATTCAGCACAAACTCATGAAGGTTGCAAATCTTAGATTTGAGTTTTGGTAAATAAGAATTTGTTTATTGCAATAGAAGATAATATACATTTTTTAAAAGGCAAGATTAATTTTTATTCTAATTGCAAAAACATAATGAGGCAATTTACAAGGCCTGTCTTATGTCGTGTATAGAAATTTCACAAAATACGATATATGTGAGCACCCTTTAATCGTTGTATGTCATATTTCTACCACATAAATTAACAGATATTTTTTTAATTCGCTTTTTTCCAACTTAATTTACCTGAATACTGTGGTTTGCTTCAATGCTGCCAGCGCTTATTGCCGCCGTAACTTCAACACAGATTATAAGTAGTAATTTATTGAGTCTTTTTATAAAACGATTTTACATGATAAAGTACACAGTTTCTTAAACATTAAATTAACGGCTGTAGTAGTATGGCCTGCATAGACCTTTACAATATAAAGTACAGTAATTAATCGATTGCCACATGGCTAACAATATAATTAAGGAATATTTGGCTCTTTCTTAATGAGTATTATGAAACTTGCTTTTCACGGTAGGCTTTAAGCAGCTATGGGTTGCATAAAACTTACGATAAAAACTGAAAGCTCAACTGAATTTCGGATTTATTGAACATTGAAAAAACTTTCAGCCTGAAAGTATGCACATCTTAATACATAAAAGGCAAGCATGCTGCTCCGCACTCAGTATTTCTCAAACTGTAATTATTTTTGACAGTAAAGTACTTTTACAAGACATACTGTTCTCAAAAATTTTCAGCATGAAAGTATGCACTGAAAATATAGTTGATACTTATCAGTGACAATATTGGGTTTTTGATCTAGCTACCAGAAAACTGCACAAGCCTTCTTGTCTATGTCAAGTACATGCTTAAAATACAAGTTCAAGCTTGCTTGAGCTTGATAATTTTCAATCAAGTATAATTTGAACTTGAATATATGTAAATAAGCCCACGACAGCTTGCGAATTGCAAATATCCCTGCAGTGTAAGACTAATCAGCAGTAAAAAATTATTAGTCTTTATGCTAGTTAAAACAAACTAGTTTATATGTTATCACGATTTACTAGTTGCAAAAATAGTTCAAATCCAACTAGTTTGTGTCAAGCCACAATAAACCAGTTGTAAAACTAACCAAAATCAAACTATATTATATATTGCTAAAATCAACCAGTTCCACAACCAGTTGGAGCTAGGTAGTTTTTCGAATAATTTAAAGTTTTGAAAATACTCAATCCACCAATAGTCCTTGCGTTCGTCACGACCGTAGTAATATGGTGAACCATCTTTATTACTGAAAGTTTTCGATTCCAAGATAATAATTATATTATGAACAAATCCTGACAGCATATGAATAACGCCCACACATCTTCGAATGCTCATCTATTTTGGTAATGCAACAAAGATTCGCTGGACTAACTTTTTGTGAGCAACGCCGAATTCGCAAAAATACAAAAAATCTAGGTGGCAACTCTATTCGCCATCCTGGATTTTAGATTTTTACATTAATTCCGAAATCAGCTACCCCCTAAAACTGCCAACCACGGAGTCTACAGAACCCTTAAAAGTCCTATCACACATAAGCTTTCTCTACACAAGCTAATTGAATTTTTACTTGCGAGCTTACAAGCTTTTTCCGATCGTGTCAAGCTTTTCAGCTTTCTGCCCGACAAAGTAAGTCTCAACAAGCCAAGCCAACGAGCAAGCATGAATATGACTTGTATCTGTTTGGTATTTTTGTAAGCAGGCTAAAGCTTTCTTTTCAAGTTTAAATACATACTTGAATTCAAGTACTTGGAAAGACTTGAAATTTTAAGTAGGCTTGTACAGTTTTTTGCTAACTACCTCTTTTTTTTATAAAATATTTTAATAAAATATTTATGTCGAATTCAATGAATTTCTTCTGATGGGTTGTACCAAAAAATATGATTGCATCAGCCACGAAACGACACCAGAGTTGCTACGTATATGATTTTTTATCGTTTGTTTTTTTTTTAATAATAATGCAATAACAATAGAGTTCAGCTACTACAGCTTTTTCGCACTTTCACAACATTTGCAAACAAAAATATGATGGTTGCAAAGCCAGTTTGTAAAGTTGTGTATGGTTGTTATCAAACTCTACTTTTTGCATTTTACACTTGAACTAAATTTTCAACACTGCTTCAATACTTAAAGTGTTATTTAAAGTGGTATATTTGTATTTTGCAAAAATCAAGTGAATAAAAAATCAAGCTTGAAATAGAGAAAAAAGTTCTTTCGGCAAATGACTCCAAAAAAGAAGAGTGCGGGGGACCTATCGTACGACAGGCTTTTATGCTAATACGACATAATACGACACCTTGTGAACTGATTTAATATATCGACTACCACTATTTTATTCGATTACCATATTTGGGATATTTGTTATTTTTTCTTACAAAAGATATTTTAATATTTAATCAAGCTTAATATTTAATTCTTTTATTGATGTCTTTTAAAAAGGAAAAATAAATGCAATTACGTCATAAATTACGTCATACTTCCATCAATTCTCAATAAATTTTTTGTAGATTTAAATGAAATTAAAGATATATAAAATTACAACACTACAGCTACTCGAACTTAGCTCCTTGATAATGAGTCAGGAACCGTAATGTTCGTGCGTCTTCTAAAAGTTTCAACTTTTTAGTCAGCTATAAAAGAACATTTTGCGCCTTCATGATTTTGTGCCACATGTTGTTATACATATGTTTATCAATAATTATATACTCAAAATTCCGCCATGCGCATGTCCGCTCTTTTTATGAGCACGTGCATGTGACGTCAAAAGTGAAAGAGAAGTGAGTGTCAAACTGACTGAAAAAAGTAGTAAAATTTTTTTATAGGGGTATAAAAATTTCTTTATTTTTTTATAAAATCTCCGTTTTTTTTAAATAAAATAATTATAAATCAAAAAACAATTAGGGTATACACTTCACTTCGTAATTTTCCGAAATCGCAAATTCACGACGAGTTGAAGTGAGCGACTGCTTTAAAATTTTTTTCCAAAATATTTGTCAAACTGACAACGCGCAAACTGTTAATTTATTGAAACATTTGTTGTTGCCGTTGAATTGTGAAACATTAAGAAAATAAGTGAAAAACTAAATTATATGAAATATTTTTGAAGAAGACCTTTCAGGTCCGAAAACCAGAACAACAACAATTGCACTGAAATTTTCGTAAATTTGCGATTTCGGAAAATTACGAAGTGAAGTGTATACCCTAAATGTTTGTACAGAAAAAAATTAAATATTTTTCATTACTATTTTTGATAAAATTTGTTGTTGTATTGAGGTGATAACTTCCGTGTTGATCCCTTCACAAAAAAATAACTAAGTTGCGCGATTTATTTAGAGAGCAGTTTGACTGTTTCGTTTATTTCCCAATAAGCCAATCAGATTTATTTGCTTAGTTTCGTTCATTATGTATGTGTTGCTTTTGTGTGGATGTATTACACATATGACGTAAGCGGCGCAGTATATTTCCATATATGCGCACGTATGGCGGGATCTTTTATATATTGTTCGTTTATGTATGTTTATTATCAAAATTTCAAATGCATTCTTTTCTTCAATTGATTAAAGGGACATTTTTTACACTATATTTTAAACACATTGTAAGATTTTTCTTAATTTTTTTTTTGTTATCATATTAAAATTTCTTTTGCATAGCAACAACTACGACTAAATCGATGGATTGATTTATCTTTGGAAAACCATGAAATTATTACTGAATTCCAGTGTGGGAAATGCAATATACTGATTCATTCTATTATTTTGAAACTATTTAATTTTTAGTTACACAAATAACCATTATAATTAATAATTATATTTATAGTTTCTTTAGTTTTATTTATAAAATTTAAATTAATTTAATATTTATAACTGAACATCAACAATGTGCATATAAAAATGTTTGCTATATAAAAGCAATGTATAGATTGTACAAAATATTGAACAATGATGTAATTTTTTTTTCTTTTTTCTTTTCTTTTAATTTCTATGTGCTCTTTATTTGAACAACTCCCAACAACTTTAAACTACCTACCCACCAACAAACACATTCATGCCCGCACCTTTCCTCTACTTGTATTACAATGTAAATAGGTTGCATGAGCCGCAGGATGCTTAAATGTAATTTTGCAAAATATTCACCTAGCATTTCATCAAACAATTAAAAACAAATGAAATGAAGTCGTAAAGAAGCACTTAAAAAAACAAAATTAAATTGATGTTAGTTTAAACAACAAAAAGCCCATTTCATGGTTGCATTGTTAACATTTAACGCCTAGAAGCAAACTATTTATTTAATATCATTTTAAATCTTTTTCCATCCCAAAAATAAAACAAAAATTACCAAAAAACGTATCCTCACACTTTGATCCTGCCCACAAATGTCTCCTACAACGCAATAATCTCTCAACACAACAACAGCAATGAGACCGGACATTCATCGCCTATACGTAGTGGCTACCTGAAACGCAAGACCTATTTAACTCATCATTAGTGTCCATCCAGTCGGCAAGGCTTTTCTACTGCACTGACCGACACTTCCAGCGCCACTCGGTGTAACTTTTTTTGTTGAAATGAAGGAACTTCAGTCTGAATGCCGAAAGAAAGCATCAACTTCGTTCCTCACCACAAAGCTAATAACTGGAATTAAGCTTGAAATCTTTGCAGCTTAGTTGTCGTCATTCGAATCTGAAGTGGAAACCGTACTCCACTTTTATGTGCTTCACATTTGCTAACAATAGAAAAAACAAAAAAAAAATCAACTACATATTACTATAGTAGCTGTTTAGCAACGCATTTTAGCTAAGTTTATAAAATTATCTTTACATAGTTAGCGGTCGAATATAACAACTAGGACAACAACAACAAAAACTACTCAAACTTATACAATATTCATTGTTAATTGTCACGCGGTAAGTAAAAAAGAGCAAATCATATTTATATTAAAATAAAATCTAAAGTTTATTTTATACAGTTGTGGATGTTGAGGCTATAATAAAATTGTGCTAAGATTTATACATAAATCTATCTTGTTACATAGAAAATGTATAGATTTTTCCAAATAGTATAGCCAATTGAGCCAAATGAGGCACTTAGTCCCGACTCTCTATCATCCGCTCATCCACTGATATAAAATATTCTCTTTCCCTTACTACATTATTTTTTTAAACCTATGGTTATGTTTTTAAATTAAATTTCTTTTTTGTTTCGGTTCCATTTAGTTTGGTTATTGCTTTTTACTAAAAACACTAATAACACAGTCCAGCAACCAAAGTAATTACAGACTTCGATCAACAGATTCTGGTAAATGAGATGAAAAAATTTATGTGTACGTATATCACCGACTTACAAAATTACGTCTGAGTCTTAATTACAAAATTAGGTCGTTTTAAGTTTACTCTTAATATAGCAATTTTAACTTATATTTTTTAATTTTTTTAAAAAGGATAAACAAGCCCATAACAAGGGTGCTAGAGGATTAAAACATTATTCAAAAACATTTTTTATTAGATTCACTATAGGTCTATGACAGTTCCTGCTTCAGGCGCCCCTGTTCGCGTTCGAACATGCCCCAAAAATTTTAAAACCCTGCATTTTGTTAATATAAATTTTAAAAGTTTTTGTTATTACACTCAAATTTATTAGTAAAATGACTACGAATGATATTCGTGAAAAAATTTTTCGTTTTTTCTACGAATATTCGTAAAATATACAAAGTATATTTTTTACGAATTCATTCGTAAAGTGTTACTAAACCTGTGGTAGTATCTACGAATTTATTCATTTTATGTACTAATGAAATTTATTTATTTATTTAAAGTACGATAAGAATTCAGTTCTTTTAATATGTTTGTAAGCAAAAAATAAAACAATTCGTATGAGTGCATTGTATACGAATAACTTCGTAATTTCTTCCATTACATTCATAGTATTTACTAATTGTTTCGTACTATTTACGATTACGAAAATAATATAAGTAGAAAAATTCATTCAACGCATTACTCGTAGAATGTACGAAGTATTAGTTGAACTTAAAAAGTTGATGAATCGTTCAGCCAGGTTTGTCGAATAAGGAAATGTATGATTTCAAGGTGGCTGTAGCCTACTGGTAGAGTGCGTGGCCCGTAAGCTAAAGAACTGCAGTTCAAATCCCAGTTTAGACAGAATATTTTTTCAATCAAATTCATTTTTCTGTTAGGCCGCCATCCCTCTGCAGACAGTGGCACACCAAAGAGCGTAAAAATTGCCATGTCAAGTTTGTTGAGAACATAAGCCGTTCGAAGTCGGCATAAAACACGTAGGTCCAGTTCTCAATATTTTGTTTTTAAACATTTAATAACACGCACAGCACAATTGATCAATAGAAGCTAGGTCAAAGTCCTTTAAAAGACTAAAATGGCAAATTTTTTTTATGATTGCAAGGTGGTATCGGAACAATCGATACAACACCCAGAGGCATCGGAAAACAACTTCAATGTTGCAAAGTTTTACAATAATAATGTTATTTAATGAACGACGTACATATATTGAAAGCGTGCAGCTATAAGCAACCCAACCTGAATAAAACCGACTAAATTGCGTAATTGTATTAAAAAGAAATTTCCATCACAAAATTACTTCAAACTCTACAGAAATTGTAGATCCATTAATGGTAGGTGCATTTTTAATCTTGTAAATTATTAAATTCAATGGAAATACTGCCTGTCAAAAACAAAATTAAACCACGGACGTATAATACGCATTATACGTACTGTATACACCACTTTTTTGTGCCGTAAGCTGCGTATGTTTAATCGCTTACAATTTTGTTATTGCAAATTACGCTGCACTAAACTTATCGAACATACGCTGTTTGAATCTCCAATACGGCGTTTATTGAATACCACTAAAATTTGTACAATATACGAATTGCACTGTACAATATACGAAGTACGAATGGGTATTATGATCCTGCGTAAACGTAGCAAATGCGTTCGTAAAAAGCAACTGCATCGCATGAACTTCCAGCTTAAATGAATCAGCTTGCTCAAAATTTTACAGAAGTCTATTTACAGATGGTAGTTGACAGAATCAGTGTTTCATTCAAAGTGAATACGCAAGAAATTTAAAAAGGCACTGACCTCTATCGAACTGCCTACTTATACGTATCAATATATTAAAATTACTAAGACGAAAACTTTTAAACGCCGATACACAATTTCATTTTTTTTGTCTCTTCTGCCAGAATCCGATGATCGAATTTGTAATTTTGGAATAAGTTAAAAAATGGTTAATTGGTAAATTTTGACATAGTAGGTGGTGTATATATAGCACAGGTTTGTAATAATTGTCGAAATTTTATTGTCGTGTTAATTACAGTACAAGTAGGCACAAAATCAAAATGTATCTCCAGAAAGTCATTGCCGAGGGTTCAAACTAAAAAGAAATTTTAATAGAGGATGGTCTAAAAAGTTTCCGACCTTAGCCTGAAGATGGCGCCACTCGTCAATAAAAGCTAGGGAATAAGGTTTCGCCTCTTTAGACAGGTACTCACCAAAGTATTTCAGACGTATTCGACGCGCAGTTGTTATTTCAGACTTGTTTGAGTGTGTCAATGTGAGTGTTTTTGTAACTTTATTTACGTAATAAATATTTCAATTTGGAGAACAATACGCCTACGCAAATCAAAGATGAGTTGGACGCTTTGTACGGGGACTCTGCACCATCATTTACCACTTTGTGAATTTTGCTCAACATAACTCAATCTCACACCTCAGCATTTGCCATTGCAAAAACCCATAGATCATGGTGCTTTCCAGCACCGTTCCTTACCAGATCGAGACTCAACGGTGGCTAAAACCAATTTTTTTGCGCAACTAAAAATTGCGCTCTGAGGACAAAGATTTTCGTAAGATAAGGAGGCCATCACCTTTGTAAGACCCTCTATCCACACGACAAGCTTTCTTTCCAGCAAGTTGAGAATACAAAGGAAAGAATAGCACAGCATCAAAGAAAGAAGAGCACAGAAGATAAACTTGCCGGTTCAGACTTGCCTGCACCGTCAACTTGCTGGCAAGAAAACTTTCCGTGTAGAAAAGGGGTCTAAGCAAGTATTTTGAAGAAAAAGGTGCCAAGTACTATTTAGACAAGTTAGAGTCCGAACATTATCAAATAGTTATCATTGCGACGGACGATTCTCTCTGGTCGTTAAACGCAGAGGACACGTTCAGAATAAAAACGTTTCGACCGACAATGCAGGGTAGCTATATCTGTGTCGATAAGCAATAAAAGCTTAAGTGTGATTTCAAAGTTTCGAGAAATTTTGCTTTAAAGTTTTCAATCGCCATGTTAGTTTATGAAAGGGTCTTTAGTTTTCTGTCATAACTTTGGCTTCATCAATACAGCTACATCAACAACTCAGTTCTGTCTTAAGTCCACTTAAGCAATTATTGCATAGTAGTGTAAGTACAACAGAAACAAGAAAGAAACGTGAGAACATAACAAAAACTATGAAGTATGTAGACTTACAAGGAGACTATGTAGAAAAAAAATTAAAATAAAATTAACGAAAAAATGTCTTGTATCTTTATTAGGTTGGAAGCTTATTAGACCTCTCTCGGACTATACTTAACTGGTTGTGAAAATATTTCAATTGTGTACAAAAAGTACTTTATAAGCAATACAAAACAAAAAACTTAAAAATATATATTAAATTTAGCACTTTTTTGGAAATCTTAATCTACATAAGGTCTACTTCTTTGAACTATATCCCCTATTTAGCAGTATTTGTTACCAGCAAAATGCTGGCAAGTAAACTTGTATATTTATGTATAGTTAGTTTTTATTGCAGTTGGAAAAAAAATTGAATTTTTGAACTAGTAAATTAGTTAGTAAATTAATCAACAAGTTAGTTTCAAGCTAGTAAAAAAGTTAGGATTCTCAAACTAGCTGCACTACAGCTAATGAATTAACTAATAACTTTACTAGTTAAATTGAGCTGGTTAAACATCTAGTGTTTTCATGACTAGATTTTTTTAACTAGTAAATTTACTATATAGCCGCCAGTGTCATGTCGTTGCATCATCTATCTCAAATTTTTATAAATATATTCAGAATATGTTAGGTTAGGTAAATCCGGATGCCTTTCGATGAAGGCTCACATAGACCAATTATGATCCTTATTGGTTTTGGTTACGAACAAAGAAACCTTTGTGTTTAAGTGAAGTCTTTAAAGATTTGCGGTGAATTCGCAAACCTAAGGAGGGATTCTAGAGATACTTTGGCTTCATCTTTTGGCGACTGGAACGTCGATGAGATGAGCCTAGGTGTTTGAGTCTCAATCTAAGTAGGGTGGGGCATGTGCATAGTAGGTGCTCCAGGGTCTCCAGTGTGCCTGGTTCTTTGCACTTCCTGCATTTGTCATCCGTGGTGATTCCCAGCTTCCTCGCGTGAGTTACCCTTATGCATTGACCTGTAAGTTTACCCACTAGTGTCCTGCAATATCTGCGTGCCAAGATGAACAGAGTGCGTTTTCCGCATTGTGCATTGCACACTATTTTCGAGTTTTTCCACGATGTCTTATCTCTCCATCTACGATTCACTGCTTGTGTGGATCCTTTTTCGAAGTTCCTGCAGAACTCTTGTAATGGAGCAGGTACATGTTCTGCGAATTCTGATCTCATTCCAGCGCCTTCCTATTCTAAACCATCTGCCTTTTCGTTCCCCTCAATGCCCTGGTGGCTAGAGTCCCAGTAGATACGCATTCTTTTCGAAGCGCATAGTGCATCTAGTACATCTCTGCCATCTATGACGCTTTAAAACTTGATGATAACGGAGCGCATGGATTTGATCGGCACTTGGCTGTCGACGAAAATGTTGATATAAAAGTGGTATGTGTCCATGCCGAGGGCTATCTCCACAGCCTTCCTTATGGCGAATACTTCCGCCTGGAAGATGCTGTATTGGTTACGCAGATTGTATGACTGCCTTATACTAGGCTCTGCACAACGCACAGCCTCACCTACCCCTGTAGGCATTTTAGAGCAGTCTAAAAATATGTTGACCGTCTGCTGTGCTTGTTGCACCAGTCGTTTGGTTCTAGAAGTGTTCGTGTTTTGGAATTGACTATAGTTCGAGGTAACATATAGTCCGTGCTAATAAGTAGATCCTTTCCAATATTACAATAACCGAAATTTTGAAAGCGCATGTTTCCAGCTGACGTGAGGCGTTGTGCCGTTTTTCCGGCTATTAGTTTTGCATGTATGTCCAGGGAGTTCATACAAAGAATGGTTTCAAGTGCTTTAGTTGGGGTTGACTTCAGTGCCCCCGTAATGCATAGCGCTGCCTTCCGCTGAGTTTTCTCCAAGTGCCTGAGGTATGTTGATTTCTTCACAGCCGGCCACCACACAATAATTCTATAAAGTAGAATAGGACGAACTACCGTAACATAGATCCAGTGCATCAGAAAGGGCGAGAGACCTTAGGTGCTGCTTAGCATGGTGCTTAGCAAGGTGCTGCTTGGATGTGTATAGCGCAATGGTGGCTTTCTTCACCCTTCCTTTTACATTGATTTTCCATGTCAGATAGCTGTCCAGGACGACTCCTAGATATTTTGTGCGAGTTTTCGCTATGAGACGTGTATCGTTTTATTTTGGTGGTATTCACTGTGGTATCTTGTATCTTTCCTTGAACAAAACCAGATCCGTTTTCTCTGCGTTAATACTAAGAACGACTGAATTTGACCATCTAAGTACCTCTTTGAGTGTGCTCTCCATTATGGAGCTTACTGTTTCTAGACATTTCCCTACTATATTTATTCTTAGGTCGTCTGCATGGGCTGTTATCTTCGGTGATCTACCTGTGAACTTTTTGAATAGTTCATTGACGACAAGATTACATAAAAGGGTGGAGAGGACCCTTCCCTGGGATTTCCAACTGCGAGCTTCCCTTTCTATTGATTTAATATCCCACTCTTCTGCAGCTAAGCTACTTGCCTAACCATAGGATTATAGCTAGTGGTGCTTATATTGAACGTAATCCATTAAGTATTGCGGTAGTTGATACATTGTTGAATGTACCTGAGATGTCTAGAGAAGCATCAAGTGCATATTCGTTGTGGTGGAGAGCTTTTTCAATGTTACTACTAGGGAGTGCAGTGACTTTTCCAACGATTTCCCTTTCCTGTAAGAGTGTTATACCGTCTGGTCCCGGAGATTTGTATCCCAAGAACGAGTTTATAGCCCATTATTCAGTGTGACGTTATATAATCATGTGGAACCTGCAGTGAGTTTTTCCTGTGTCTGCGTATTGCGGTAATGTTTGGAACACAGCCAGGAAAATGTGATTTTAAAATAACTTCGAGGGATTCTTGACTGCTCTTCGTCCACTGACTTTGTGTAGCTAGCTCTGAATAGAGGACTGCTTTGAAAGTAGCATCCTGAGTCTTGCTGTGTCTGTAGTTTTGTCTATGCCTTATCAGAAATTCTTCCAAGAGTGTATTTTTGTTCTGCGCACGTTTGTTTTAAAAAGTTGTAGCCTGCATTTATATTCCCCCAAATTTCCTCTTGGTCAACTATTTTTTAAATAAATCTTTTACGTCGTGTTTTTGCTCTGTATGATATGGACTACACCATGCTGGTCTCATTTTAGGTTTCGGTCACGTGGACTTATAAGAGCAGTGATAAGCCTTGGTAAGATAGACCGAGAGAATCTTCAGGGACCTCTCAATGCCCTCTTTCTTATAAATTTATTTGGGAGATGATAGCTTAGTCTTAATAATGCTTCTGAAGTGGTTCCAGTTAGTATTTCTGAGATTTCTGAAGATCTTATGAGCTGGAGTGTAATTAAAACTTATATTGAAGCTAATATAGCCGTGGTCAGAATGAAGGCTGTTCCTGCCCCTTCCAATCTATGACCAGAGTGTTGTTATCAGAGTATAGCGTTAAGTCTAACACATTCAACGGGGTGGGACTTTCATAAGTTGCTTCCTCGCCAATGTTAGCTACACTGAGTTTATGTTTTAAAATAAAGTTAAGTAGACACTCACCTCGATTATTGATGTCTGGGCAGCCCCACTCTGGGTGATGTGCATTGGCATCTGCTCCAATTACAATTGCTTGCTTCTTCTCGCCGACTATGGCTACCAGCCTTTGAAACTCGAGCAGTGATGCTTTGTCGTCGTGCGCTATGTAACATAAGGCGACCAGTATCGGCTTATCCGCGTCACCCTCTAGCACCATGACAGTGAGATGATCAGTGCTGTTATAAGACATTAAATAAGTATAGATGTCTTTCCTTATAAGGATGGCTGTTCTTGTTCTACTTACTGCTGTTGCGAAAAAAATGTTGAAGTTATGTGACTTTAGGCCAGAAACCGCGTTTCCTGAGGCTATCCAACGCCTTCCCGCCGGCTTACACTTATTTTTATATCCCCATGCATACAAAAATGCGTAAGATGTATATTAACTTTGTCACTCCGTTTGTTACGCCAACAAGGAGGCGTGGCAGGTATAGAAAAGTATGTATATTCTTGAAAAACATTACCAGTATCGGCGTCATCTTCCCGTAACGCGTGTAGAGAATATTCTCTGCCTCCTTGTTTTGGAGGTGGTAGTTTCACCCCTCACTATTACCAGATAGGGAATCAGCAACCTTCAACACCTTCCAGTCAGCTGTTGGCACGTCTGGATTTTGCTTTTGGGGAAGCTTCAGTGTGGACTCCTGTAGCACTACTCTCGGGAAGAGCACCTTCGCTTTTGGTAGAGACGGGATATTAGTTCTGTCCACTACCTCCAGGTGGGCACCCTTTCATTGGCCTTGGAGTGCCGGGGTACTACTTTTACCCTGTGCAGATTTGGATCATCATTGCACTTCAGGATCTTTGCCCCATGGAGCCAGCCCGCTCCATCGAAGGTGGGCATGGGAGTGTAAGGTTGGTTTTCCAACTGGGCTTCATCTCTACGAATTTCCATCTCTCGATAGTTATTTTGCCTTGGGGATAGCTCCGGTCGATCAGTACTATGATTTAGTGTTGTTTAGTCACGTCACTGGCCTTGGCTCTCACCTCATGTTTAGGCTGCGGGTTTGTGTTTGCGATCTGTTTCTGCTTTTGTCGTTTGCTTGCTGGAGCCTCCAACTTTCGCACTTCTTGCCGATCTTTGGCTTTTTGAGCAGCCTGCTCTTTTGCTCTGTTGGCGAACTGCAAAGTCGTAGGTCTGCTCGCGAAGTGTATGTATACGACCCTCTTCCACCTTTACCTTAGCTCAGGCGAGTGACTCTTTCTCCTTGAAGCAGAGATCGATCTTGCCTGATAGCCAGCTGCAGATTTTAAGGGCCGCTTTATAGTTGGTCTGCTCTTTCATCCCCTCCTTAGACTTGGTCTTGGGCCCTTCCTTTCAAGAGAAGCTGGAACCCGCTGGCTTGTCTGGGGAGAGAAAAGCCTGTCTTCGGTCTTCGTGAACTGAGTTAAGAAAGCATGCTCTTTCGTGGTGCGAGTCTGTATCGACTATGGCACCTTTGCGCAGTAGTGTGTGTTTTTTTGTAGTGGTTTTCTTAACTCCAGGACCTGCTCCCGTCCTGGCAATGTTTTTGGCAGTAGGCTTACAGCCACTATGGCCTGCTTTAACCATAAGGGAGGTGTGACCACTGGCGGCCGCTGGTGTTTTTGTGTTTGTTTTTCATCAGTTATTGTCTTCCATAAAGTACCTGAGGGCAGCTGGTATCCGGTACGCTCCGTTAGAGACTGGACTATTTTTGAAGGGCTTTCAGCAATGTAAATCTTCGGCACGGGTCGCATGACACCTTGATTCAGCCCATAAGAGAGGCTGAGATCGGATAGGTAATGGGGATATATAGAAGGAGGTGGGAGGTATAGAGGATGAATAGGGGAGATATAGGGGAAGTGCATAGCTCTTTGTGCATTGATCCACAATGGCTTGTATTGCATGGGTGACCCTACTACAAGCTTGCGCTCCCGCCATCACAGCCCATTCCTTCTTAGCAACCTTAGCCCCAACACCAACGTCAAGGATGCTATTTTAGTGGGGGTATATTCAGGATAACCCTGATTAAAAGTTAATTTTGAAAGTTGTTTAAAAGTAGTTTTAGGGTCTTAGCATAATACCCACAAGATGATAAATATTTCGCATATTCAACTATAAATTCGATTAAAAAGCTTAGTGTACACTTTAGTGAAATAATATTGATTAGTCTGTCAAATAATCTTACGGCAACTTTAGAACATAGCTTAGATGGAGTGTTTCTTGTAAGATAACTACATGAGAATAGTATCAAATGACAATCGAACAGGTAAATAATACAACATTAAACAAAATGGTTTAATCACTTGAGTGATCTATACTTTTTATTTTAGGTTTATGTATACACTTGATTTTATTATTATTTCTCGAAATTTCTTTTTCAGAAAATGCATTGAAAGACTTTTTTGCATTTGCATCTTATAGGTACCTGGCTCGAAAGACTGTTTCCTCCTGTTGTTTGATGGTGTTTCAAACTGCTTGAATGTTGTAGAATCCTTAAAAAGTAGTAAAATAAAAATTTTGCAAAATTGGATAAAGAAGCCAAAAGTAAAGAAATTATAAATGTAATATGTATTAACTTATAGTAAATTAATCAAATAAAAACGCTTAACAGAAGAACAAGAAGTACATGCATACATAAAAAACATATTTTCGAAAACATATTTTGGAAAAAGAAACCAAGTAAAAAGTATACAAAATTTAAGTATTTCATAAATAAAAACAATGAACAAAGTTCCAACTTTATGAATTGGTTAAAGCTGAAACAGACAGCAAAGCTTAAAAAAAATTGTTCAAATATAAAAAGAAAATAAAAAAAATTTGATATATTGTATTTATAAAGAAAAATATATATTGTATACAATACTATGCTAAAATATTGCCAGCTACAAATATTTCAAATTGTATAAAATAATCAAAATTTAAACTTATAAACTTAAACTCAGAAATTTAAGCTTAAGCTGTTATGTATATTGTAATTAGCGAGCAGTTGATTCTAAAAGTTGATATTCACACATTTGGCAATGTTCGTGCTTTTTTCTAAATTTTTAAATTTTGAAACTGTTATAATTTAGCATTAAGAAACCATTTTTTAAGTACTGTAGCTAATTTGTTATTTTTTTGTGATACTCTTTAGCTTAAAGCGTATGTGTATTAATAAGTGATTGTTTGTTAGTAAGTATGTGTGGAAAGTTCATTAAAGTTAGTACAGTACAAATAACTAAATCATAGCGGTGTAAGTATTCGTATTCTGAGTATTGTAACAGTAGAACTATCTCATGGTGGAATTCTTAAATTTAATTACTACAAAAAGTATCTAACAATTTCTAAGTGATAATATTTTCGAATATATTTGCTAGTTTTTGGCTTAAACTCAAAGTATCGACTGAACTCAGTTACCGCTAGCAGCTAATTATTCTTATCTAATAGGTCTCTCATAAAAATACTAGACTTTGACTAATGAAAACAATTCTAAATCGATGTTTGTTCGTAAAATTTGTTGTTAATGTTGTT